>CM019149.1:167903962-168273062 GCA_009733165.1 Naja naja
CTAACTTGCATTCAGTCGGGGTGGCTTCCCACAACCTCTGCAGTAGAAATCTTGCCTCTTTCTTCCCAGGTCTTTTCTTTTCCTGCTCCATTCTGAGTCTGTAAATTCCTTCCTCCACCTCACTACAGTCTGACTCAGAATCTATTTGTGAGTTGTTGTGGACTTTTACATCAGGATGGCTTTGTGGCCTTGTTGATTTTCTTCATGGCTGCTGCTGAGGACTTGTAGCTTCTGCTGAAGAGGCCTCTTCTATTGCTTCCTTCAGCGTGATCTTAGGTTTCAGTAATAACTTGCTCTGTAGCACCTTGTCTTTAAGGCCCAGAACAAATCGATGGTGCATGGCCTCTTCTAAATTGTTAAATTAGCATGCACCCCCAATGTCTCTTAAACTTGCCACGAAGTGGTTTACGTTTTAAGCACCCTTGATCATGGCGGTAAAACTTGTGTCTCTTAATGAGGCATGATACTTGTGGCACGAATGGGCTCTTAACAGTTTTTCTAAGTCAGGCCAGTCCATTACCTTCCGCTGCAGCTCCGCCAATGCCTTCGCCATCTTGAAAACTGCTGGACCGCAGTGTGTGAGAAAGACCGCCTCTTCCACTTCTGAATGTCAGCAAGATCGCTTTCCCTCCAGACACATTTGGAAACAATCTGCATACGACTCCCAGTCTTCTGCTGTCGATCGAACAGGGCTGGGGGTGAGTGTTCAGTGCAGCCATCTCACTCTCCTTTCTGTTCCGCCCGCTTCTTCAGGGGTCACCTTCGTCGCCAGTGTTAAGTTTGCATGAAGAGACAGACGCTTCAAGCTCTTAGTTTATTAGCTACAGTTCAGAACGGACTTTGGCTGGGCTGCAGCTGCTACTTATAGCCAGCAGCAAGCCAATCAGAGTGCAGGGTTTTCCCACACTTTTTAAACCAATCATTTCCAACATTTTACAAGAACAGTTCAAACTAAACCAATGACTTCAAACCTACATACATAACAGTATTAGAATGCAATGACTATAAATCTTCCTTCTTTTCCTAACCCGCAGATTACAGTGGATGGCCTACTCTGTCCCACAAAATGATATATTTATGCTCACCAAAAAAGCTATTTTAACTGAGACAACAGTGCAAAGAAAAGAAACCAGTTTGGTGTATTGTAATGGTTAAGGTGCTATATAAAAAATGGAAGACTGGGAATTTTAGTTCTTCCTTAAGCACAAAAGCCGGCTGGGTGACTTTGGGCCAACTAATTTCTCTCAGTGCAACCCTCTTCACAAGATGGGCGCCTTATGCCTTGAATTGTACCAAATAAATCTGTTATTGAATAAGAAAACATTTTACTTTTGCATATTTTAATGGAACAATACACTCTGTGCTTTCTTAGAAATTATATCTTCACTGGTTCAGGCGGAGTACACAAAAAAAAATAGAATAGAGTAACATTTTTACCCATTGATGTAGGGTACACACCAGTGGTGGGATTCAAAAATGGTTACTTCTGGTTATGTGGGCGTGGCTTGGTGGGCATGGTGTGGCTTGGTGGGTGTGGCTTGGTGGGCATGGCAGGGGAAGGATACTGCAAAATCCCCATTCCTTCCCCACTCCTAGGGGAAGGTTCCTGCAAAATCCCATTCCCTCCCCACCCCATTAATCTGCTTTCCAGCTCCGTTCTCCTGTGCAGGGCAACAAAAAAAGACCCAGCCAATCAGCTGGGACTCGGGAGGCTGAGAATAGCTGGGGGCGGGGCCAGTCAGAGGTGGTATTTGCCGGTTCTCTGAACTACTCAAAATTTCCGCTACCAGTTCTCCAGAACTGGTCAGAACCTGCTGAATACCACCTCTGGTACACACACAGACATTCTGAATTGGCGGGTTTTCCTCCATGGTGCAGTCTTAGGCTTTTGGTTGGTGATATGGGCGGGGCCAACTATTCAAGCAAAGCCATCAGGTAGGTTGTTTCTTGCTGACCAACATGTTATCCTTTTTGTGAGATGCACAGCTGTATAAATTTTCTAAATAAATAAATATTCAAAAGTGAATTTAAAAAATGCTGCCCAAATCATTTTCATGCCCTTCACATACAGACTGAGCTGCTTTGCTTTTCATGTGGCTTTTTAAATAAGCGTCTTACGTCTTGATTTGATGAGAGTCGTGAATGGCCTGGAGATTGATTTATTTTAGGGATTTGTGCCCCATCTTTCTACCTGAAAAGGGTGAAGTACAAAAATAAGCATTTCTTTTTTTTTAACACACTTTAAAAATACAATTCAAAAGAATTGTATAATGAACATACAAAGCCAAACATTCATTCATATGGACTACTTTCAATTATTATCAGAAAGAAAGAAAAAAACTTAAATGGATCAACTCTTGATAATCTTTCTAAATAAGAATGAAGATACAATATAATGCCCAAGGAAGCCTTTAATTTGAACATTTTGGTCACACTTGTTAGTCATCTATTAACCCTGGTTTCAGAACCAGTTTGGGGTAGTGGTTATAAGGCACTAGCCTTGGAACTAGGAGATTGTGAGTTTGATCCCACCATAGGCACAAAACTAGCTGGGTGGCCTTGGGCCAGTCATTTTATCTCAGCCTAGGAAGCAGGCAAGGGCAAACCATTTCTGAAAATGTATATGGAGATTTTCAATCATCCAGGTCACAGTTGTCCCAAAGGTGCTTTTATTCAAGAGGCAACTGGACTTTCTGGTTTTTCTTTGAAGACATTTCACTTGTCATCCAAGAAACTTTTTCAGCTCTGACCCCACCATCCAGTCTTGTATGAGAAGTGAAACTTCTTCAAAGAAAAACCAGAAAGTCCAGTTGTCTCTTGAAAAAAGCACCTTTGGGACATTTCTGAAAATCTTGCCAAGAAAACTGCAGGAGCAATCCAGGCAATCATCAGGAGCAAGATTGATCTGAAATCACAAATAAAACAAACAGAGTCCTAGTTTAGATGCAGAATGGAGTTAGTGCCAAAACAACACAACAGCAATAGTAGTCATACATAAATAATATGGTAAGTGGATGATAAATAATCCATTCACCAAAACACAAAAGCCACGCAAAAGTAAGATAAATAAATACAGTAAAGGACAATACAATACAGTAATAATAAAGAAAAAAAAACAGCTTTCTCAAGAGCCCAATCAATTCTGCTAGAGCAAATTGACCCCCAGAAGGGCTGGTAAACAGTGGCTACTAGATTTAGTTAGTGTTTAAAGGCTCAGATGGATAGCAGCTGCAGCCAAAAAGCTCCAGTGTAAAAACAGGATTTCTTTGATAGAGTATTGATTTTCCTCCATGTGCCCATAAACCAGCAGCACATTGGATGTCAGGGAGGGGGAGAGGGCAGAGGGTAGGAAAAAAAATCTTTCTATATAAAATTAATTTGGAGATCAAAGCCTGCATGCCATTTTGCTTTCTCTACTTCTGTCCAGCCATGGAATTCATCTGTGAAGAAAGGAACAGAATAGAAAGAATAGAAGAATAAAAACCAGACAAGGTGGGAAGGAGCTTTGGGTTTTGGGTGGGGAGGCATTCTGCATTGTGTCCCCTATTTTTAATTACACTCTTCCCCTAGTCTGACAAAAGGAAAAAGTCCATTACATCAGGAGCATGTGTAGTGTAGTGGTGAAGGTGTTGGACTGGGCCGCTAGCCACAAAAAAATCCCATTGGTGATTTTGAGCCAGTCATTCTCTGTTGGCTCAAGGTACGTCCCAAGAGTGTCATTTCCAAAATGAGAGGAAGGAATGCTCAGCTTCTAGATGCAAATGGTGGGATATAATTTATAAATTTAATAAAGCACAAATTAGATCATAGTTGTGGGCAGGGCTGGAATTGTCAGTGTTATTTCATTTTCGTCAAGGGAGGGGCTTTAAGGAGCAAAATGGGGCTTTACACACTTATGTGGCAAACTAAAATAAAAATCATGCAAATCAGATTTTTTTTTTACCAGGTTTGGTCAAAGCAGCTCTCTGGACTATATAAATAGGATTTATATAGGGGGCAAATGCCTACCATAGATCTGAGCTCTCTCCCCTCCCATAGCAGCTCCCTTCCCATGTCTAGAATGACTTTTGCTGAAGATTGTATCTTCAGATTGTAGATTGTATCAACTGAAATTATGATGGTGGACTGGAACATGGTGAAGAGATACAATAAGAGGAGGTTAGGTGCTACAAGAACATCACCAAAGAAATTTGACTGAAAAAGTTTGGGAACCACTGGTCTAGAAGAATGACTTTTAGCTGAAGATTGTAGCTTCAGATTGTAGATTGTATCAGATGAAATTATGAGGGTGGATTGGAACATGGTGAAGAGATACAGTAAGAGGAGGTTAGGTGCTTCAAGAACATCACCAAAGAAATTTGACTCTCAGGATGAGCAAGATGAGTCTAACTGGACCAGGATTCTCCGGGCAAGGTAATTTCAAATATCAACATGCAAATGTTGGACGTAAATAGAGCCATTAAATTAAATTAAATTAAATTGCCATTGCACAATTCAAAACTGGAAACAATATATATGTTTTCCTAGAAGGAACTGTATTTCCTCAAAGATACACTTTCAGGAGCTTATGGTGGCAGTGAGTAGGCCACAGCCCTCCTTTTTCTTTTGAAATCAAACTATCACATTTTTACCTCTCTTTCTAAAAATGTTTTGAAAAATACAAAAAACCCAACACCCTCCCCTTCTATCCATTATTTATCTTTTCTTTTGTTTTTCCTGTCTTCTCTTCATTTCATCCCCTGTTACTATACTTTACCTCCCATCTTTAAAGACTTGCCACCTCATCATATTTCTGTGAACTGCAACAATTTAGCTGTTGCCAAAATGAAAATAAGACTGAAACCATGAGACAGGAAACAGCATCTGTGAAATCAGCAAAAAGGCCAGATGAAGTGAAGTATTTACAGTAGTTTTCTTAGCTGCAGCTCATACTTAGCCTGTTTTTCTATCTCTTTATAAGTCAGCTTCTACGTTTGATGTTTCAACATAACATAATGAATGATTGAGGAGTGGGGTTTCTTTCTTTCTTTCTTTCTTTCTTTCTCTCTCCCTTTCTTTCTCTTCCTTCCCTCCCTCCCTCCCTCCTTCCTTCCTTCCTTTCTTCCTTCTTTTTATAGCAGAACAATTGCATTACAAATTTTTACAGCAAAATCATGACATTATGAATAAAATCACAAAGTGTTTACTCTAATAAAAATGGAAACTCAGCAGAAGTTAGGTAATAATTCATTTCTAGTCATCCAACTGCCCTGAACAAAAACCAGAGTGGTTTTACAAGTAGGAAGCTTTTAATTAAAGATACAGTAGTTGTTCAAAAACTTCAGTTATAGTTTGACTAGTTACAATATACTTGGCAGGCTAGTACTGTAGTGCAACTGCACTCTATAAAACATTTATTATACAGTATATCCATTCTAAGAAAAAGCATGGAGTGCTTGCAGAAGAGTGAAACTCTATGACAATGATATCATCTGGGAAACATAATGAATTAATATAGGATACCAATTCTCAAGAAAGATATAATTATGGGGAACATACCCACTTAGTTTCCTTTGTTACAGCATTTATTTTGGCTGCATGCTGCTTTTAGTGTTCAGCAATCCTGTCCTATAAATTCTCTTTTAAATAATTGTGAGAAAAAGTGCTAGGATATTTTTCTTGGATTTTTGTAATATTAAAATATATTGTCTTAGGTACATTTGAAAGGAGGGGATATGGGGGTCGCATTTATAATGAGGGAGTACGAGAGAGGCAGTCTTGTCAGATACAAGCGTAAGAAAGAATTAAGATGTTCATTTATTTATTAGTTCCCTATTAGGCACCTATTTCAAATGGTCTTTTAAGAAAATAATTTGCATGCATGAAGTTTTACTTCCTTGCATGAATTGTTTGGCAAGGTGCTATGTTTGGAGGTTTTTTGCCATTATTTATTAATTAAAGTGGTGACCAATAAATGCTTTCAGAACAAATCTGTGGGTTAGCATACACTGTGTATCGGCACAGAGATGAAACAGCATATACCCATAATATGCTCTGTGCAGTTTTCATGTTCCATCAAACACCCTATCTATGGGCAGACCCACATGTTTGCTTGGCCCACTGCTTCCTAAGCCCAGAAATGAGCGACGATGCCCCCAATGTTCATATTCTCCAGGTTTCTCTGTCTCAGCAGCCTTAAGCCCTTTACAGTGAATAATTTCTAGTATATCCTTCTATTCTAGCTGCAGATGCAGCTCTGATTGGCTGCAGTATCTGGCCTGCCCTTCCTCCTTCAGTGCTGACTGGCTGATTGCTGATTGGCTTCTGTGTGGACCAATCAACCAGTACCTTCTGGAGCTGTCAAGTAACTGTTTTCCCCACTGGTGGGCAGCTACCATTTTTTAAAATAGTTTTGCAGTTTTTTTTAAAATTACATTTATATGCCGCCCTTCTCCGAAGACTCAGGGCGGCTTACAATTTTTGGGGATACAACCCAGTGTGCTCAGCAATAACCTTCATTCCATTGTATATGCCTGCTTATTACTAAGCGGCATTTTTACAAAGTCAGCTTATTGCCCCCAACAATCTTGGGTCCTCAATTTACCTACCCCGAGAGGATGGAAGGCTGAGTCAACCTTGAGCCTGGTGGGATTCGAGCCTACGGTAATTGTAGGCAGCTGGAACATAAGTGCAGGCATTTAACAGCCTGAGCCACCAAGGCCCAACAATGGTTGTTAAATCAAGAAACTGTCCCAGAAGCTGGCATTCTATTCACCCCTAATTTTTCCCTATGGACATTTTTCAGTTTCTGCCTAAGCTCGATGAAGCAAGCACTCTTTGCTTTCCTATCCTCTTCCTACAGAAATACAAAGCTCCCCTTCTCTTTATTTTTTAAAATAATTTTATTTAGCAATACAGAAATGTCGCTTCTTTGTTTCTACAAAGCGGTGCTATCAATTCCTCCTCTTTCCACGACCCAGGAGAGAAGCGAGAATGGAACAGCAACTGCTCCCAGCTGCTTTGATTACAGCAGGATGAGAGCAAAGATGGATCCATAAAGACCTGGGTTGCTGCGGGAGAGTCTTCCTTAATGTCAGTTGGGACAATGTGGGAAGAGGGTTATGTAAACATCTGGGAATGTATATGCAAACATCTGGAAAAACAGGAAAGATGAGAACCAGTGAGGAGGGAACAATCCCGTCAAAGAAAAAGGGGATGCTGGTAGATTGGCTCACAGGCTTAAATGTTCTTCAGTTGTGGGGTAGCCATAATTTAGATTGAGCACCAGTCTGGCCCTATTGCCAATCCCCCTCAAACCAGACCAGAATTTGTAAAGTTGGCTTTAAAAACAACCTGGAACAATACAAGATACAGGTAGTCCTTCATTTATAACTTCATTTAGTGAACAAAGATGTACTTTAAAAAAAGGTGACTTACGACTTTTTTCCACACATACAACTGTTGAAGCCTCCCTGTGATCCCCTGATCAAAATGAAGATGCTTTGCAACTGTCATGTATTTAGGACGGTTGCAGTGTCCCGGGGTTATGGATCACCTTTGGATGACTTCTGATCAGCGAAGTCAATGGCAAAGCCAGATTCACTTCACGACTGTGTTACTAACTTAGCAACTGCGGTGATTCTCTTAGTGAATTGTGGCAGGAAAGGTCATGAAATTGAGCAAAACTCAACTATTTTGCTTAGTAATAGAAATTTTGGGCTCAATTATGGTCGTAAGTCAAGGACTTAGCTGTACAAATAGCTTAAAGCTGGAGTTCTGAACTAATCTAACTTGAAAATGTTCACTCCTCTTATCTGGTTAGTAGCTAGGATTGGTTTGAAGGGGGAAAACCCCCATATGACTTCTCCCCTAATTTCTTTCTAGCTAAAAGAACAGGCCCACCCCAAATTTTGGGCTAATTATGAACCTGTCTTTATCTGTGGTTGTCTTATTTTGTAACTGTCAAAATATATGTATCTATATATACATATACTCCTTAAGGAGCCATGCATTTCTTGTGCCACAAAACCTCTGAAGGAGCTCTTTAGGAATTCATAAAATCCAGATGAGTGATCCCCACAGTGAGGATAAGTCATCTTGCCATCTTCCGTGACCGTCTGAAGCTTGTTTAGTTCTATTCCCTTTTTCCTTTCCCTAATAAGACTAAGTTTGGGGAAATTGCCATTTTCACATCTCCGATGCAAGAACCCTTATCTTTTGATCTTCGTTGTTGCCACTGACAGAGAAAAATGGTCAGGTTACCTCTATATAGAGGTAATCCAGGGGTTGATGTGGGGGATAACATAGCAGTTTTCCATCATTTGAAAGCAAACTTTTTGATAGATTAATGCTTGTACATCATTTGCCATTTGGGATGCAATTATTGTTTTTATATATATATATATGTAGGTCTTGGTGTATTCGGGTCTTGTCCCGTGTAAGATTGAGAATACCTTGGCAACGTTTGAAAATCTCATCCGTCATCTTCAGGCTGGTGTCTTCAGCTTCGTTCTTCTTTCTACCAGAAAAAGACACACACTAACCACTACTTAAATGCACAATCCCATCACCACCCTGCACAGATCAACTCCGTAGCCAAGACCCTCATCTCCAGAACCAAAGCCTAGCTGACAAAGACCACTTGAGAACAGAATTACACACCCTCACTAACGTATTAATGTCCAATGGATTCCAAAGAAGCACAATCACCAACCTAATCGAGGAGACTCCCCCAAAACCAAGACACAGAACAGGACAATGGCATCGCCTCCTCCCTTACATCAAAGGCACCACAGATAAAATCAGCAAAATTCTCCACAAACACAATATCAGAACAGCCTTTGGCACTGACCAAAAATAGCCAACATCTTAAGAAACCCCAAAGACAAGATCCAGCTAGAAAACCAAGGAGTTTATAAAATACCGTGCAAAATTTGCCCAGCCACATACATTGGACAAACCAACAGGAGAATAAATGCACGTAGAACACAAGAACGCAGTCAGAAAAGAAGAAAAACTTCCTCCCTTTTCCAGCACCTTAAAGCCACAGGACATGAAATTGATTTTGAGGGATCCAAACTTATCTCCAATACTGAACACTTCAACAAGAGAATAATTAGGAAGCCATCAAAATAGAGAAACACCCCCATAACATGAATAAACGGGATGATACTTCCCGCCTACCAGACATCTGGAAACTAGCCCTAATCAACAAACGAGTCCCAGCCACAAAAACCAACACCGGACCCAAAATAACACATGATGCCACCACCAATCTCCTTCACCAGACTCAAACCCAAGCCCACGCCACAGATGAAAGGAAACCAGAAACCAGACCGTGGCTGCAACACCAGGCATTGACACTTTGTTGCTGAAGTCGTATTTCCTGCAATCAAGTTTAGTGTGGTTTACCCTAAGTTTAACCTTGAATTAAATAATTCAAGGCAGCCAACATACCTAATATTCCTTCCTCTTCCTTTTTTCCCCACAACAACAACCCTGTGAGGTGGTTTGGACTGAGAGGGAGTGATTGACCCAAAGGCACCCAGCCAGCTTTCATCTGCAAGATAAGACTAGAATCAGGGGTGGGATTCTACAGGTTGGCACCTATTCACTAGAACCGGTTGTTAACATTCTAAGAGTTCGGAGAACTGGTTGTTAGAAGAAATTACTGGACTAATCCTGTAAGGAAGGCAGGAAGGAAACATTCTGGTGTTGCTTACAGAAACTGCCTCTCCGTTAACCCTTATTACATTCTTGGCAGGACTAGATTTCCTATCTCAGAAATGTCTCTGGAGTTTTTTTCCCCTCCTTTGCTGGTACTTTGCTTGTATGGAGTGACTATTCAAAGTTACAATGGCACTGAAAAAAGTGACTTATGACCATTTTTCACACTTACGACTGTTGCAGCATCCCCACAGTCATGAGAGGCCAGGCGAGGAGATGCATGCCTCGATGTGAGTGATATTGAGTTGGCCACACCCAGCCAATAACATGACCACCAAGCCATGTCCACCCAGTCACATGACCACCAAGCCACACCCACCAACTAAGCCACGCCCACAGAACCGGTTGTTAAAAATTTGAATCCCACCCCTGACTAGAATCCACCGTTTCCTAGTTTCTAGACTGGTGTCTTAACCACTAGACCAAACTCTCTGTCTTGTAGCAGTTGTCTGAAAAGTTGGTATTCTTATTTCCTTTCCAAGGAGCAGGGAAAAAGCCCAGAGCTATCATTACAGGCTGCTTCTGACCAGCTAAGATTGTCAATATTTCTACTGGCTCAGCTGAAATGCCTTTTACAGCAAAGCGACCCTGAGCAGCTGAACTTTCTTCCCATCCTCACTTTGTCCTCATACCAAGAAAGCTTTGTCTTCTTCACTTCTCTGCCTCTGCTCTTCTAAAAGGAAAGAGTCCTAGCTGTTTCCTTTTTTCCCTCCCCTTTTCTTGGTTACCACAATTCCCTGTCTGTACACTGGAGTGAGGCAATATGTTTACTTTTTTATTAAGCATCTATATACCGCAGTATTTAGAACAATATTGTAAATTTTTCTTTGTCCATCAAAAATGCACCTATCCTGGCTTAGAAGAAAGAGGTGATCCATGAATGGCAGGATGAATGTTTTGAGTTTGTAAATCTCCATCTGTGAGATCCACCCCACCCCACACCACCCGAACTTGGGATGGGGTGGGGTAAATATGTAAATCTTGGATAGATTTATTGGAAGGAGGGTAAGAAAGCACACGAAGATATAATAGCATCAGTGAGACATTGTTGGCTGCTGTGTCAAACTTTGGTACCAGTATTTTCTTTGAAACAGATGTTGGAAAAAAAACCTGAACTGGAGAAAGAACGGTTGAAGAATTTAATTTAATTTAATAATTGAACTTGTATGCCGCCCCTTCTCCAAAAGGACTCAGGGCAGCTCACAACTAAAAATACAAACAATAAATACTTTAAAAACAAATTAAACCCAACAAGCCCAAATAAAATCAATTTAACACCCCCCCCCAAGAGGTCAGTCCAGCCCGACCTGTTCAAACAGCCAAGTTTTCAGATCGTGGCGGAAAGAGCAGAGATCCGGAGCCAAACAGAGCCCCAAGGGCAGTTGGTTCCACAAGGCGGGAGCTGCTACAGAATAGGCCCTTCCCCGGGGCACCGCCAGCCAACACTGTCTTGCGGATGGCACCCCGAGAAGTCCCAGTCTGTGCGCACAGGGCGATCGGCATTCGATGTCAGCAGGAGATGCTCCCAAATACCCGGACCCAAGCCATGAAGGACTTTGAATGTTAATACCAACACCTTGAATCTCACTCGGAGGGCAACTGGCAACAAATGCAGCTCGTGAAGGAGGGGCGTAACATGGGAGTCCGGGAAACTCCCATCACAACCCTCACGGCTGCATTCTGCACCAGTTGAAACTTCCGGATGGTATGCAAGGGCAGTCCTAGATAGAGAGTGTTGCAGTAGTCGAGTCGGGATGTGACAAGTGCATGAGTGACCGTGCGAAGGGCATCTCGGTCCAGGTACGGGCATAGCTGGCAAACCAGCCGAACCTGGGCAAAGGCCCCCCTGGTCATGGCCCCCACCTGCTCCTCCAAACTGAGCTGTGAATCCAGGAGGACCCCCAGGTTTCGTGCCCTATCCACAGGGGGCAACACCTCTCCCCCTATGACCAAAGATAGAATCTGTTGACTGGTCCGAGATGCCTGTAAGCACAGCCACTCTGTCTTGGCCGGATTGAGCTGTAGTTTGTTCCTGCCCATCCATACTGATGATACCTCACCCCAAAACCATGGATGATCTCACCCAGTGGCTTCATATAAATGTTGAACAAGAGGGGCGAGAGGACCGACCCCTGAGGGGCCCCACAAGTGAGAGCCCTCGGGGTCGACCTCTGGCCCCTGCCAACACCGATTGCGAATGTCCCGAAAGGTAGGAGGAGAACCACTGCAAAACAGTCCCTCCCATTCCCAACCTCTCGAGGCGCCGCAATAGGATACCATGGTCGATGGTATCGAAAGCCGCTGAGAGATCTAATAGTACCAGGACAGAGGAAAATCCCCTGTCCCATGCTGTCCTGTGAGGGCTTGGAAAAAGCCCGGCTGTAATGGGATCACAGGATCACAATCCTTTCAGCTTGTCAAAGAAGTGACATGATTGCTACATGTAATTTACCTTTATGAGGAGTGTGTGGTGGACGCCTTTTAGAAGAGGGCAAAAATATAGCGCAGTATCACACAGGGCCTTGTGTTAAAGTTGGAGAAACTCATGTTTCTAACAAGGAAGATGACTGAGCACAGAGGCAGTCTGCCCAAAGTGGCATCTTCACTTTCATGTCCCAACAAACAGAGCAAATCAGAAGCAACTGGCAGGAGGACAACGGCCTCCTCACAAGGTTTCTATAGACTCAGGCAAAACCACCTAGCACTGTGTGGGGTTATCCCTTGCGACCTGAATTCTGGTCCTTCTCTTCCCAGTATAACCATGTAAACATAGTCCATGACTCACAACAGTTCATTTAGCGACCGTTCAAAGTTACAACAGCACTGACAAAAGTGACTTAAGACCGTTGCAGCATCTCCATGATCACGTGATCAAAATTCAGATTGGGGGGCAATTGACTCATATTTACAATGGTTACTATGTTCTGGGGTCTTGTAATCCTCCTTTTCCGACCTTCTGACAAGCAAAGTCAATGGGGAAACCAGATTCACTTAACAGCTGTGTTACTAACTTAACAAATGCAGTGATTCACTTGATAACTGTGGCAAGAAAGGTCGCAAAATGGGGCAAAATTCACTTAACAAATTGTTACTTAACAACAGAAATGTTGGGCTGAATTGTGGTCGTAAGTTGAGGACTACCTGTATACTTCCCAACCAAGATTTCATGAAGCTACATGGGAATCTGTCTATCATCTATCTATCTATCTATCTATCTATCTATCTATCTATCTATCTATCTATCTATCTATCTATCTATCTATCTTTCTATCTATCTATCATCTATCTATCATCTATCTATCATCTATCATCTATCTATCATCTATCTATCTATCTATCATCTATCTATGTATCATCTATCATCTATCTATCTATCTATCTATCATCTATCATCTGTCTATCTATCTATCTATCTCTTTATCTATCATCTATCTATCATCTATCTATCTATCATCTATCATATCTATCTATCTATCTATCTATCTATCTATCTATCTATCTATCTTTATATCTATCTATCATCATCTATTCATCTATCTATCATCTATCTATCATCTATCATCTATCTATCTATCAATCTATCATCTATCTATCATCTATCAATCTATCATCATCATCTATCATCTATCATCTATCTATTCTTTATCTGTTCTATATCTATCTATCATCTATCATCATCTATCATCAATCTTTCTATCTATTCTTTATCTGTTCTATATCTATCTATCATCTATCTATCATCATCAGTCTGTCTATCATCATTCTATAAAGGCACACATCCCAATGAAAGAATGCATGCACACATGCTAGAGGGATACATATACACACACATGCATATATTGTTCACACATCTGTTTTTCTTTTGTTGCAATCATTATCAGAATAACAAACAGTTTGAAAAATAATTTTAGAATTCCTGCAGAGACTGGTGGTAAGTACGACAATAATAATATGGAAAATGTTCAGTAAGTACTCCCCACAGCTGGCTTTTGGTCAACACGTAGGACATTTGAAAGGCTGCCTGTTCTTCTTAGATCACAAGACTGTCTATGTTTAATTACAGAAACAGGGTGCAGTTGTCTTTAAACAACTGCACCCTGTTTCTACTTTTTAAAAACTCTTAGCACTGATTGGCCCAAGGAGCAAGATGGGCTTCAAGGGTTAGGAACTTCACAGGCTTGTGATGGTTCCTTTAGAAAATGGATCTTTATAGAACAAACGGCTTCTTCTCTCATCTGGTCCCATTATGAGACACAACATATTTTCAACGCTGCACTTCTAAAAGTGCAGTTTGTTGAAACATACAAGTCATCACATTACTTGGCTGAGATTATATTTTTATCAGTTTCAGCTGGTGAACAGCTGAAGGCCATGCACTTGGCAGTTTATGTGTTTTTATTTTAGGCTGAGAACTGGTTTCTAACCAAAATATTCAGGGAGCTTCATGGTTGGTTGGAAGCTGAGTGTTCTCTGTTCATTGCTATCCACTGCACATCTCAGGCAATGTTTAAAGTATCTAAATCCTAGTGACATAGAAAGCATACACTGTTCCTCCCTTTGGAACCTCAAAAATGAACGTGCATGACTCTCTAGCTCACCTGGAGTGATAGCACAATTCAAACAACACTAAGGATCAAACACTATCACAACACAGTGCAATTCTTGACATTAGGAATGCAGTGAAAATTGGTTTACTTGACAATGTTCATTTATTTATCTGCCAATCTGAGCCAGCCAGACACTAGGTTGGGATGCATGTCCCAAGGAAAGGTTGTGATGATGGCATTTCTTTTGTCCTTGAAACACAAGTTATGGCATCAGATTATCTATTGGCTAACCATCATTTCTATTATTAGTGGCCATTGAAGGGGTAAAGAAGAAAACATAAAACCTGATGAGCCTGGGATGCTTTTGCAACTTGGCAAGCTTTTCAGAAGTGTCTGCCCTTGCCTCCTTCTTAGGGTTGAGAGAATGACTGGCCCTAAGCCATCCGCTGGCTTTGCATCCAAGGTGGGACTAGAACACAAGGTCTCCCCATTTCTAGCCTGGTGCCTTCACTGCTGCATCAAACTGACTTCCAAACAATAATAGATAATAATAGTATCCTGCATGTTGCATAAACCAGGCTTTTTTCAAACTTCTGTCCTCTGGGTGTGACTGGATCTCAATTCCAGGCTCAAAAATATTCTGTGATATCTTAGTGATAAACAAATGCATTTTCATATCAACTTCCAAGGCTTAAGCCTGCTGCAAATGAGTGAAGGAAATAGGGCAAGACTGAGATGGGGATTAAGACACAATACAGGCAGCAGAACTGGAGATTTTGGAAGTTAAATATAATTCTGGGGCACCAGTTTGGAAATGACTGCTCTAGATTCTAAACCAATGTTTCGCATAGGTATGCAACACAAATATTGACAGTTCTGTCATTGTATTACTTCAAAATTCAGTGGCTGCAGAAGAGAGAGGGAACAGGATGGACTCTATCAACTAAATAGTGTACTTACATTGGGGAAAATGTATTTGAATGTCTGAGTAATACTTGCTTAGATTTTACCATCTACTAAATAAAAGTAAACCAAAACACGGAGGTTTTGTTGAGACACTAAGAAATGCAATGGAATTGATTCTTCTTCAGGGCAATCTTTGCTTGTAGTTCCTTGCTCAGGCAAGGCATGTTTAAATAGTTCTGTAAATTATGCCAGTAATTCCAAAAGAAAAGAAGCAAGGTTCAGTAAGGTATGTACATGTCTCCTGCTGTAATAAATGGGAAATAAAGCCTTTATTGCATTTTAAATTGGATTGAGATCACATTCTCTGTAGAATCAAGCATGTAGCCTCATCCAAGAAATATCCCTTGGATGAAGTAACACATTCTCTCTTCCTCTATCACAAGGTAGGAGACTTACACATCTGAAATGGATGAAAGAAACAATATAATCTACAAAATCAATTCTATGTGGGACAAACATTACATCAGTTAAAAGCTAGGATCTACAAACCCCAGCTGGCAGTCAAATGCCACGATCCCAAATCCTTAATCTCTAATCACACTGACACCAAACACCACAAGTTCAATTGGAGCAACACAAAAATCATTGGCCATACTATCACCCACCACGCTTGTGAATTCATTGAAGCCTGGCACTCTACAAGCAATTCCATCAACAGACACACTGACTTACAACTAGCCTACGAACTCCTCAGAACTCAAATCAACTGCACAGCCAACCAGAGACAGCACCAACACTCAACCAACCCATGCAACGTGCAACCCACCCACACGCACACACACATCAGCAGTTCACCTCCCAATGACTCTGACCTCCCTATCACAAGACCTGTCACAAGATTCTCACTGATGACACACTCTTGACCCATCACAAGACCCACACTTGACACACCCACACCTAAAGCCTTTATAAACAGAAAAAACTGACACTGACATTCCCCTAAACTCCGCTGAAAATGTTATCTAACCTGGTAATGAAATGTTTGGAAACCAACCTACAAGCTCGGAGAATGAGCCTTCACCCCGCCATCCTACACCTGAACTATAGATATTCACCACTGTTGCAAACTTACACATCTGTTGGCCTTAATCTATGCAATTGTTTGGATATAATTCTAAAAAGGTGTGAAAGGCAACTGCAGAAATCATGGAGAAAGATACAGCTACTTTAAAGAGTTGCAGACAGGTCCAGCATTCATTTCCCTGGGCACTACAAAACACTTTTTATTTTTTGCATTAAAGGGAAAATGCTGCATAGCTCTTTCCCCGTATTGGTAAACAGCAATGTATTGTTTCTTGCAACCATGGAAATTCTCTCTAAACTGGGTGAGTTCTCTACCGGGTAGCTTCTCCAGGGCTTTAAAAATAGGGCTCTTGGAAAGGGCAGGAAAGGGCAGCACAATCATTGAGGGCCGCTCTGGAGCCCTGTCTCTTTAAAAGCAACCTTTGGAAAGGAGGTGCTGATGTCAGAAGATTAAAGAGTTGCTCTGATGGAGATGGATGTTAATGGAAGTGGTTCACTAAGTGGCTGGCGCTGAGCGCAGCCCAGAGGGCAACGACATGGTGAATCCGTCATGATAACAGCCTTGCCAGCCTGTTTGTAAATCACCCAATCACCCTCTCTACCAGAAGTAACCTCCCCACCAGATCAGGAATCTCTGCCCTGTACTCGGGCTGAGGCCCAGCTTTCATGTGCAGTGACTGTCAGGGAAGCCATTCAGCAATTATATGTCAGTCTTTGTAATTATTTTGCTGGAAATAGTTCATTTAGGATTCTTCATATTGGGCTAGTTATTCTTCGTAGAGGTCGTTGGGGGAATTATGACAATTGAGGGCATAAATCACACGAGAGAAGATAGGTGGGTGTTGGGTTGCTATTATGAGGTTCTCCCAGGAAGTTGCCAGGGTAGATAGGAATGCAGACTTTGAGAATATCTTTGAGAATATCTTGGTTGGGATTTTAAAGATTTAGTTGCCTTCTTGAACTGACAGACAAAGGGTTTTGTGTTACCAGCACTAGACAATCAGCACTATGCATAGCATACTAAAAACTCATAGAGTTGATCTTCCCATGCCCTTGGGCACTGCCATGCAAATCCCACTCTTGATGTTGTCTTCAACCAATTGGCAGTAACGTTTTCTGAATTGTTTCCGGGACAAGGGAAGAGGAATAGCACTACTGCAAAATTGGAACAGATAAAAACATGGCATGAAGCTGCCTCTGCTGTGTGTGTTGGGAATGAGGGAAAGAGAATATTACAATTAAAAAATGCATTTACTAGGGTATGTTTGTGCTATGGTTAGAGATCTGTCCCCTTGCCTATGAGTACCACACTGAGACTGTCCTCCAATACCAGCTAAAATAATAGCGAATTTAATTTGATTTTTTTAAATCCCAAAATCTCCCTAGGTTTAATGCATTTAAGTCTTTATAAAAAGATTTAAGGGTGCATGTTTGTATCAATTAAGGGGATAAACTTTCTGAATAGAGTCCTGCAAGAAAACTTTCACAGTAATTCCACTCTTTATATTTTATTTATTTAATTAATTTAATTTATATGCTGCCCATCTTACTATTGCAGTGACTCTGGGTGGACCTTATGTGATACGTAGTTTGGATGACTGGTGTCTTGTTCACTTTGGCCCTAAGACAGCTGGTCTATCCATCATTTTCTCACATCAACTTGGTGTCTCCTTGCTCTGTTTTTCACTGGTTGATCTTTCTTTCTCATTTCTTTCAGGATGGCAGGCATGCTACAAAAGTAACAGTCCACTTGAACCAGCAGTTCTCCATGGCTGGTACTTCGCTTCATACCATACCCTAATCACATTAAATAAAGAATAAAAAAAATCAGCATCTAAGATCAACTTCCCAGTCAGTGGCGGGATTCAAGTTTTTTTATTAGGGGTTCTGTGGGTGTGGCTTGGTGGGCGTGGCAGGGGAAGGATCCTGTAAAATGTCCATTCCCACCCCACTCCAGGGAAAGGATACTGCAAAATCCCATTCTCTCCACATCCCACTAACCTGCTTTCCAGCTCTGTTCTCCTGTGCAGGGCAACAAAAGAAGACCCAGCCGATCAGCTGGCACTCGGGAGGCAGAGAGTAGAAGGGGCAGGGGCCAGTCAGAGGTGGTATTTGCCGGTTCTCCGAACTACTCAAAGTTCTGCTACCGGTTCTCCAGAACTGGTCAGAACCTGCTGAATACCACCTCTGCTCCCAGTACTGCCTGAAGCATGTGAGTCTTGAACATTGCCCCATGGCTGCTGCTTTTTAAAATGGTCTTAGGTCTGTGCTTTGAACAGCAGCTTGACAGAGAAGTTTTAGCAAATTACACTTTCCTTGCTAACCCATTTCCCATTCGCCTTACTATGAATAACAGAGAGGCTTCATCCATCTTTTTGTTGTTCAATCATGTCCAACTCTTCACTACTCCAGGGACCACAGCACACTGGGCCCCCTGTCTTCCACTGGCTCCCAGAGTTTGTGCAAATTCATGTATGTTGTGTTGATGATAATATCTAACCATCTCTTCCTCTGCCATCCCTTTCTCCTTTTGCCTTCAATCTTTCTGTGGAATCAGCTCCCCTTGGGGCTGCGGTTAGCCCTGGACCTCCGTTCCTTCTGCCGCAACATGAAGACGTGGCTGTTTCAGCAGGCCGGCCTGGACTGAAGTGAAGAGGAGTGGGGTTTTTTAATTGAATTTAGATTAAGTTTTTATCGGTTTTAGCTTTTATTGGGCTGGAGTTTAATTGAGTTTTAATGAATTCTATTTTTGTATTGTGTGATTTTATATTGTGAGCCGCCCTGAGTCCCTAGGGAGAGAGGGGGGCATATAAGTCCAATAAACTTAACTTAACTTCCCTGACATCAGAGCCTTTTTGAATGAATCCTATTTTCTCATTAGGTGGCCAAAGAATTTCAGCTTCAGCTTCAGTATCTGTCCTTCTCATCTGCTTACTACGGTATATACAAATCAGGTAACACCTTCAGCTCAGGAGTGACTTTGATTTCTTTTTATTCCTTCTATATTTCTAAAGAGGCAAATCAATAAAGACTTTACCGTGCCCTCTTCTGAATCTCTGATTAAGTTTAGCTAGTTGCTTAATCCATCATCCCACAAATTGCAGATCTGCATAAAAATCCACATATGCTGTTTTACAGATATGGCTGTAAATCAAGAAATTATTGGTGCAGTTTCAGCCCACATACAATACTGTTCTTCATTATGGAGAAGTTGTGAATCAGTGATCTCCATGTTTATTTCCACTTGAGGCGCGCCTCTCAAAAGCCCACTTGTTGTTTGCATCAAGCTGGATGGTCCAGAGTGTTAAGTTTGCATGAAGAGTCAGACGCGAAGAGCTTCAGTGAAGAGTTTATCAGTGACTACAGCTCGAATGGACCCAACTTGGCTGGGCTACGGCTGCTTCTTATAGCCAGCAGCCGTAGTTGCCAGCCAATCAGAGTGCAGGGTTTTCCCGCACTATTTAAACCAATCCTATTTGACATTTTACAAGAACAATTCAAACTAAACCAATAACATTCAAACCTACATACATAACACCCCTCCCCACTAGGTTCAGTCCATACCAAACCCCAACCTATCTAATGTATTCTTTTAAATAGGTGGGGCTCTTTATGCAGTTGAGACCTTCGTGGTTCAGAAGTTTTAACATTCTCACCCAGTGAGAGAGGAAATGTGTCTGCTGACATTTCCCCACTGGGACTTCCTGTGAAAGAAGACCCTGTTTGATTGTTAGAATCTGGTCTCTCCTCCCAACCCATCTCCAGCCCAATGTCAGCACCCAAGTCAGGTAGTGATGTACAATCTTCCACTTCTAAGGATGGATTTTGGCATTGTGACAGGTTTTGGAATGGTTCCTGTCGTAATGGCTCGTTACACATGGGGTTGATTCTTGCTTGCTGATTTTCCTCCTGTTCCTCCCCTTCCCCTAGAATTGACATCAGGTGAGGGAACTAGAGAGGAACAAGTGCGATGTTCCTGAGAGAACC
The DNA here is from genome assembly GCA_009733165.1 of Naja naja. Taxonomy (NCBI): domain Eukaryota; kingdom Metazoa; phylum Chordata; class Lepidosauria; order Squamata; family Elapidae; genus Naja; species Naja naja. The sequence goes on from CM019149.1 coordinate 167,924,191, forward strand.
TGGATCTAAGTTGATCAATGTGCCTGCTCCAGAGGAGTCCATCCTCTGTTTGCACCCTGTAAGAACGAGGGCCTGTGATCTGAGTTATCTCAGCAGGAATCCACAAAGGTTCACCCATAAGGTTCTTAGCATAAACAGAATCACCCACACTGAATGTGTGAACTTTGGAAGTGGAATCTAGTGGTGCTGTGCGTGTGGGATGAAGGCGGTCAAGGGAAGACCTAAGTTTCCTACCCATCAACAACTCTGCTGGGGATAAGTTATTAGATGGGTTAGGAGTGATGTGCTGAACACTAAGAAGTTTTTCAACTTCTCAGTGATGTCCCCAGGACCCAGTTGCTGAAGCTTCTCCTTGGTAAAACGCACCATGCTCAGCCTGGCCGTTAGCGGGGGTGCCCAGGGGCAGTAAGGGCATGTCTGATACCCTGTTGTGCTAAATAGGATTCAAAGAGGTTGGATGTAAATTGAGGGCCATTGTCAGAGACAAGAACATCAGGTAACCCGTGGGTTACAAAAGTTTTCTGAGCTGCTTGATGACAGCATCAGTTGTGGTGGATGCCATGGGAATTACCTCTAGCCATTTGGAATATGCATCTACTATAATAAGAAAGGTGTGCCCTCTGGTAGGGCCAGCAAAATCAATGTGAATCCTGGACCATGGGCCCCTAGGACATTCCCATTCCTGTGTGGGGCGGAGGTGGGGCAGGCCTGACTACCTGACAGTTGGGACAAGATGCAACCCAGTTTTCAACCATTTTGTCAATACCTGGCCACCATACATAACTCCTGGCCAATCCCTTCATCCTTACAATACCAGGATGACCCTCATGTAACATTTCCAAAACCTCTTTGCAGTTTTGCAGGAATAACCACCCTGTTACCCCACAAAATACATCCTCTTAATACAGATAATTCAGTTTGCCTGGACTTAAAAGGTTGGGCAAGGTGAGGTAGATCTTGAAGAGGCCAACCTTTCTTAATCCAGCCTATAACAGGAGCCAACACAGTGTCTTTGGCAGTCTCTCTGGCAATTTCAGCAGCATGAACTGGAAGCTTGGCAACAGTTTCTAGGAAAAAGGTGTGTGTTTCAGGTTCAAAGTCCTCCTTGTGGCAAGGAAGTGGGCAACGACTCAGTGCATCAGCATGTCCAATGTCCTTGCCAGGCTTGTGGATAAGTTTGTATGAATAAGCAGCAAGAAATTCAGTCCACCTCAGCATTCTTGGTGACAGGATAGTAGGTGTAGGTTTGTCTCCTGCCACAATGCCTAACAAAGGTTTGTGATCTGTAACAATGGTAAATGTTCTCCCATACAGATATTCATGAAATTTCTTAACAGCTGCAACAACTGCCAATGCTCCTTGTCCAATTGGCTGTAATTCCTCTCTGCTTTGGTCAAAGTAGAGTAAAATGCAATAGGGGCTTCTCTCCCACTGGGAAGCCTGTGGCTCAAAACCCCCCCACTCCAAAAGGGGATGCATCACAAGTCAGTACAACAGGCAAATTCTCAGAGAACTGTATCAGTACAGCATCAGACGTGATTAGTCTTTTAATACTGTTAAATGCTGATTGTTCCTTCCTGCCCCAGACCCAAACAGACTTTATCAAGTAATCTGTGCAATGGTTCAGCAATGGTTGCCTTTTGAGGTAGGAACATGTGATAAAAGTTAATAAGTCCAAGGAAAGCTTGCAAATCTGTTTTGCATTTAGGTCTAGGGGCTTCTTTGATTGCTTTAACCTTGGCATCTGTAGGGTGGATGCCATGCTTGTCAATCATGTAGCCCAGGAACTCAACCCTGTCAGTTTTAAGAGTGCATTTTTCTTCCTTGACTTTTAACCCCGCTTTCCTGAATCTGGTAAGGACTTCTCTGAGTCTTTCTTGTAACTGAGTGTCATTTTCAGCAGAGATTAACACATCATCAAAGTAAGGCACTACCCCTGGCAGTCCTTGGAGCATTCTTTCCATAAGGCTTTGAAAGATGCCTGGTGCCACGCTTACTCCAAATTGTAACCTTTTACATTTGAAAGCACCTCTATGAGTCACAATGGTTTGGGCCTCTGCAGTGGCATCATCAACTGTTAGTTGTTGATATGCCTGGGCCAAATCCAATTTGGCAAAGACTGTACCCCTGCCAAGTGAATGTAACAGATGATGCACCACTGGAACTGGATATGCACTCTGCTGCAGCGCATGGTTTCCTTTAAAGCAAATGGAACCCTTCTGGGCTTTAAACGAATTGGGGGCACCTTTGGATCTAGGTTGAAAGTGATAGGGGTCCCCATATACTTGCCCAATCCTTTGCTGAAGACCTCTGGAAACTCAGACTTCAAGGCCTCCTCCCATTCAGAGTTGCTCACGTGATTGATGCCAGTCACCTCGATGCCTAGTGGCTTGAACCACTCAAGTCCCAGCAAGCTTGGGCGATCCTTGTCCACGATGGTCAGGGGCAAACGTTTGGTGTGGCCTTTAAACTTCACGTTGAATTCTCTTGTTCCAACTACTGGAATCTTGTTCCCTTGGTAGTCTTTAAGAGTCAGTGCTTGCTTCTGGAAATGTTTCTTCTGAATGTTGGGAAGTAGCCTGTGAATAGTGTCCCATGACACCATAGATAAATAGGAGCCTGAGTCCACTTCCATTTGGCAAGGCCTTCCTTCAATGAATACCTTCACATGTACTTTTCTGCTTCTCAAGGGTGAAGAATGACCAATGGTGACTGTTTGATGAGTTTCATTCTTTCCATTTGCTTCTGAGTTGCCCCCATTTTCTCACTGAAATTGTTGGGCTTGAATTCTTTCTCAGGAAATTTCTTCCTACTAGGTGGAGTTCTGGATGATTTGCAGACTCTTGCTAGGTGACCTCTTTTCTCACAACGTAGGCAGATGGTGTCTAAAAACTTGCATTCAGTGTGGGGTGGCCCCCCACAGCCTCTGCAATAAAATTCTTGCCTCTTTTTTCCAAGGTCTTTCCTTTTCTTCTCCATTCTGAGTCTATAAATTCCTTCCTCCACCTCACTACAGTCTGAATCAGAGTCTATTTGCTCGCAATGGGTTGTTGTGGACTTTTCCACATCAGAATGGCTTGAGGCCTTGTTAATTTTCTTCATGGCTGCTGCTGAGGACTTGGTTGCTTCTGCTGAAACAGCTTCCTCTATGGCCTCCTTAAACGTGATCTTAGGTTTCATTAGTAATTTGCTCTGTAAGACCTTATCTTTAAGGCCTAGAACAAACCGATCACGCATGGCCTCTTCTAAGTTGGTAAACTCACAAGCACCCCAATGTCCCTAAACTTGCCATGAAGTCGTTAACATTTTCGCTTCCCTTGATCCTGACGATAAAACTCGTGTTCTTAATGAGGCACGATACTTGTGGGGCGAATGGGCTCTTAAAAGCTTTTCTAAATCAGGCCATTCCATTACCTTCAAGTCTGCAGCTCCGCCAATGCCTTCGCCATCTTGAAGACTGCCGGACCGCAGTGCGTGAGAAATACCGCCTCTTCCGCTTCTCGGGATATCGGCGAGGTCGCTTCCTTCCAAATACATTTGGAAGCGATCCACATACGATTCCCAGTCTTCTGCCGCCGGATCAACGGGCTGGGGGGTGTTCAGCGCAGCCATCTCGCTCTTCTGCTTGTCCTCCGCGCTCTTCTTCAGGGGAATCCCACCTTCGCCGCCAGTGTTAAGTTTGCATGAAGTGTCAGACGCGAAGAGCTTCAGTGAAGAGTTTATTAAGTGACTACAGCTCGAATGGACCTGACTTGGCTGGGCTACGGCTGCTTCTTATAGCCAGCAGCCGTAGTTGCCAGCCAATCAGAGTGCAGGGTTTTCCTGCACTATTTAAACCAATCCTATTTGACATTTTACAAGAACAATTCAAACTAAACCAATAACATTCAAACCTACATACATAACACAGAGGTTCACACAGAGGGCTGTCTTCTATAATTTAGGACACAATTCATATTTAAGATGGCATCTATTCTTGTTGGAGGGAGTCACAGTTTAAAATGGAAGTAAATTTGCACATTAAAGAAGGTTTTCCTGCTACTTTAGAGTTCCTAAAAAAGCACTTTTATGGAGGTTAAGACCATATGTAAATATGTTTACAGTGTTTGTTTGATTAGCTAATTTTGCCACAAAGAAAAGCCTTACCAAAGATTGCACCCACAGGCACATGTACTCATGACTTTATTCACACACAAACAAAAATTAGAAAGGGATGGGTTATCCTCTTTTTTAAAAAAATAAAATAAAAATAAACATATTAAAATTTATGGGACAATAAATCAACATGACAGAAACTCAGTACATTAAAAGAAGGAGGGAGTAACGCAAAAGGCAATATTTAATTACTTTAGTTCCCAGGTGTATACATGTATGCATGTATCTGGAACACGAATACCTCATTCCTCAACCAGAAAATCTTCCATATCAATTTACAGACTGAATAACAACCAAAACAAATATTAAGAAGGTCCCAGTACTGAGGCAAATCAAAAGATACCCCGCTCAGCTCACAGAACTGTGGAAAGGGAATGGAGAGGAGAGGAAAAACAAACAAACCAAACCAGCAGACTCAAATACCAATATGAATGCTTTAAAGTTCTTATAATAATCTACTGGCCTATAAGTAGGCACTATGAAACACCACCAGAACCTGGTCTTTCTCAAAGTAACTGTAGTAAGGTTCCAACTATTGCTCTTCAAAGCTTGGATTTTTGAACCTAGCCTGAATTTGTCCACTTGTTGTTATTCTTGCTGCAGTATAGTCAGCTCTGATGTTGCTCCACTCTACCTGCTCTAGGAAATGGTCCCTCAGTAGTGATGGGCACAGAAGACCTTTGTGAGGGGTACAGTTGAGTTGGGTGGAGTGGAGAAAAAACAGCAGGAGAGGATATTGCTCCCTGGCGCTGCTTTTCTTCTTGTTTTCATCTGTGCGTGCCGCTTTCTCTGTCAGTGACTCTGAACACCTCTTGTGTTATTTTGTGTTTGGTATGTTAAGAGATCTGAGAACTTAGAATTTGCTTTCCAGTCTATGTGGATGGGAAGAAAACTGCAAATTTCAACTGCCTGGAATTGGAGAAACATTTCTTCTGCCGCCATGGTGGGAAAATACTCCTTTCCTCACGAACTTATTGTGTATTAAGATACTGGGAGGGCAGAATCCTGTCCCTCTGGAACTTTCTCTGTTTCAGCCAATGTAGTTTAGAGCAGGAGAAATACACAATGGTTTTCTCCTTCAGTTTTTTTTTTTTTAGCTTAGGTTCAGTTTTGAGGTCACAGGAGATTCCTTCACACTAGCTTTTTTCTTTTGGCATTATTCGCACCATCATTTATCTTGAGGAATCAGCTGATTAATACAATGATGTGCTGTTTCTTATATTTCCTGTGAGGATAGATGTGGACTACTTTACAGAGGCCAGCCATCTGTTTCAAGGCCTGTTCAGCCCAAGTTCAGGATTAAAATCAAGAACCAGAAAAAAAAGAGAGAGAAAGGAGGATCTGTTCAGAATTAGCCCCTGGATGGCAAACCGAGAAGACTCAAGTGGTCAGGTGGCAACAGTTTTCCCTACTGTGATGAAATCTATTGTATATCTAGTTATAATCATTGTGTCTGCATCTAAAACACACTTATTAGTAGATGAAAATTCCCTGCAAAGCCATGTCATCTTATGGTGATGCACTGCCTTTAAAAAAAAAAGTCTTGTATCTATCCTATTTCAAAGGTATACAGTTCTGCTCTTTCTAAAAAAATATTATTTTTTGGTGGCAGCTGACACTCTTTCCTTCACTAGGGCACTGGGCAATACAGACACTATTTGTGCTGTGCATGAAGAATCCTTTACGGTGTTTTTCCATTCAGTATTTGTAGTCACACTATATATAAATAAGCCATCACGATGGTGTTTGATTAAAGAAAGCATGGTTAACATCTGACTTACTAGAATACATGGATTGTTTCTATTTATTACCAATCTGTTCTGCCACTTCCATGCAGATATGCTTAAAATGAAGCCCTAGGATCATTTGTTATAACTGAAACCAGCTTTTGGAATAGCTGGTTTAACACAAGATGTAAAATTGGTGAAGGACATGCACAGTCCTTGCCAACTGCCTTTTGTAACTCTTTTTTTAAAATGTTCACTGGTGAAAAAAATGAAACACTCTTTTTTAATAAGTCCATTGATAGTATGAGTAAATAGTGAAAGGACAGGTCTATTTTTCGTTCTTGTTTCTTCATTTTTTGAAAACCAGGATAAATTGACAGTTTTACAACTTTCCTTTTGTAGCCCAGAGGAACAGGAAAAATGGTACAGGGTGCTATATTCTTTAGTACAGATATTTATTGACCTATGACCTCAATTGAATCAAAAATTTGTTAAGTGAGTTTTTCCCAATTTTATGATGTTTCTTGTCACAGTTTGTTAAGTGAATCACTGCATTTGTTAAGTTAGTAACCTGGTTGTTAAGAGAATCTGGCTTCCCATTGACTTTACTTGTCAGAAGGTCACAAAAGGGGATCACATGACCATCTGAATTTTGATCACATGATCGCGGAGAATGCTACAAAAGTTTTAACTATGAAAAATGGTCCAAAGTCATTTTTTTCAGTGCCATTGTTACTTTGAACGGTAAATGAATTGTTTTAAGTCCAGGACTACCTGTATTCTTTCTGAATTCGGAGAGAGGTAAAAATCAAGGGGAATTACCAACCATGTAGAGTCCAGATGGAACTCCAGGTCATCACTTTGCATAAAGCAGAAAAAGAGATGAAATCCAGGAAGGCAGATTCATTTCCAGCTGGTTTTCAATAAAGGAGTCCAATAATTTAAGGCTTCTGGATAGAAAAGCCCTAAGATTCATTTTAGTTACTTATCCCATACAAAATTCCAGGGCTAAGTTTAACATCAGAAAGGTAAAGTTTTCCCCTGTGTGCAGTCATGTCCGACTCTAGGGGGCAGTGCTCATCTCTGTTTCTTAGCTGGGAGAGCCAACGTTGTCCAAAGACATTTCCATGGTCATGTGGCCAGCATGACTATACGCCAAGGCACATGGGACACTGTTATTTTCCCACCAAAGTGGTACCTATTTATCTACTCACATTTGCATGCTTTTGAATTGCTAAATTGGCAAGAGTTGAGGCAAGATAATGGGAGTTCACCCCATATTGGCTTAGGACCAGGGTATTTGCAAGAACATCTCCTGCCAGCAACGCCTGCCCATCGCCCCGTGCACTCCCACAGACAGGGCCTCCTTGGGGTGCCATCGGCTAGACAGTGTCGGCTGGTGACCCCCAGGGCTAGGGCCTTCTCTGTGGGAGCACCCACCCCATGGAACCAGTTACCCCTGGAGCTACGGTTGGCCCCTGACCTTCATTCCTTCCGTCACGACCTGACGGTTTTTCCAACAGGCCAGCCTGGACTGAGGGGGTGGGTTTTTTACAGGTTTTTATCAGTTGTTTCATTGGGGTTTAAAACATTTGTTTGGGTATGTTATTTAATAAAAGAGCCTTGGTGGTGCAGGCTGTTAAATGCCTAGCACTTAGTTCCAGCTGCCTGCAATTACAGGCTCGAATCCCACCAGGCTCAAGGTTGACTCAGCCTTCCATCTTCTCTGGGTAGGTAAATTGAGGACCCAAGATTGTTGGGGGCAATAAGCTGACTTTGTAAAAATGCCGCTTAGTAATAAGCAGGCATATACAATGGAATGAAGGCTATTGCTGAGCACATTGGGTTGTATCCCAAAAATTGTAAGCCCTGAGTCTCCGGAGAAGGGTGCATATAAATGAATTAAAAACCTTTAAATAATTTTTAAATTTTGATTTGTGTGTTTTTATTGTTGTGGGCAGCTCTGAGTCCTTCAGGAGACAGGGCGGCATAAAAATCCAAATAAATAAATAAATAAATAAATAAATAAATAAATAAATAAATAAATATTGTGGCACTCAGGTCTCAAACCTGAGCTGTCAGCTTCCCACTTAGTTTATCATTACAAACAAAGAATTGGAAAGCAGCTAGGTTTTTTTTTAATTTCACTCAAGCTGCTCCATTTCTGAGTGAATAAGCAGAAACCAGGGAAAATATACCATATAACATATGTGGCTAACTAATGAAAGTTACCCTTCCCAAAATTATGCTGCACACTCGTGAAGTGCTTTATAATATAGCTGAACCATTAACTGTCTGGTAGAGTGAAGCCAAATTAAATCCAGATCATCATCATCAACAGCAACAACCCTGGAATTAAAACCCCAAGCTGGGCTTGTTTTTCCTCCTTGTTTCCATAAGAAAAGTATCTGGTTACATCGACATAGCTACAAGGTCTTGTTACATTTTTGTTGGCGAGAAGCAGGTCCAAAGAAAGGGAGATGTGATCTCTTGGCCTTTCAAAATGGGGCTTTAACTTATTCCCCAGCCACATGGGAAGGATCTGTGCCACATTTCTTTCCTCAAAAGGGATTTTCTATTGAGATCCAGAATCAGTTCAAGAATCAGTGGTACAACAGCAAGGGATGCGGGAGGAATCAGGGGGAATCAGAAATATTATTACGAAGCATTTAAAACGTGCATTTAAACTCTTACATTTAAGGACCGTCAAATAATTTTAAGCGATGGGTGCTTTAAAGCATCACGGATGCCTGAAAAGAATTGGATTATTTTAACAAGTAGTACAGCTGGGCTATGTTCATGTATGAGGTCCAAAGTAGTTCTTCCAAGTCTTTTTCCAAAGTGTGCATGATCCTTGGATATTCTTCCCCCCCACAACCAAAAAAACCCCGGAAATTTTCCCAGTTAAAACCAGGCCTTCTTCCCAGTTGTTATTCTGTGCCTCCTATTTGGCAGAAAATATAAGAGCCCTCAATCTTAGCTATACCCCTACTTTTGCAATGTCGGGATAATAACATTATTTAACACCCACACTTGATATAAATCAGACCTCGTGATCTACAGTAGACCCATCAATTAGTGAACCAAAGATTTTTATGATTAATTGACTGATATAACTGAAATGTTAGCCCTCCAAATAACCATACATTAAAAAGAATCGCTAACACCTTTTAACCAGCCAATTATTTTTCACATTTTGCTGGGATCAGGGCAAATAAGATGGCTAAACAGCTGAAGCCATTCTTCAGCTATGCATTTTAATGGCCATTTGATTTGCAGCAATTAGCAGGGGGATTCCATTTATTACAAGCCCAGGAAAACCTTCAGATATTAATGCTCACATATCAAAAGTGCTCTTAAAAGCATCAGACTATGCCAATTTTAGTGTGTATTTTCCTGGGTAATTCTGCAAAAGACTGTGAAAGACAAATGAAGTTGTTGTTAGCAATAAAATGAGTCATAGTTTGGCTTATCAGACTCACTGTAAGCCCAGGTTTACAAGTCACAGTGGTTTAGCCCATACTGTAGCACAGAAAGCCCAAGCCAAGCAAGCTAAAATATGATTAAAGATAGCCTGTGAACCTGGTCATGATTTCTGTGATTTATAGTTTTATTTTTGAGTTATGTTTTCTGTTGTAGTGAAGTCTGGATATGTTCCTTATCCCAACTGTACTTTTTAAATTCTGTAATCAGCCAGAGAAGGATTTTTGAAGCACAGGAATAAATCATTGCTAGCCATTTGTTTCTTTATGGGCTGTTCTGCTCAGCCCTATTTTTTTTTCCATTGAAAAGCTGCTGTTATTTTACCATAGTATCAATATTTCCTCTAATAGTTGCTGAATTTCCTTGTGGTGGGAATGGGAAATGATTAGAAACTTGAGAAGCTGATCAACCCCCACTGAATGGATGGTCAAACTTGGCTATATGGTGGATATGGGCATCTATTCGTTGCCATGAAGTGTGATCAAATGCAAGTCCTATTCTACCTTACATGTATATCATACTGTGTACCTCTTTAAATTTTTCATTATCCCCCTCCTCCATCAAAGGAGACAAAGTGAGGTGCCTCAGTAGAAGTTCCTACACTCCATTTATTGGAAGTAATTCCAATCAACTTTTTAAAAAATTCATATTTATATGCCGCCCTTCTCCAGAGACTCAGGGCAGCTTACAATTTTTGGGATACAACCCAATGTGCTCAGCAATAGCCTTCATTCCATTGTATATGCCTGCTTATTACTAAGCGGCATTTTTACAAAGTCAGCTTGTTGCCCCCAACAATCTTGGGTCCTCAATTTACCTACCCCGAGAGGATGGAAGGCTGAGTCAACCTTGAGCCTGGTGGGATTCGAGCCTGCACTAATTGCAGGCAGCTAGAATTAAGTGCTAGGTGTTTAACAGCCTGCACCACCAAGGCTCGCTTGGCCATGATAATGAGCATTATAACAGCAATAGTACTTAGACTTAGGTACCACTTCACAGTGCTTTACAGCCCTCTCTAAGAGGTTTAAAGAGTCAGCATCTTGCCCCCAACAATGTTACTGACCTCGGAAGGATGGAAGGCTGAGTCAACCAGTGAGAATCAAACTGCAGGCAGCTGGCAGTCAGCACAAGTAACCTGCAGTACTGCATTTTAAATAATGAGGAGTTCTTGGTGGTCTCTGAGCTTGGTTGTTTTCTTGCAAATGTTTCATTACTCAAACTAGGTAACACTATCCGTGCTAATAGGGAGTGAGAATTGCTCTCAATTTATATTTTATATACAACAATATTAACAGCAAACCAACAATCAAGAAGTAAACAATATCCCAATCAAGAAACTGCCGAACAAGCTAACAGTAAACAATCCAATGAAAGAATCACCAAGATCACTCCCACCAACACTTACAGGGCAAGCCACTCCCTACTAGCACTGATGATGTTACCTAGTTAGGATAATGAAATGTCTGCCAGAAAGTAACCAAGCTCAGAGAGCACCAAGGAGCCCTCATTTCAACCCTGAGCTACAAATATTCTCCTCTGTGTGCATTATAATATTGTCTATTTGAAGGTGTACCCCACTAATCCACAGAAGTCCCTCTGCTGTCCTACTCAGGTTCTTTTCTCTAGTGCCCAGCTTATTCCTGACTGTTCAGATGGGCTGAGGTCAAAAAAGTTAATTTCTAATACCATTCATTACAAATTGCAACAATGCCACCACCATGGTGTCATCAGACTGACAATGTCATTGTGTAGATGTTGGGCTACAAGTACAGATGTTGGGTTATATAAGTGTGATATTTGTCTGATGATGTCATCTCATCCATACCCTGCTGCCAATAACAGTCTCCCAACGTCCCATGTGCTCCCAGCGACAGGGCCTTCTCCGGATGCCGTCAACTAGGCAATGTCAGCTGGCGGCCCCCAGGAGTAGGGCCTTCTTGGTGGGAGCACCCACCCTATGGAACCAACTCCCCCTAGAGCTTCAAGCGGCCCCTGACCTCCGCTCCTTCCACCGTGGCCTAAAGACATGGCTGTTCCAACTAGCCTACCCGGACTGATGGGGGGGGGAGGGTTTTAGTATAGTTTTAATTGGAATGTTTATGAGACCTTGGGTTTAATTGTTTTTTAATATTTGTATATTTGTATTACCGTTTTTACTTTGTAAGCCGCCCTGAGTCCTTAGGGAGATAGGGCGGCATATAAGTCTCATAAATCAATCAATCAATCAATCAATCAATCAATCATCATCCCCCTCCCCTTTCCCTTCCCCTGAAATACCCATGCTAATCCTGGTTATATCTGGTCAGTATTCACAAAGCAAACAATATAAAATCCAAGAGTTGTAGGCTAGAAGTCACAAAAATATACGCAAAGAAGACAGTAGAAAACTACTTATGCTTGTTTCCAAGAAAACTGCCTAGATTTCTCCATGTTGTTAAGCCCAGCTCCTTCTGCAGAACTCTTTAGCTTTGTTCACTGAGTAAATATGATTTATCCTCAAGAAAGTGGGTGAATAGAGGACCATCCTAGATATAAGGAGAATTTTCCAGGCAGTGAGAACTATCAACTAGTGGAACAGTTTGCTTCAGGAAGTTGTGGGTGCACCATCATTGAAGATTTTAAAGAAGAGACTGGATAATCACTTCTCTGAAATGGTATAGGGTTTCTTGCTTGAGCAGTGGGTTCGATTAGAAAATCTCCAAGATCCTTTCTGTTAATTCTCTTTTTTATTGTTTCTTTTTTTCCCTAGAGGTCCCTGAGATTCCTCTGGGTCTGATTAAATACCTTCACCATTTGAAAATAAAAGCCACCTTTAATTTACCAGCTTAGAACAAGATGTTGTGAATTAGTCTTTGGTTTCACAGATCTACATTCTGCTTTCTGTAGCATTCTCTCAGGTAAGGAAGAATCAACCGTGGATGGGAAGTTGAGAGTGTGGATTCCAGGTGCGCATATTGTTTCTCTGTCTCTCTAATCATTCCTAGACAAAATGGCAAATAAATATCAGGCGGGGGAGGGTTGGCACCAGACAGAGAGGTGAAATTGAAATCTAACGTTCTTAATACCTACTTTGTGTTGAGCCAAATGTTTCACCTTCCCCCAGCCAAAACACTGCTCTGACCAGTTCAGCTTCTAACCCCTCCTCCACCCGCAACCTTGAACAGGCTATCCCTCCCCCACCTCCACACGCTGCCCAGTCACTTCCCAGGGGACTGTGAACTCCAGTCCCTGGCAGTCTGGCCAGACAGGAGCCCATAAATTGGATGGATTTATAGCAGGAATGAAGGACAGCGGTGGAGGGTTCATGGCCCTGGCTGGAGAAGCAGCTTACTGAATTGGAAGATCCCCAACCCCGTCTCCACTGCCCTTTTGTAAAGTGCCCTTTAATGGAGGGGGCAGAAGAATTGGGAGAAGACCATCTGCTTTCAAAGGAGGCCTAAGACAAGCTACAATATAAGTCCCAGCAGCCATTCTCCCAAGCCTAGCTATGTGTATGCATATATAGCCATACCTTCAATTCATGTCTTTCATGGAAAGTTCTGCTGATTTGCTTTCAGTCCACCTAGGGAGAAAGCAGATGATTGTCTTTGTTTAATGCAGTCAGTGGCTGCGACAGGCATTGGTAATGGGATGTGGTATCTCTATTTTGCTTATCCCAATTAATTATATGAATTTTCATAATGCTTAAAAGCAATACTTCTGATAACGTGATTTGGGTGGCCAGATACAGAAGAAGAACGGGTTCCCACATCTTTAATGGTTGGATAAAAAAGATAATTTCAATAGTAGAAATCACAAGCCCTATCTGCTGAGAATACTATTTGTGTGCAGTAGTGGAAGGTATAGGAACACCGCTTTCTTTTGTAGTTTATAATTCCTCAAAATTTTAATGGATTCTTATGAACATGTCAGATGCAACAATGATACTTTTTCTAACATCACATAAAAAACTGGGATAAAATTTTTATCTACTCAAATTTTGAACTTTTACCTTGTATATTTACGAGAGCATCTCCTGCCGGCATCGAATGCCAACCGCCCTGTACGCACAGGCAGGGACTCCTTGGGGTGCCGTCTGTGACTCAGTGTTGTTTGGCGGTATCCCGGGGGAGGGCCTACTCTGTAGTGGCTCCCACTTTATGGAACCAACTACCCCTGGGGCTCCGTTTGTCCCCCGACCTCCGCACCTTCCGCCATGATTTAAAAACCTGGTTGTTTGAACAGGCTGTGCTGTGCTGACTTCTCGGGGGGGTGGGGTGGAATTTATATTTTAAATTGTAATGGGTTTTTAGTCGAATTTGGCTTGTTTAATTTAATCTTATTTTAGTTAAGTAACTTATTGTGCTGTTTTTAGTTGTGAGCCACCCCAAGTCCTTTTTGGAGAGGGGGCGGCATACAAGTCAAATTATTATTATTATCATTATTATTATTATTATTATTGTTAATATGAATTATTAATAATAATAATCAGCAGAACTGATTATAACATATTAGTCCTCAAATTTTTAATAGCTATGTAGCCTATTACAAAATTATAATTTTCTTTCCTTTTTGGGAGCAGAGAATGGATCATTAAAAGAGTGATTTGTGTTAGGTTTGCATGAAGAGACAGATGTGGAGTGCTTCAGGCTCTTAGTTTATTAGTGACTACAGCTCAGAACGGACCCAATTTGGCTGGGCTGCGGCTGCTACTTATAGCCAGCAGCTGCAGTTGCCAGCCAATCAGAGTACAGGGTTTTCCCGCACTTTCTAAACCAATCATTTCCAACATTTTACAAGAACAGTTCAAACTAAACCAATGACTTCAAACCTACATACATAACACCCTCCCACTAGGTTCAGTCCATACTCAAACCCCAACCTATCTAATGTATTCTTTTAAATAGGTGGGGCTCTTACGTGTACGTTGAGACCTATGTGGTTCAGAAGTTTTAAGGTTCTCACCTTGTGAGAGAGGAAATGTGTCTGCTGACATTTCTTTACTTGGACTTGTAGTAATGGTAGAACCTGTTTGGTTACTACAACCTGGTCTCTCCTCCCAATCCATCTCCAGCCCAATCAGGTAGTGATGAACAATCTTCCATTTGTGAAAATGGTTGTTGGTATTGTGACAGGTTTTGGGATGGTTCCTGTTGTGTTAGCTCGTTACACATGGGGTTGATTCTTACTTGCTGATTACTCTCATAATCCTCCCTTCCCCTAGAAGAGGCAGTAGGTATGGGAACCAGAAAGGAGCAAAAGCGATGCTCCTGAGGCAATCTGGATCTTAACTGATCAATGTGCCTGCTCCAGAGGACACCATCCTCCGTTTGTACCCTGTAAGACCTGGGGCCTGTGATTTGGGTTATCTCAGCAGGAATCCATAATGGTTCACCCATGAGTTCTTAGCATAAACAGAATCACCCACAGTGAAAGTGCAAATTTTACTAGTGGAATCTAGTGGTGCGTTGGGTGCGTAAGTGGGATGGAGGCGGTCAAGGGAGACCTGAGTTTCCTACCCATCAACAATTCAGCTGGGGTTAAATTAGTTGAGGGGTTGGGAGTGATATGCTGAACACTAGAAGTTTTTCAACTCTCTCAGTGATATCCCTGGACCCAATTGCTGAAGTTTTTCCTTGGTAAATCATACCATACGTTCAGCCCGCCGTTAGCCAAAGGATGCCCAGGGGCTGTCAGGGCATGTCTGATACCCTGTTGTGCTAGATATGATTCAAAAAGGTTGGATGTAAATTGAGGGCCATTGTCAGAAACAAGCACATCAGGTAACCCGTGAGTTACAAAAGCTTTTAAGCTGTTTGATGACAGCATCAGTTGTGGTGGATGCCATAGGGATAACCTCCAGCCATTTGGAATATGCATCAACTATAATAAGGAAAGTGTGCCATCTGGTAGGGCCAGCAAAATCAATGTGAATCCTGGACCATGGGCCCCTAGGACATTCCCATTCCTGTGTGGGGGAGAGGTGGGGCAGGCCTGACTACCTGACAGTTGGGACAAGATGCAACCCAGTTTTCAACCATTTTGTCAATACCTGGCCACCATACATAACTCCTGGCCAATCCCTTCATCCTTACAATACCAGGATGACCCTCATGTAACATTTCCAAAACCTCTTTTTGTAGTTTTGCAGGAATAACCACCCTGTTACCCCACAAAATACATCCTCTTAATACAGATAATTCAGTTTGCCTGGATTTAAAAGGTTGGGCGAGTTGAGGTAGATCTTGAAGTGGCCAACCTTTCTTAATCCAGCCTATGACAGGAGCCAATAAAGTGTCTTTGGCAGTCTCTCTGGCAATTTGAGCAGCATGTACTGGAAGTTTGGCAACAGTTTCTAGAAAAAGGTGTGAGTCTCAGGAACAGGGTCCTCAATGTGTGAAGGAAGTGGGCAGCGACTCAAAGCATCTGCATGCCCAATGTCTTTACCAGGTCTGTGGATCAGTTTGTATGAATAAGCAGCAAGAAATTCAGTCCATCTCAGCATTCTTGGTGACAGGATCTTGGCGTTGGTTTGTCCCCTGCCACAATGCCTAAAAGAGGTTTGTGATCTGTGACAACAGTAAATGTTCTCCATATAAATACTCATGGAATTTTTGACAGCTGCTACACGCCAAGGCTTCCTTGTCCAGTTGGCTGTAGTTCCTCTCTGCTTTAGTCAAGGTGTGAGAGTAAAATGCAATAGGAGCTTCCTCCCACTGGGAAGCATGTGGCTCAACCCCCCACTCCAAAAGGGGAGGCATCACAAGTCAGAACAACAGGAAAGTTCTCAGAGAACTGTATCAGCACAGCATCAGATATGATTAGTCTCTTGATATTGTTAAATGCAGCTTGTTCCTTCCTCCCCAGACCCAAGCAGATTTGTTGTCCAGCAACCTATGTAGGGGTTCTGCAATGGTTGCCTTCTGAAGTAGAAACATATGATAGAAGTTAATGAGTCCCAAGAATGCTTGCAAATCTGTTTTGCATTTTGGCCTGGGGGCTTCTTTGATTGCCTGAACCTTTGCCTCTGTGGGGTGGATGCCATGTTTATCAATCATGTAACCCAAGAATTCCACTTTATCTGTTCTAAGTGTGCATTTTTCTTCTTTGACTTTTAACCCTGCTTTTTGAATCTAGTTAAGACTTCCCTGAGTCTCTCTCTGTAATTGAGTGTCATTTTCAGCAGAAATTAAAACATCATCAAAATAGGGCACCACCCTGGCAACCCTTGTAACATTCTTTCCATAAGGCTTTGGAAGATGCCTGGTGCCACGCTTACTCCAAATTGCAATCTTTTGCATTTGAAGGCACCTCTATGGGTCACAATGGTTTGGGCTTCAGCAGTGGCATCATCAACTGTTAATTGTGCCAGGTGCCAGGTCCAACTTGGCAAAAACTGTGCCCCCTCCAAGAGAATGTAATAAATGATGCACTACTGGAACTGGGTATGCGCTCTGTTGTAGCGCATGGTTCAATGTCCCCTTGTAGTCTCCGCAGATTCTCACAGACCCATCAGCCTTGACTGGTGTGACTATGGGTGTCTCCCACCTGGAGTGATCAGTGGGCTAAAACCCCTTGGGCTATTAGTTTATCTAATTGTGCATCAATTTTTTCCTTTAAGGCAAATGGGACCCTTCTGGGTTTTAAACCGTTGGTTGTACCTTGGGATCTAGGTTAAATGTGATGGGGGTCCCCAAGTACTTGCCTAATCCGTTGCTGAAGACCTCTGGAAACTCAGACTCCAAGGCCTCTTCCCACTCAGTGTTGCTTACGTGATTGATGCCAGTCACCTCGATGCCCAACGGGTTGAACCACTCAAGGGCCAGCAGACTTGGGCGGTCCTTGTCCACGATGGTCAGTGGTAGGCATTTGGTGTGGCCCTTGAATTTCACGTTGAATTCTCTTGTTCCAACTACTGGAATCTTGTTCCCTTGGTAGTCTTTAAGAGTCAATGCTTGCTTCTTGAAGTGCTTCTTCTGGATGTTGGGAAGAAGTCTGTGAATAGTGTCCCATGACACCATAGATAGGTATGAGCCTGAGTCCACTTCCATTTGGCAAGGCCTTCCTTCAATAAGTACCTTGACATGCACTTTTCTGCTTCTTAAAGGTGATGAATGACCAATGGTTACTGTTTGATGAGTTTCATTCTTCCCATTTGCTTCTGTGCTGCCCCATTTTCTCACTGAGATTGTTGGGCCTGAATTCTTTGTCTTTGCTTGTAGCAAACTTTCTTCTGTTGGGTGGAGTTCTGGATGATTTGCAGACTCTTGCTAGGTGTCCTCTTTTATCACAACGGAGGCAAATGGTGTCTAAAACTTGCATTCAGTGCAGGGGTGGCTTCCCCACAACCTCTGCAGTAGAAATCTTACCTCTTTCTTCCCAGGTCTTTCTTTTTCACTCCGTTCTGAGTCTATAAATTCCTTCCTCCACCTCACTACAGTCTGACTCAGAATCTATTTGCTCACAATGAGTTGTTGTGGACTTTTCCACATCAGGATGGCTTGTGGCCTTGTTGATTTTCTTCATGGCTGCTGCTGAGGACTTGGTAGCTTCTGCTGAAGAGGCCTCTTCTATTGCTTCCTTCAGCATGATCTTAGGTTTCAATAATAACTTGCTCTGTAGCACCTTGTCTTTAAGGCCCAGAACAAATCGATCGCATGGCCTCTTCTAAATTGTTAAATTCGCATGCACCCCCAATGTCTCTTAAACTTGCCATGAAGTCGTTTATGTTTTCGCTTTCTCCTTGATCACGATGGTAAAACTTGTGTCTCTTAATGAGGAACGATACTTGTGGCGCGTAATGGGCTCTTAACAGTTTTTCTAAGTCAGGCCAGTCCATTACCTTCACGTCTGCAGCTCCTGCCAATGCCTTCGCCATCTTGAAAACTGCCGGACCGCAGTGCATGAGAAAGACCGCCCTCTTCCGCTTCTCGGAAATGTCGGCAAGATCATTTCCCTCCAGATACATTTGGAAACGATCTGCATACGACTCCCAGTCTTCTGCCATCGGATCGAATGGGGCTGGGGGGGTGTTCAGTGCAGCCATCTCACTCTCCTTCTGTTCCGCGTTGCCATCTTCTTCAGGGGAATCCCACCTTCGTCGCCAGTGTTAGGTTTGCATGAAGAGACAGACGCGGAGTGCTTCAAGCCCTTAGTTTATTAGTGACTACAGCTCAGAACGGACCCAATTTGGCTGGGCTGCGGCTGCTACTTATAGCCAGCAGTCGCAGTTGCCAGCCAATCAGAGTGCAGGGTTTTCCCGCACTTTCTAAACCAATCATTTCCAACATTTTACAAGAACAGTTAGATAATGCCACCAGATCTCAAGTTCCTTCTTATGAATTTATTTTATCATAGGGTGCTTCCAAACAGATGAATGCTCTTAGTGCTACAGATTATACTGATACAAAGAAAAAGCAAGAATTTCAAATGGATCATGACCTTTCCAAATGCTAGAGTTCTATCCAGTTCTGTGAATGAAATTGTACAGCTGCACAATGGAAGTCTTATTTGGAAGCAGCTTTACAATAAAAGCTGTAGCTTCTAGAACAGTGATGGGCAACTTACAGGCAATACATGTCAGCTGCATTACTGTTTTTTGTGTAGCCCTGGAGTTTAGCTGAAATTGTAAAACTGAAATGAGGCAGCAAACTAATACAAAATGGAGGAACACTTTCCTGAGGGTTTTCAACAAAAAACAAAGCAAAAGGCTTAGCTTACTTTTCAAAGGAGGAACGTCCCTGAAACCATCAGGTGCTCAGAGTGGATAATTTCAAGCAGTATCAAACCTTGATTTATTATTAAGTATTATGTAATAATCTTAAATAGGTAGAGATGCCATGACCTATCGATACCTACAAGATCACAAAGATGAAGGCAGGCTTGTTCTTTGAACACTCTATGCAAAGCGCAATTTGGATTTTGAAGAAACAGAATGAAAGAGCACGGATACTTTTGAGCAATGTGTTCGAGAAGGTGCTTGACAATATCGTGAATTGCCAAATGAATGATAGATATTATAGCTAGATAGATGATAGATAGATAGATAGATAGATAGATAGACAGACAGACAGACAGACAGACAGACAGACAGACAGACAGGATTATAGACCAAATCTGTCTAGAATACTTTTGAGCAATGGTGTTCAAGAAGATGCCTGACAATATCGTGAATTGCCAAAGAAAGAAAGAAAGGAAGGAAGGAAGGAAGGAAGGAAGGAAGAAAGAAAGAAAGAAAGAAAAGAAAGAAGAAAGAAAGAAAGAAAGAAAGAAAAAGAGAATTATAACAGATAACAGATAATCAGAGTTGGAAGGGACCTTACAGGTCATCTAGTCCAACCCTCCACCCAAGCGGGAGACCCTACACCATTTCTGACAAATGGCAGTCCAATCTCTTCTTGAAAGTCTCAAGTGATGATGCTCCCACAACTCCCGAGGGCAAGCTGTTCCATTGGTTGATTGTTCTCACTGTCAGAAAGTTTCTCCTTATTTCCAGGTTGAATCTCTCCTTGTTCAGGTTCCATCCATTATTCCTTGTCTGGCCTACAGGTGCTTTAGAAAATAGCTTGACCCCTTCCTCTCTGTGGCAGCCCCTCAAATATTAGAAGACTGCTATCATGTCTCCCCTGGTCCTTCTCTTCCCTAGACTAGCCAAGCCCAGTTCCTGCAACCGTTCTTCATATGCCTTAGTCTCCAGTCCCCTAATCATCTTGGTTGCTCTTCTCTGCACTTTTTCTAGAGTCTCAACATCTTTTTTTATAATGTGGCGACCAAAACTGGATGCAGTACTCTAGGTGTGGTCTTACTAAGGCTTTATAGAGTGGTATTGGTACTTCACTTGATCTCGATTGTATCCCTCTGTTAATGCAATTTAGGATTGCATTAGCTTTTTTGTCTGTTGCTGCACACTGCTGGCTCATATTTAGCTGGTTGCCCACTAAGACTCCAAGATCCCTCTCACAGTTACTGCTGTTGAGCCTCGTTTCACCCAGTCTATATGTGTACTTCTGGTTTTTCTTGCCTAAGTGTAGGACTTTACTTTTCTCTACATTGAATTTCATTTTGTTAGATACGGCCCAGTGTTCTAGTCTGTCAAGATCCATCTGGATCTTGAGCCTATCTTCTTGGGTGTTAGCTATTCCTGCCAGCTTAGTATCATCTGCAAATTTGGTAAGTTCTCCTTCTATTCCCTCATCTAAGTTGTTAATGAAGATATTGAAGATATTGAAGAATAGACCAAATCGATCTAGAATCTATCTAGAATCAAGGCATACATGATTATCTTAAACAGTACAGGTAGCCCTTGAGTTACAACAGTTGAGTCCAAACTTTGTTAAGTGAGTTTTGTCCCATTTTATGACTTTTCCTGCCACCATTGTTCAGTGAATCATTGCATTTGTGAAATTAGTAACGTGGTTGTTAAGTGAATCTGGCTACCCCATTGACTTTGCTTTTCAGAAGGTCGCAAAAGCAGATCACGTGACCCCAGGACAGTGCAGCCATCATAAATTAAATGAGCCAGTTGCCAAGCATCTGGATTTTGATCATGTGACCATGGGGATGCTGCAATGATTGTAAGTGTGAAAAATGGTCATAATAAGTCACTTTTTTCACTACCATTGTAACTTCGAACTATCACTAAATAAACTGTTGTATGTTGAGGACTACCTATATACGAAGACCCAGCTGCCTTGAGAAGCCCATAATACTGGGGAAAGGTAGAAGAAAAGAGAAGAGGACAACCAATAAGATAGTGGGTGAACTTGATTACAGTGGCTATACAGTGCACCAATAGATGCAATAGGCAGACTTGAATGGAAAGGTTGTGTTCTGTCTCCCCTTCCCTTCTCCCAGAAGGTAAGGAACTTGGCACCAACACCCACAGAGAGTCACGCTGGCTTGTCTCCAAAAGCCAATCTGCTACAGCTGATAAGGCTCTTGGCAATCACACACGTTCCGACTGCCAAGTTCAGATTTGTCAAGTATCAGATTACTCACTGAGTCAGAATGGGCTTTTTATTCTCAAAGTCCACAAACAAGAGCTTATCCAGATACAGTCCAGCCACAACACAAACAGGAGTCTTGGTTTGTTCGAACTTTGTCACGCACAGAGTTCACAACGTAGGCACACCCACTTTTATACCTTGTGGGGTGTGGTCCAGCTCACTCTCTAGCCCTCCCACGCCTCCTACGTTGCTGCTGACGTTTCTCCCTCTGACGCTGCCTGGGATCAAGCCAGGAATCCTCCTCCTCATTCCCCAGCTGTGGCTGAGCCGATATACTTCCCTCCTGGTGTATCTCAGGCTGTCCCTCTCGGCTTTCCGATGAAACCCGAGGCACTGCCAGGGAGGAAGGTCCTGGGGAGGAAGGCATTGTCAGGGAGGAAGGTCCTGGGGAGAAAGGTCCTGGGGAGGAAGGCATTGCCCGTTCCTCCCCTTCATCATCCAAGTCCTCTTCCTCTGTCAGCACAGGCTCAGGAGGCGGGGCCACAACAGGTTGGGGATCCCTCATCCCAGACAAGGTCTGTTTAGGTGGTCACCAGGTACGATTGCCTTTAAATCAGGGGTCTCCAAACTTGGCAACTTTAAAACTTGAGGACTTCAACTCCCAGAATTCTCCCAGGCAGCCATGCTTATCTGCGGAATTCTGGGAGTTGAAATCCACAACTCTTAAAGTGGTCAGTTTTGATGATCCCTGCTTTAAATTACTGCTTCAGTAACATCACAGCACACCCTGTCAGCTCAGCCTGTAATTTGTAAATAAACTTCTTCCCCCCCCCCAAAAAAACCCCACAATAAAACAGAAGACTGGAAAAATACGTTTCTTGTTTAAACCTTAAAAAGATGCCAAACTTTAAGGCTGGCTCTGGCCTTGCTACCTCATTAGAGGGGAGGGGTGTCTCTAATGAGATAGCAGCTGATAGGAAAAGCAGCTCTATTTGCTTGAGTGCCATTTCCAGACTAGCTAAAGGAAAGATGTTGTTCTTTCTTTCTTTCTTTCTTTCTTTCTTTCTTTCTTTCTTTCTTTCTTTCTTTCTTTCTTTCCTTCCTTCCTTCCTTCCTTCCTTCCTTCCTTCCTTCCTTCCTTCCTTCCTTCCTTCCTTCCTTCCTTCCTTTCTACTTCCCAGGATACTTGGAGGATGTAGATGTCATTATCAGAGGGCTATTTAAAAAACGACCTACAGTATCTCTATTACTACTTGTGCCCTGGCTTTGTGATAAGTAAAGTGACAATGCTGTCACAGAAAATGATTCAGGAAGGAGGGAGAAACCAGTGAACGCGATGTCGATTTTTTACAATATAGTCTGGGATGTTCCTTTACTACCATTTTTATGTGGTGGCATGGCCCTGGAGCTTGTACTCCATATTGTGGAAACTAATGATCCGCTACTCAACTGCCTGGCAACGATGTCGACAATCTTGCAGGAGGCAAACCGACAGGCTGTTGCGGTCAGCTGGATAGCCAAGTTTAGAAAAAGGGACAATCTACAAGTTTTGCTTATGGAAGACCAGAATGGGTGATTCTTCTTCTAAAAGGAAAGGCACAAAGGAAATATTTGTACATGAGCATCCAGGTGTTCAGACAGGCAGTCCTTGTCTTACAAAGGTTCATTTAGTGACCATTCAAAATTGCAACAGCACTGCAAAAAGTGACTTAGGGTCATTTTTCACAGTTGCAGCCTTTGTAGCATTCCCCCACGATCATGTGATCAAAATTCAGATGCTTGGCAACTGGTTCATATTTATGACCACTTCTGCATGTCAAGGTCATGTAATCACCATTTGCAACCTTTGGACTAGCAAAATCAATGGGGAAGCCAGATTCATATAACAACCGAGTTACTAACTTATCAACTGCAGTGATAAACAACTGTGGCAAGGAAGGTCCCAAAATGGGGCAAAGCTCACTTAACAAATGTCTCACTTAACAACCAAAATTGTGGTCATAAGTGGAGGACTACCTGTATAGTCACACACCAATTGTTTGTTCCTTTAGCTAAGTGCCAAAAGAATCTGACTCTAGTTTCAGCTCTGGAAAAGTAAACCATAATAATTGAAAGAAAGTACTCTGTGCAAGAACAGAATGGCCTTCCCTTAAGGAGCAATGGTAAGCTCCTTAACTTTAGAATAGAGGTCTCCAAACTTGGCAACTTTAAGACTTGTGGACTTCCAACTCCCAGAATTCTCCAGCCAGCATAACTGGCTGAGGAATTCTGAGAGTTGAAATCCACAAGTCTTAAAGTTGCCAAGTTTGGGGAGCCCTGCTTTAGAAAGTTTAGCTTCTCGCTCAGAGGATATAATTTTAAAGCAAACTTACACCTCTCTTTAAAAATAAACACAGACAAATTTATTCTTGGATAAAACATTTACAAAGAACCAGCATACACATCTCCCCACCCTTTGGAGAGGTGAAATAGGTTGCATTTTTGAAAGCAAAGTCAATCAATTGGATTTGTTCTGTATTTGACACAACTTTTTTTTGCCATTTCCACCATAATCACCATAATTGTGATTATGGTGATTATGGTGGAAATGGCAAAAAAAAGTTGTGTCAAATTTAAACGCCTTGTGATGCTTCATTTTTGTATCCAAAACCATGCATATATTCCCCCTGCTATTCCAGAAGATATACAGAGTATTTTTGTGTGTGCTTGTGCTTGTGCTTGTGTGTGTTTGTGTGTATGGGTCCATCTCAATATAGGCCATAGATATATTCCCATGTAAGAAGGTAAGGTTACAAAGGAAACATATCTGCCAAAATATATGTTTAGAAAAAAATAATAGCACAAGGGTCAAATATACGTTTTGGATAGGATTGTGACTGAGCTGAGGCAGAGGATGGAGGGGAAACCACAGAGGCTGAAATATAATTTAGATTCTATTTTCCTACACAATCATTAATCAGTTTCAGCAATTAATGGAGACTTGTTTAAAATTATCTGCAAAAGGAACAAAGTTATTTTTCTGGTGGGAGAAGGTGCCTTCTCTTTTTACATATGTATCTATATGTTCGTACAAGTCTCTGAATCACTATCTACAACACTGCTGACAGAAACCTGTCAAACATAAGCTATTTTTAATTGCATAGGTTTCAAAAGAGACATAAATTAGGTGGTTGTGTCAAGAAAAACAAATTCTGAAATCTACTGCTATTTGTAAGCCCTTCCTTCCAGTAGTGGGATTCAAATTTTTTTTACTACCGCTTTTGTGGCCGTGGCTTGGTGGGCGTGGCAGGGGAAGGATATTACAAAATCTCCAGTCAGAGGTGGTATTTTCCAGTTCTTCGAACTACTCAAAATTTCTGCTACCGGTTCTCCAGAACTCGTCAGAACCTGCTGAATATCACCTCTGTTTCCTTCAAAACAGGTTCACAAAATAATAACAACTGCCCAGGGGGAAAAAGGCCAATTTATAATTGGGCCAAACAAAATGTCAGAAACATATGAGTCTTTTTTTCAGATTTTAAAATTTTAATTAATTTTTATATTAATTTAATTTTTTAATTAATTGTAATTAAACTCGTAGCATCTGGTAAAATATGCGTATGGTTGTTTCTTTTATGATGCATGTTTTGATTGATTGAATTAATATCTTGCTGATTTTGCTATCTGAAGTAACTCTGGGTGACTTATAATTTTTAATAAACTAAACTAGTTGACTCTGCCATGATATTGAATACACGAAAGACCATCCTTTACCTATGCTGTTGAGAGTCACATTCTTATCCTCAATATCCTCAAAAGATGAGCAGGCAGAGCAAAAAAGGGAAGTAAAATTATCAAATACAGCTCGTCCTCGACTTACAACAATTTAGTGACAGTTCAAAGTTACAGCAGTACTGAAAAAAGTGACTTATGACCATTTTTCATACTTATGACCTTTGCAGCATCCCCAAAGTCAGATTATCAAAATCCAGGTACTTGGCAACTGACTCATATTTATGACGTTTGCAGTGTCCTGGGGTCATGTGATCCCAGTCAATGGGGAAGCCAGATTCACTTAACAACTACGATGTTAACAATTGCAGCGATTCACTGATTCACAGTGAATCTGATACTGAGAACCAGAGACCCTTCTCAGGGGGTTAAACCAGAAGTGGTATTCAGCAGGTTTTGACCAGTTCTGAGGAACTGGTAGCGGAAATTTTGAGTAATTCGGAGAACCGGCAAATACCACCTCTGACTGGCCAACCCATCTATTCTCTGCCTCCCGAGTCCCAGCTGATCATCTGGGTCTTCTTTGGTTGCCCTGCACAGGATAATGGAGCTAGAAAGCAAGTTAGTGGGGTGGGGAGGGAATGGGGATTTTGCAGTATCCTTCCCCTGCCACGCCCACCAAGCTAAGTTATGCCCACCAAGCTACGCCCACAGAACCAGTATTAAAAATTTTTGAATCCCACCACTGGTTAAACACCAAGAGATTTGTCTTCTACACTAGAATATTGGTAATTCATTTTGAAACTTCTAATAAGTATGTGTCTGTCTGTGTCTCTGTGTGTGTAGTACTGAACCATTGATTTAATAAACCTCTATTTAACCAAATCCAGATGCAGTGGGCAAAATGTGAATCTGGACATCCTACCAAATAAGGAAGTCCCTAAAATCAAGATAGTGGATTTTCTGAGAAGGTGCTGGGAAGATGGGGGTCAATGGGAAGGTTGGTGTGGGAAGATCAATGACAACAGTGGTTAGAGCAGTGGAAGACATATCATTCTTTCAGTCTTTTGGTGTCATGTAATGTTATATCATTTGTGTAATTACTTCATTGCACAAAGGAGATAAATCGCCAGGAATGGTGTACTTTCAGTTATAAAGCGGCCAGGTTTAATGAATTCCCTCCTCTGTCAAAATGGTCTGTTCAATCAAGGTTTTACCTATGCATATACAGCATACCCTATACAGATAGTCCTTGACTTAGGGCCATAGCTGGGACCAGAATTTCCATTGCTAAGTTAATTGAATTACACTGGATTTTGACTTATTTTGCCACGATTGTTAAGCAAATCATTGCAGCTGTTCATGCAGTCATTAAGCAAATCACTTTCCCCATTGACTTTGCTTGCCAGAAGTTTGCAAAGAGCGATCACGTGACCTGGGAACACTGCAACTATGTAACATAAATATATGGTGGCTGCTGAGCACCCAAATTTTGCTCATGTGACCGTGAGGATATTGTGATGATTGTAAGTGCGAGGACTGCCACTTTTCTGAGTGCTACTCTAATTTTGAATGATCACTAAATGAATGGCTATGTCACTTCATCTTAACTAACCAATTCCTTTAACATTCTTTAAATAGAAAATGTCATAGTTATAGGATATGGAGTCTATTTCTTTGACCAAGGATGTCATATAGACTAAGGCCAATTTTTATCATTGAGAACTACTGGTCTTCATGCTGACTTGGCTGTACGGTACTTTGTCAGCCACTCAGAGCAGTTGTGGGACTGGAAATTGGGTCAGCCTTCTAAATACTTAAATAAACTTGTGTATAATCCTCCCCCATGTAACTTTCCTAATCTAAATAATCCTTGCTTCAGTGCTTTCTGGTTCATGAGGCAGAGAGAATATAAGCATGATAGAGCTGTCTCTACTGCATTACTATCTACCTTGGTGAAGAGTGATTTTATGATGTGAAAATGGTGCAGAGGAAAACTTCCCAGCCACATAAGCAGTCTAGTTCCCCCAGAGGCATTAAGTGAAAAAATAAATCCTAGGAATCTGATTACTGGTTGTAATGCATAATTTCCCTGCCATCCCCACCCCAACCAAAAGAATTCCTGGTATAGTGAGGACTGAATGATTTCTATGCCCTAAAAGGAGAGTGGAGCGACTTTACATTTATGAGATCTACTTTAACATGGTCTTAAACAAGAACTTTGGAACTCCATTGACTGGTTAAAAAACTAACTTTAAGTACAGAAGTGAAGGGTCTGTTTTCTGAGTCTTTCTTCTTTTTAAATCTAACTTAAACAAACAAATCCTAAAACTACACCATACCCTTTCACCTTTCTAGAAGCCAGCCAGCCAGCCAGCCAGCCAGCCAGCCAGCCAGCCAACACAAACAAACTGCTTTTGTTTTCTAGGTCATGTTTTCACACATAGGGGAAGTGTCAGCCTTACCAGGTAGACCAGATAGGCTAATTCTATCTTATTGCAAAGCTATATTAACAGAATCTTTTCCATCTAAAAGTACAAAAGTATAATTCCCCCACTGTCTCCTTTACAGCCTGAGAAATTACGGAGGGTCCCTTCTGAACTTCTTGCCCCATCCAATATTCAGCTATGGGCTATGTTCCATCTTTTATGATTGTTCCCTAGTCAGCATCTTTTTGCCTGCCTCCCAAGGTCTTTCCCACATACATCAAGATTGGTATATTTATCATTCCTTCTCTTGGATGATTCCGCTATCATTTTCCATTACCTTTTAATTTGCATTTTATTATTTTTCCACTGCCTTTCGGTTAGTGTGATGACTTGTAAATGGATGCTGAGAACTGAAAACCAGTTGTGAAAATTAAAAATGAAGAGGCACTGCACAACTGGAAATAACATTTTTGTATGTCTTTTTAAAACTGACATTTAATTTTTGAGCTTGTACAATGAAAAAGAACATTTGTGGATTTTGAGAAAACATAGGTCAAAGGGAATAATCTTGAGTTACACAACTTCCTGAATGAATATGGAAGAGCTATGTATGATAGCAGAAGATTAAGTGTAGGTAAAATACATGTATTTTTGTACACTAATTGTGCTCTGTTGCTGATTGAGAATCCAAATGATTTGCAGCAAATGTTAAACAGCCTGTATGATGCAATGAAAAGTCTAAGTCTGAAAACTAACCCATAAAAGCAGTTTAATTGTACCTGATAGGGCAAAGGGAATGAATGTCAAGTAGGTGAATTTATATAAAGATGAGGAAATGGGGTGAAAAATGATAAGACATGCAATCTGGCAGAAACATAGTGAGTAATATCTGGTCTGTGGCATCAATAAATATTGGAAAAAAGGAAAAATAGTTGTATTTGAGACTATATTTTACCCACATTGTTACATGCAAGGGAGAGTAGTATGACTCATAAAGTAAACATAAGCTAAATGTAGTCAGAATAAAAAAACTTAAGGAATGTATATTAAAACAAGAAACAACAGGATCAAGAAACCGGTGTGGAATGAAGTTAGACTAAGTAAAAAAGTAGGTGACTGCAGGTAACACACACACACACACACACCCCTTTAACAAAGTATGAATAAGGATTTGATTAGAAAAAGAATCTGAGAAGGAAACTAAATTGGTTGAGATGAGAGGAAGGGCTACGAAAGTTTCAAATAGAAGAAATCTTCAAAAAGAAAAACGCAATTAGATTAAAAAAAAACCAAAAAGCTACGAAACAATCTATGTATTTGGAGTGGGGAAGGGTGTAAGCAAATGAGGGTTTGCAGGGAAATAGATTATGTAGCTGTTTCCTACCCTTTTCTTTAGTTTGCTATTTCTTATTCCTTCTCTGCAGTTTGTATAAGGCTTCTTATCCCCAAAGCAAATAAGATGATGATGGGGTGTATGGGGGGGGGGAAGGGGAGAGAGAGAGAAAAATTTTAAACTACTAAGGCTGCAAAATTCAGGCCTGAAGAGGTTCTTTCCTATTTCTTTGCTGCTGCAATTCATCCAGATTTCTGCCGTGCCTTGATATTTTCCTTTTTCATTCCATCTTGTATTCTGGGACCATGTACGTTTTCATCAATTAGACAATTTTGTTCAATTAAGGTCATTCAAAATTTTGTTTTTTATTTATTCACAGCCCTTCCCCCTTTCTTCGGTCAACAGCTGTCGCCTTTGAACCCCAGGCTGTTTTCTTAGCCCTTTTTTCCGTGGTTTAGTTGGGTTGGCTTGGAAGCTGGGCTTTCCGCCGCTCTCCCATCATCCCCGTCAGGCTCTGGCAGGCAAGAATCCTTTTTAAGGGAAGTTGACAAAGGGCCCCGCGGGGCTGCCGGTTCAAGCGGCCTTCCTTGCCGCTACCTCCCTGTGGCGTCCAGCCTGGAGGCCTTGTATACAAAGGCTCTTTGCTGGGGAGGGGGTATCCGGCTGGGATGGGGTTGCCATGACAATTTTGTTGCATGGGGGGGGTGTCTTTTTCCTGCTGCAGAGACACCTTGAATATATGAGGCCCCTTAAGCATCCTTAATGGGAAGGAGAGTCAAAACAAGTGAAGGAATCAGGCGGCGGCCTGGTTTGGGGAGGAGGAGGGGGAAGCCGCAGGGGACGTCGCAAAGGAGCCAGGAGTAATCACCCCACCTCTGCCACTTCTTTCCTTCATCTTTCCGAAAGGTCTACTCCCAAATGAATCAAGCTCTTCATTAAAAGACAGCCGAAGAGCCTTTGGACCCCGCCGGGCTTGGGGCTGGGGGCGGGAGAGGGAATACTACGATTTATGGGGCGGATTTTAATTAAGCCATAAAATGCGAGAGGGGGCTGGTGGGAACGGGAAATGGAGCGTCGGCGATTCTGTCCTCGGGGCACACGTTTCTGCTCCCGCCCCCCCATAAACTGCCTTATTTATACCTCACCCTCTCCCAGCCCCAGGAATCAACAGGCGAACTGGGCTCCGGCGTCCTGCCGGGCGACCCTAGGCCAGGACCTTGTGATCGGGCCAAGCAGAAGGTTTAGCTTTGGAGACACAAACGCGGGGAGGGGGGATGGCGGGTTGAACTATTGGGGAGCAGGGCCCCCCACGATGGGCCCTTTCAGGTCATCTGCTAGCCAGACATGCAGGTTGGAGCAATCGTTGACAAGGGAGGAGAGATGGCAGAGACAACCGTCATCAGAGAGCTGTTAGAACAGGAGCCTGCAAATTATCCCCAGAAATCCCAGGCGATGTATTTTAGAATTATCACCCTCATTTTTGGGTTAGGTACATCTAAAAACTTGGTTGTTTTTTAAAAAGTCAGATTCTTTAAGCATTCTTCAAAAATGGACATATTAACACTGTAGGTACCTGGGATTTATGGCTGACATTCCTATGCATTTTAACATGGCTATATGTACTTCTTTAGTAAGTGTTAAAGCAGCTTAAAACACCTTGTAGTTTTATTTATGGGTGAGATTTGAAGCCCCTATTCCCTGATTCTGGGCAGTTTACAGTTCAAAAAGAGAAAAGAAAGAAGGAAAAATCTGAAGTATCTGGACAACAACATTCTATTGGGAATGGGGTGGATGTATGGGAGCAGACTTAGAGTTGCTGGAGCCTGGACTGTGAAAGGGGCAAAATAGTCTTATGTACCAGACTAAAGCCAGATAGGAAGGCATAGTCCATTCCCTTATTTGATTCACCACTGTATGTTGCTGCTGATGAGGCAGGAAGTATTCTGCATGTCTATGGAGATTCTCAGTCATCCAGGTCACGGTTGTCCCAAAGGTGCTTTTTCAAAAGGCAGCTGGACTTTGTTTTTTTTCCCTTGAAGATGTTTTGCTTCTCATCCAAGAAGCTTCTTCCGTTCTGACTGAAGAACTGAACTGAAGAAGCTTCTTGGATGAGAAGCAAGGAAAAAAGTCCAGTTGCCGTTGAAAAAGCACCTTTGGGACAAGTATTCTGCACATGGTCAGGGGAACCTTAATGATAGTTACCTCATATGCACCAAGGCTGAGGACAGTACAAACCAACTGATTAAAAGGGAAAACCTGGACCAGTGGCATTTTCTAACAAAATAGATGAGTTTTCTGGGGGAAAGGATGGTATTGCTAGATTTCCTTTTATTTTGGTGGAGGGGGAGGAAGGAGGAGCTGTACCAAAGCTCCTGAGAGTCTCACAGGGAGAGGCAAGCATGGAAGCAGGAAGGCAAAGATTTTAAGACAGCACATTTGGTTGGCCTCTGGAGATCTGCAACGTTTAGCTTCCCCCATGGCTTTCCCTTCTGTGTCCTAGCCCTTAACCTGCCACCTTCTGGCCTCCTTGTGGGTTTCTGGAATAGGAAATGATCTAGCTATGTAAATCATTCAGTGCCCGCTCCAGGGATGGTTCCCTAAAACTAGAGACGATGTGGGATAGATGTAAGCATTGAATGAAGTGGAGTCATCTTACCTCTGGAAACTTCACAGATATTTACGGTTAAGGGGAAATCTGGCTTTTTGCCTATTTGGTTTGACATGATCCTTTGGATTATTGTCATCCATGTGGACTTTTCTCTTTATTGATCTTATTTTTAGCTATCCTATTTTGGCAACACCAATGTCTTCCTTTGGTAGAAAAACAGGACAGAAATATTCTAAATAAAGCGATCATGATTTTTCTTTCACAACTCAAGAATTCCGATTCTTATCATCTGCTTCAGCTTGTGAGCATTTATCAGTACACACACACACAGAGTGCCTTTACTAATAGGGATAGCAATGGTAAGAAAGCCCAGCTCAAAATGCCGCCCGCTTCATACACTGCAATGGCACATTAATTCTGCTTCCTTGATATATGTTCCAGTAAATCATGCATTTACAGGACAGGGGTTGAATGCGATACATTTTAAAACATTATACTTTTGTCTTTTGAGAGGAACAGGGGAATTGATGTAGGGAAGAGGACAGCAAATTGTTAGTTATACATTGTGATATCAAACATGTTACTTATAGGATAGTGGTGGAAAAATGGGCTTGTAAGATTTTCTCCGTCTCACGTTTGATTGGCTTTAGATATTATAGCTATGGCCTTGGAGAAAGGGCGCTATTCACTGTTTCAACCTCGGTAGCAATCTGGTGGTCCTGATTAGCCATTTAAACTCTGATGGCAGGGACTGAATCCCTTCCTGCTAAGGGGGAGACTGTACTGGCTCTGAAAAGCCAACATTATAAAGGGGTTCATATTCACATTCCTATCCAGGCATTTCTGCATCACCTCATTTTCACTCCACAATCCCTCACAGAGCATGGTGAAACAGACCCCCATTTGTCTTCTCCTGGCTCTGAAATGTCTTTATTTGTTTGCTTATTAGGTTAATATCCTGTCTTATATTCAGGAGCTTCAAGTAAGTGTACACAGTGCTTATTTTTCCTCATATCACAAGCACTTTGAGGGTTGGGCAGCTCTGGAAGTCAAATGAATCAGTCATAAATAGCGCTGTGAGGTAGGCTGGGCTTATAGAGAAAATAATGCCTCCAAAGTTCCCCATTGAGTTTCTGTGGCTCAGGGGAACTTGAATCTGGGTCTAACCCTGGTATTGGCCCCACTTCTTAACCATTCCATCCCACGATAAGAGGCAGCCAATGCTTGCCACTAACTGACCAAAAAGAGAATGCAAAAAGTCAAAACATTTCCCATCCCTGGGCTTCTGAATTCTGGAATAACAAAAATCATCATAAATAGAATAAATTGGTAAGGCCTATCATGGTTTTGCTTTGTGCTATGTTCATGTATATTATTTATGATTCTTAGTAGAGAGCTGGGTGGTTTTCTTCCCAATTTGGAAACTGCAAAGCCACTATCCCCCCCTCCCCACAATGCATTGGAAAACCTCTTGCAAACTCTTGGTGAAAGGACAACTTGCCAACCTTTTTTGAAACTAGGAGGTTTCTCAGGTATTTCTACCTGTGTTTGCATACTGTTGTCATGGCTGGAATAGAGATAACGAGGATACTGTTTACCAGAGGTGTCAAACTGGATTTCTTCAAGGGCCAGATCAATATTGTACTTCCCCTCTGCCGGCCACCTGGGAGAGGGGAAGGAGATGGGGATAGATGTCTCCTGCAGCACTTTGCCAGCCAAAATGGGGCAAGGGAGGCCACATGTAGCCTGTTTTGGGTAGCACAGTGCTGCAAGAGGCCAGCCAGGCCAAAAACAGGGCATGAGGGGGGCATGTGCATGGACCCCTGCACCCTATTTTGGCTGGCAGAGATACCGTGGGCCAGATTTAAGCTTTGCTATTTTCAGTCTGGCCTTGCAGGCCAGATTTAAGTACCCCGCGGACCGAATCCAGCCACAGGCCTTGAGTTTGACACCCCTGCTGTACACAGTGCATTCTCATCCATGTTACAGCAGGCACGAGCAACAGGGCCCTGAAACCAGTCAAGAGGGAGAGCAAAGGAATTAATTATGTATAAAACTCACAATTTCAAGAACTGAACTTCCAGAAAAATCCAGGCTGTTCCATCCTCCCCTAGAACAGACTGTTCAGGAATGGTATAGCAGGCTTCTAGAAATAAATTCTCTGAACAGAAATGGACCATCCCAAAAGATGTCAAGCTACCCACAATTCAAAGGAATATTCTTCTGGAAAATTTAAGAATCACCCCACGATGACATGATCTGGAGGAGGTACACTATGATTCAGAAGAACTGTACATTCTGGAGTTCTCTGAACATTCAATTCCCAAAACGGTGATGTTACACATTTTGAAAAGCAAAAGTTCCCTCAGATAGAAAAGTAAACGACAGCTGCAGTGCTGGAGGGAAGGGGGAAGAGATCTAATTCTTGTCCTGATTTCAGATGAACTAGAAAAAAAAGGAAGGACTCAGCTGTTGAATTACTGATGACATTATAGGATTGCAGCAGTGCAGCAGAATCTGAACTGGAGCAAAGAGCCTGTGTGAAGTCATGCATGATTTAGCACATCTCTCTTCCCTCAACAACTTCTTAACCTCACCAACTTCTTTTAGTGTTGTGATCCTGCAATAATGTTACACCAGCACAAATGGGAGCAATCTTATTTCTATGGGTTTGTAAATGGAGGTCCAGCTATTTATGAATAACAAGGAATAACAGGAAGAAACCATTCATTTTTACACAGAGTTTCTGCTTTCAAAGAGTTCAAAGCAATTCAAAATCTGTACGTTGCTTAGTATGTGTACACATTTTCTGCAATGGTTTTTGATATGCTGACTCTGCAGGGCTTAGTAAAGAAACCTGGTTAGTTAAAAGTGTCAGTGAAGTTTTGCCTATTTAATTTTTTTCAAAAAGTATCCTTGTTTGAAAAAATAAAATAAAATGCACAGGTAGACCTTCTGATCTATAGAAATGCAGAAGATGTGAAGCAACCAATGTCTTTAGCCTGGTGGCCTCCAGATGTGTTTGGACTGCAACATTCAGGTTATCCAAGCAGAATAGCCAAGATTTATTTATTTAAAAGATTTATGTAGCAGTGCATCTTAAGCCACTCTGGCCGGCTTACAAAAACTGATAAATTGGAGGTGTTGTAGTCCCAAGACAACTGAATAGCAATAGGTTAGAAAAAAATGGCATGGAATTTTATCTTTGTGAAATGTTTATAGGTTGGAGCTTGAAAAGATAAACATGTACACAGGTGTTTTAAAACCCAGATATCCACCTATTAGGATTTTGCTGATTCTGAAAGAAGTGAGGCAAATGATTACAGATTCAGTGGTGACCCCTTGTCAATTGTGGCAGGCCATTTTACAAAAGTACTTTGTGGCATCTATATTATACACTTTTCATTAAGCACTGAAGCCATTTTTATTCCCCCCCATATTTTAAATAGCTTAAATGCTATTAAATCTTCATACTATTTTATTTTGGTCTTAGCTTGATTTTATGTGCTGCCTGGTGCTCATTCTTCCTGCTAGTTGTAGGTTGGTTTTATTATGTGCTGCTCTCAGCATGATTTATTGGGTTGGAGCTTATGTTTTTAATTTACTTGGACACCAGTACAGAGCATTTTGGTTACGGACAACTTAAAAATGCAATAATAAATAAATGTGCCACAAGGATTAACCTTACAACACTTTGGCTTTCATTAATGTCTGGTAAAGTTACCATATGCTTTTAAGATTCACATATAGTCTCATATATCTATATTATATAAGTATCTGATGCTATAGATACTAACCCAATGATTTCAATAAGATTTCTTACACATGAATCCACAGTGTGAAAATAATAATGATTTTGCTTCATGGAGTGGGAAAGCTATCTTGATTGATTAAAAACTATGCAAAACTGACCAATGATGGACTTTAAAAAAGAACAACTATCAAAGGACATACTTCTATATTTCTGAAATTGTAGTTTTCTATAAATTTTTAGTTCCTTAATTTTAATAGAGAAACAATAAGTCATCAGCTGCTAACATATTATTTCATCTTATAAACACACTTCTACTGTACTAATGTTTTTGACTTTCAGCTTTTTAGAAAAAAACACTTAAACAGTTTTCCATTTGAAAAGTTTATAGGTACTTGTAGCATTTTTAAAACATTTATTAGCAAAATAACTCACAGTACAGTAATAGCTTTACAATAGCAAACTCTATAATGCAGAATTTTCATATTTGGCATCCTGGATTGTATTAGCTGTTCAAACCATGGGGAAATGGGGCAGGGGAATCTTGGAGTTTGTCCAAAATGAGCTAATGTATATAATGTAAGTCTATGTATGTCTTCTCAGAAGTTAATTACTTTAATAGTACAAGCTCCCACGTAAATACATATAGAATTATATTAGGTGTGTAACTAAGAAATCATTTCTCTGGACCAACAGAATTTGGAGTCCTTCAAATGTTGACAAACTCTCAGCAGCCCCAACCAACCTGTCTCATGGCGAGACATGGTGGGAGTTGTAGCTCAGCCACACCTGGAAGCCCACAAGTGTTGAATGATAGAGATATGGTGTTCTCAGAAATACACTGAGCTATAGCTGAATATGCAGCAAACCCTTTATAGATCAACATGCAATCAATGATAGTGCTAGAATCCCCAAGAAAACCAAATATTCTGTATGTCGTCAGATTATTATTTCTTCAATCCACATGATTCCACCAAGTGTACATATAAACCTATATTACACCTGTAATACACACTGGCCTGGGTCTGCTGAAAAAGCCGAAGTTTTCTAAAAAGAGCAGGATTGAAGCTTTGGTATCCAGTGGACAGGGATAACCACTGAGGGCCAGTCTCCAAGACCTTACAAGATGGTTTTACCTTGCTGATGGGATTTGGAGAGCACTAACCCTACTAAATGTTATTGGACAGATAGAAGGCAGAAAGGTAAATGAAAGAAGCTATGGATGTGAACAAGTACATGTAAGATGTTAATTGCTGCTAAAAGTGAGGATTAGAGAAAGATGTTGAAAAATGTGGCTTGAGTGGAAAGTTGTTCAAATATTAATGTAGTTTGTTTATGGAATGACAGTGTGACTTATTTAATGTGTGAAGCCTGCACAGGGATAAGAATGCCACTGCTGTATTGGTCTGGGAAAAAGGAAAAGTAGCAAAAGTGAATATAAAAATTATAGGAAGCTTTGTTTGTTAAATGTGCCTGGAACTCTTTAAAAAAAAGAGTTCTTAGAAGGCTACAAGAAATATCAGTGAGTAAAATTTGGGAAATGCAGTTGGGGAAAGAGTGTTCAGGCCAGAATGTTGAGGATACTGAGAAGTCTAGGAATATGAAAAAAGTATTTAGTCTGTTGATTTACTTAGAGAAAATGTATGATAAAGGGAATAGGTTTGAATTGTGGAACATTCCATATGAATATGATGTTGTAAGCCACCGAAGTCTCTTGACAGTGAGGTGGGCAGCGTATAAACTTAATAAAATGTGAAAATAAAAAATGCAATAAAGTATAAATAAAGCAAATCTGGGAACACACAGAATTGTTAGGGAGTGATGCAACACTGAGCAGGGAGTGAAACAAGGACATATGAAGTCTCTAGCTGTCTTGTGCATTTATTGTTAAATTTAAAGGGAATGCTTGTGATAATGTTACTGTTGTTTTGATTGGGGATATAAACAGTGGTGGGATTCAGCCAGTTTGCACCACTTCGGGAAAACCAGTTGTTAACGTTCTGAGTAGTTTGGTGAAGTGGTTGTTGGAAGAAAACATTAGGGCGGTTGTTAAATTATTTGAATCCCACCATTGGATATAAATATGCATGCACTTGATATGCAGAAGATGTCATGTTGCTGGCTGAGAACTTAGATGATAGGCAGAAAATGTTCAATAGTTCATATGACGTAGTGACTTGTTTTTCTTAATGTTTCTTCTGCTTGATTGCAGGGTCCACTTGTTTCCCACTGCACTTGCATAATTCACACAACCAAAGCTATCATGGGATGATGCTCTTATATGAAAGTGAGAGTTGGATATATGCAGAGAGGCAGGAAAATAAGGTGAATAACTAAGGTTAGGAACAGGTTATTTAAGAAGCGTGTGTAAAAACAAAGTTTTTAAAGAATGACACAAGGTCAAAGAATGTGAATGGAATACCATATAAAACTGAAATGCTAGTAGAGATGAAATATACTTAGATGATTTTGTCATACAGATGGGAATAAATAAGGATCAAATAGCAAAAGAAATAAATGAAGAAGGAGTAAATGGGTTAAGAGGAGGAGATGCTCAAGATATAATTGTGGTTCAATGGAAATGATGACATCCTCAAAAAGAGGTGAAATATTCAGTGTATGAATTGATATATGGATGTGTTGGAAGAGAGGACAGTGTGCAGATAGAGAAGCAGTACAGTGGGTGACATGGTGTAAATTTGGCTTAGCTACATTTCCTTTTCTCATGTCTTAATTTTTGGGGATTACTATTTTGTTCTCTCTCCCCCTCCCTCCCCCCTCTCCCCCTCCCCTCTCTCTCCTTTGCATAATATTTCTTCTCTCTCAAGAGGGAACAGCATAGTGGATATTTATGTGTATATCTTTAAATAGCCTCAAGGCTACCGTATTTCAACCATGGCAACTTTAAGATGTATGAACCTGAACTCCCAAAATTCCTCAGCAAAGTTTTTGAACCTTGGCACACTTTACAGCTCTAGGCTATTTGCAGATGAAACAAATAATAGAATTGATAGCACTAGAGCAAACAAATGGCTTAGCCAATTCTCCAGGTTTTAATCGGTAATTTCAAGCAATCATGTATGTATTTGTAATGTAACATTCAAAGACAAAAAAATGAACTGTCTGTTATCTAGCTACCATAGTCTGCTGTCAATAAGAAACACTCCAGTATTTCAAAGTCTTGCTGATTATGGGTCATTCACAAGATCTAAAGGTCTCCAAGCTGGAATGGACTCAGGTACTTTGGTCTTTTCTGTTGGTACCAGCAGCTTCAAGGAAGCATCACTCAGGATAACATGGTGGCAATTAAAATTAAAAACCAACTAGCTAGATTTGATTGCTTGCCATTTCTGCTGAGAAATTACAATGGCATACCCCACAGTATGCATGGGGACAGGAAAATAAAACTCCCAGAGCAAGCCTTAAAGAAGTATCACCTTCTTATTCTGGTGGTGTTTTGGCCTTGGGCAATGGTTTTGTGGAAGCGATCATGGGACCCAGCATTTGCCTAAGAATTCCAAGGTTGAGCTACTAGAACCACCACCAACTTTTGGGGGAAAAAAATCCACCTCCAAGTCTGTCTTTCTCTCTCCAAAAATGCAACAATGTCTATGGAATGGATGAATTTCCATAACCCAGTGATACGTTGATAACACGCTGCATGACTTCAGAGGTGCTTTGCTTTGCAAGGCAAAATTAGTTCCTGCAAGTGTACACTGCTGCATGAATGCTTTACAGAATTAGATGGTGGGGAGGGGAGGGGCAGGGAGAGAGAGACTCCAATGCATCTAGTTCAAATTCAGCCATCCTTCCCCAAAGCCCCATTCTCCCCCTCCCCACTTTGCTTTTCTTCCGCTGCCTGACAAGATCTGATGGATCTTCTCCTCAGTCCCACCCAGCTGTGCTCTACAGCTGTAACATGGCTGGTAATTGCTCCGTGGGCAATAAATCAGGCCTCCAATTCCATGTAAATATGAGTCATGTGAAAACCCATTTCTGCTCTTAACCGGTGATTTACGGAGGCACCTGCCTGCCTGCTCATGCAAGACCCAGAAACCTCCAAGGGAAGGACCAGCAGCTGCGCTCCTGGTGTCCGGCAGAAAGGGCAAGATGGCATGGAGAAGAACATCCTGCCGTGGCAAGAAAGGCCTGGGCAATTGCTCCAATTGCAGCCCAGGACTTAGTGACAGCAGCCAGCTCAATTCAGTCAAGAAATCTTGGTTAAAGTGGAGGGAGGATCTTTCTTTCCAAGTCAGAGAAAAAGATAGTTCTTATTTTTGTAAGACAAACTCTCTCTCTCTCTCTCTCTCTCTCTCTCTCTCATTATTTAATTCCCATGTCATTTATTCCTCTGAATCTTAAAGGCTTAAATCACAATTTATCCATCAAAGCTCTTGGTTATAATGTTTGTAGAAACCAGGAAGTGTGTCATCTCCCAATATGGCTGAATTACAAATCTCAGCATTTCTCCCTCATGAGCCATGCTGAGGAATTCTGGGATTTGAAATGCATCCGTCTTACTATTGTTAAGGCTGAGAAATAGTGGTCTAACCTAAACCCCTAAACATCCTATTATCAACTTAATCTGATTCTCTTTGGCTTTTTGACTACAGCCAAGATCTGCTAGGTATTGCAAAGCCAGCATTAATCTTTTATCTGAATGTGGACATTTGTGAAACTGGTGTGATCTGATTCCCCGCCCCCCCTTTTTTTTAACCTATGCATGACCTGCACCTATTTTGGACTGAGAAATTCAGTCTAACCTAAAGCCCTAGTGTTCTTCTTGTGTGTTTCTCAAAGTTTGGTCTGAGGGTTATTTACCAGCCTAATGTTGAAAAAAATAATACAATATTTAAATTCCTTTAAACAACAGTGAAAAGCAGTACTGGCAAATACTGTGTTAATTTGTATTTTTAACATGATAAATATTAATAAATATAACCCATACAAACAAAAGCTCTTTTGAAGTCCTTCATAATTTTTAAAAGTGGAAAGTAGTCCTGAGAGAAATTTTTTTAAGAAACATTGCTCTGGATAAACATGGTTTGTCCCCATACTAAGGTATTTATAACAACACCTAAGGCAGATGCTCCCCAAGTTCACCTAAACTAGGAAGAACATTCAGACTTGCAAGATGGGTATTAAGCTAGATCAGATCAGGAAATAGTGACTGAATAGGTCTAAAACTACTTTTTACTAGAACTGTAACAGTAACAGAACCTTGCAAGTCTGAATGGGCTTCCTAACTCTCTCTTTCTTAAGTAAATTAAAGGGATGTTTTCTTTGGGTATTATCGTAAATCTCTGTCTTCACATGGATCCAACTTCTGCATTCTGACCAGAGGTGGTATTCAGCAGGTTCTGACCAGTTCTGGAGAACCAGTAGCAGAAATTTTGAGTAGTTTGGAGAACCGGCAAATACCACCTCTGACTGGCCCTGCCCCCATCTATTCTCTGCCTCCCAAGCCCCAGTTGAACAGCTGGGTCTTCTTTTGTTGCCCTGCACAGGAGAATGAAGCTGGAAAGCAGGTTAGTGGGGTGGGGAGGGAATGGGGATTTTGCAGTAACTTTCCCCTGTCCCGCCCACCAAGCCACACTATGCCCACCAAGCCATGCCTACAGAATCGGTAGTAAAAATTTTTGAATCCCACCACCGATTCTGACAGAAATTCTTCTCTCTTTCTCTCTCTGAAATTTATATGCTGCCCTTCTCACTGTTGTAGTGACTGTTTGCGTTAATTCAGTGGGTGAAAGTTTGCAGGCATTGCTTTTTCTGGGACACTAAGCTGTACTACAGACTGGTCCCTCCCATAGATATCAGAGTGCCCCCAAAACTTTCAGAGTTCTTTGATTTAAAGAGGTTTTTAAAGTCTGTTCCTATATACACAAAGAACAGGAATGAATGAAAAAGCATAACTGATCTGAATGTTTATGACAAACTTGTAGGAGAACTATTGAAGATTAGTGAGACTTTCTGAACATCAAGTAGACTATTGTTCTGTAAAGTTTAGAGCGGATCTTGAGAAAAAACAGATATGGAATTAAGGAAAGATCTCATGGTTGCTGGGAATCA
Source organism: Naja naja (assembly GCA_009733165.1). Taxonomy (NCBI): domain Eukaryota; kingdom Metazoa; phylum Chordata; class Lepidosauria; order Squamata; family Elapidae; genus Naja; species Naja naja. Next base: position 167,965,384 of record CM019149.1, read on the forward strand.
ATGGTACCCAATAAATCAGTGAATCAATAGCAATGGCAGCTATACTCTGAATAGTAGAACTGAAATATTTATTTATTTATTTATTTATGTTTGGATTTATATGCTGCCCCATCTCCGGGGGGACTCAGGGCGGCTTACACAGAAACATAGATACAACATATAAACAATTTACCCAATCCAAATAATTATAAAATATTAAAACATCCTGAAATTAAAATCCCCAACCCCGCTCAATCCAGGCCGGCCTGTAAAAACAGCCAAGGCCTGTAAGGATCAGGGGCCAGATGTAGCTCAGGGTAGCTGGTTCCAAAGGGTGGGCGCCCCACAGAGAAGGCCCTCCCCAGGGGACCACCAACCACATTGTCTGGCCTATGGCACCCCAGGAGGGCCTGCCTGTGGGAGTGTACTGGGCGATTGGACCTCGATGCTGGTAGGAGGCGCTCCTGCAAGTACCCCGGACCCAAGCCATGCAGGGCTTTGTAGGTTAACACCAGCACCTTGAATCTTACACGTAACATGTAACAATTGCTAATACATGTAACAATTGCTAATGCAGAAAATAAAAAATTGAAAAGAAAAAAAGTGCAGTATTGAATTCTGTTTTTCTTAAACAGCAAAAATATTTATTTGATTAAGCTATATGGCTTCCATCTTGCAAATGTAGTTGGATAGCTAACAAAAAATTTAAATTATATATGTGTGTGTTCATGTGTGCTCGTATGTGTGTGCTCAAAGTCTAACTGCTTTCGGCCTCAGGCCTCTCACCTTAAAAGAAAAAAATGCAGTCATTCAAATTTTAGGATTCACAACTTTCTGGGTAACTCATTGCAAAGAAAATTTTGATAATCTCTTGAAGATTAACATTCCAATGGGTAAATTTTTGCTGTGCTTTCAAGTCCTGCCAGGTAATCCTTACCAGTAAATTCCGGTCAAGGTGTAGCAGGGTCAACAATGCATGTAAGCCTCCAGTTCAGGAGGAGGAATGTCTGGTCTTGAATTAACACAGGCTGCCTTTTCCCACTCAGATATACTAGGCCAGGAATATGGAAGTGACAAAGTGGCTTTCTGGTTCCAGGGGAAAAAGCAGAGACATGACACTCTAAGACTTTAATTAAAACTAAGCAATTCACCTCCCAGATCCAGAAGGCAGATCTATCAAGTCAGCTAAAAGTTCAGGGTACATTTGAAGCAGCTGCTGGTCAAGGAAGTCCTTCAAGGCAGGGTGTTATTTTTAACACTGGTCTCCTCCAAATCCCAAGTTTCAAACTTCCACCCTTGCACAGCTGGAATGCACTTGCTCAGCTTGGGATGTAATTTCCCAAGGCTCTAACTTTTAAGGTTCCCATCTGTTGTGCAAAAATCCAGCTGACTCTGGAGGGGAGCAAGTATCTATCTTCAGTATCTGTCTGGGGCTTTTCAACCCTTGTCTATTCTGAACCAGGCTGTTATTCCCCAGTGCTTTGACTCCATACTTGCGCTTCTTCTGTGCCTCATTGTGCTCGGATTCTTGACCTGAAGCCTGTGTTGTTCCTGTAGGCTTGCTCTGTGGAAGCCAGATCAGCACAAGGTCATGGAGACTGTTATGTATGTAGGTTTAAATGTTATTGGTTTATTTTGAACTGTTCTTATAAAATGTCAAATGGTATTGGTTTAAATAGTGCGGGAAAAACCCTGCACTCCCATTGGCTGGCAACTACGGCTGCTGGCTATAAGAAGCAGCCGTAGCCCAGCCAAGACGGGTCCATTCGAGCTGTAGTCACTTAATAAACTCTTCACTGAAGCTCTTCGCGTCTGACTCTTCATGCAAACTTAACAGAGACCTTGTTAGTAGGAGCAAGATCAGGTCTTCCCAGCTTGCTCCACTGGGCCTTGGCCATCTGTGTCCTCCAAGCATTCCTCCAGTTCCTCCTTTACTGAGGACAAATCCTTCCTGGAGGCAGTAATTCAAAAGGCTGAGAAGCAAGGCAGTACCCTCCCCACCCCCATGAATGGATCCCAATAAGCCTTTTTTTAAAACACAAAAGTGCAAATGATCCTTTTGGGGGGGCGGAAACACTTGGAATAAAGAGGATGCCTGACTCCTTTGTTGTTGGCTGCTTTGTACTTCAAAATCTCTTACCTTCCAAGTTGCTTTTCTTTTAGAAAGCTAAGAGACAGACAAAAAAAAACACTGCAGCTGTTGTGATCTTTTGGATAGACATTTGAGTGTAATGTAAGGTCTATGTTTTTGATACAGCTGGGGATTTTGTCAGCTACAGGACAAAATGTTTGTGCCCAAAGTTCTCTTTTGTCAAGACTCCAGAGAGCACAAGAACACTATGCTCCATTGCCTGTTTCTGCCCTGGGTGACCATGGCCTTAGGAAACTCTGAAAATTCCCCCACCCCTGCACCGAATCATCCCACAATTAGCAAAGCCCCGGGTATCCATGGCTCTTACTGCTGCAGCTGTGGATGGCTGAGATTGTTTGTGTTGGATTCTGTAGACAAACATCTCACTGTATGGCTGAAACATGAATTTAAAACCTACTGATCTCTTCCTTGCCAACTAACAGAGCTTCTGGGTCTCAATAACAGTTCTTGGCTGACTGCAGGTTGATCTTCAAAGCTGAATAGGGTCTGATCATGGTGCCCACTGTCCTCTCTCTCTCTCCCCTTGACTTTCTTACTTTTCCCCAGGACAGTCTCTCTCCTTGTCATCTCCATTCTGTCACTTGGTTCAAATAACTCAGCCAGTCGTAATCACTATCATCTGAAAACCGACACAAAGCAAAGCATCTGGAGATTTGTCTATGGAGATTCTCAGTCGTCCAGGTCACTGTTGTCCCAAAGATGCTTTTTCAAGAGGCAACTGAACTTCCTTTGTTTGGCTTCAGCTGGTGCAGAATGCGGCCGCGTGGGTTGTGATGGGAGTATCCCGATACTCCCATATTACACCCCTCCTGCGCAAACTGCATTGGTCGCCAGTTGCCCTCTGGGTGAGATTCAAGGTGTTGGTGATTACATACAAAACTTGGATCCGGGGTACTCGCGGGAGCGTCTCCTGCCAACATCGGTTTCCCATCGCCCTGTGCGCTCTCATAGGCAGGGCCTCCTTGGGGTGCCGTCGGCTAGACAGTGTCGGCTGGCGACCCCCAGGGGCAGGGCCTTCTCTGTGGGAGCCCCCAACCTGTGGAATCAGTTGCCCTTGGGGCTCCAGTTGGCCCCTGGCCTCCGCTCCTTCCGCCGCAACCTGAAGACGTGGTTTTTTCAGCAGGCCCGGCCTGGACTGAGGTGGGTTTTTAATTTGTTTTAATATCTAGTTTTATCTGTTTTTAAATTTTGTTTGGCTTGGGTTTAATTCAATTTTTAGTATTTTTAACTTTTGTATTGTATGATTTTTATGATGTGAGCCGCCCAGAGTCCTTCGGGAGATAGGGCAGCATACAAGTCCAAACAAACAAACAAACAAATAATTAAAGGCTGGGAAACCATAATACTGCAAATTGTAGTGGATTTCAAATTAAGTTATCCTTAGGAGTGGTGGGATTCAAAATTTTTACTACCGGTTCTGTGGGCGTGACTTGGTGGGCGTGGCAGGGGAAAGATACTGTAAAATCTCCATTCCTTCTCCATTCCTGGGGGAAGGTTACCACCAGTTCTCCGAACTACTCAAAATTTCCGCTACCGGTTCTCCAGAACTGGTCACAACCTGCTGAATACCACCTCTGATCCTTAGCCTCCTAACCCATGGTGAGGGACCCCAGGAATTGCAATTCAGCAGCATCTGGAGGGCTGAAAGTTTTTCATTCCTGTGCTAAATGAGAGACCCTTCACCATACTATTGCGTTCATCTAAAGGACGTGCACTACAAACCGGTTTAATGGAATGGTAGCCCCCACCAAACTCTATTAAATCAAGGTAAGCAACCTGGATATTATAAGCTAGGCATGATAATTATTATTCCCCCCACCCACCCAAAAAACCCTGAAAGCAGTTGGAAAGGATTGCTTGCTGCATTTAGAAACCCCAGATCTCCTTTGTTAGAATGTCAATTTAAAATGTGCTTGGCAAATGGTGACTGTTAGAGAAAAGAAGTATTCCTCAGAGATCCTACAGAAAATGATAAGCCTACTACCAGTTTTTCTCTGCGTAACTGAGTTCTAGATGGAGGAAGCAATGGGGTACTTGTTCCTTCTGGTTTTGTTGGCCTTCTCCTCTTTCTTGCTCCTTCTGTAGTCCTTCCTGTAGTCCAAAGCAGTTTGTTTCTCAGCAGCTTTAAGATACGTGGAATTCAACTCCCAGAAGTCCACACGTCTTAAAGCTGCCAGGGTTGAGAAACACTGGTCTAAAATCTTCTTTCTCCTCTTATAAAGCATCAAGTGCTCCTGTTCATTTTGGGAAGTGTGCTTGACTTCAATGCAGGCTAACCTCTGCAGTTTACTGGTTACTTGATGTGACATTCAGCACACCTACACTGAATGCTTTTTAAACTGCTACCAAATGCTTCAGTCCTGGCAAGATTTTCTGAAGCCAATTTAAAGTAAAACAGCATGAGCACAGGACAGTGAAGGGTTCAGTGCAGAAATACATACCCTTTAATGAGTTTGCCAAATGTTTGACAAAAGGAACCTATATCTTCATTTCTGTCCTCATGTCCCCCGTCTGGCAGGCATAGCCTTAAAATGAAATATTGTCCTGCTTTTTTGAGTATCTTAACAAGCTCCTTGAGTAGTTTTTCTCCATCCAGGGATTCCCTATAGTAAGTGCTAAATCTCAAATTAACAAATTCAGCTCTGGCCTTAACTATCTGATTTAACAATGCTATTTGGGACCAAAATTCCATCGTTAAGCTACATGGTTGTAAATGGAAAAATCACATGATTGTGCCATTTAGAGCAATGACATGTCCCAGTTGCCATTGTTAAATGAGGACCACTTATGGGTTGTTAAGTGAAAACCTCACATGACTGTGACTTTCAATATCTTGCTGGCTTCCCCACTGACTTTGCTTGTAGATAGCCAGCAGGGAAGGTCACTAATCATGATCGAGGTTGCTGTGACCACCGAGACTAGTTCTAACCACCACTTAGGCAGAGCCATTGTTAAATTTGAACTGTCAGAGAACTCGTGGTCCTTAAACGAGGACCACTTGTATCGTCCCGCTATAAGACTTTAATCAGATACATGCTGAAAGCTTTTGCCTCCTAACTGGCTCTAGTACATTTTTGCTACTGAAAAACCAGCTCTTCTGAGGCTGGAAAAAGTAATTTGATATACATGGGGCCTACATAGGGTTTGTTTGTTTTTTTGCATTCTTAATTTTTACCACAGATGCCCAGAGAATTAAACAGTGTGTCCTCTTCTCCATCCCACCCGTTTGTTTTCCTTTCCAATCCATGTCTGTGTGCTTCTTTGCCTTTTTGGATATCTGGTAACCCTGCACACATTCAATCATATGGGACTGGGTAACAGGGATACAATTTTAGTTTGAAAACAGATATAAATGGCCTTGATGTTTCTTGCAAGTGCTCATTTAACTATCGATTGTGTGAAAACGTTTTGCACTACTTGTAAATGTATGTCAGGGTGTGGGTGGGTGTAAGAGAGCGTTGAGTTGCATACCTACTTTACGTGTGCTTCCTGAAAGGAAAGAATATTGTATGAAGTTTTCAGGAAAGAGGAAGCCTATTTTTGTAGTCAAATAGCAAGCTGCTGTTATGCTGGTGGCCAGGCCATCTTTCCTCCCCAGTGGAGGTGAGAGGGTTTTCATTGTTACTGAAATTATACAGTATTTATGAATGTGTGCAGATATATAAACGTATGGGGAAATAGCCACCATGCTTTATGCTTTTTAATCATCCCATTGTGGCCCTTAGCATATAGCTTAAATAGACTCTAGGGAATGGTAGAGAGGACAGGAAGGCCTGGAGGAACGTTGTCCATGGGGTCACAATGGTTCGGACAGAACTTCGCAATTAACAACAACAAACAACAATTTATGAGTTCGCCTTCCGTATACCCTCAAAACTATTGGCTCAAAAAGGTAATGCAAGCCTCCTTTTCACCCAACTGTGAATATGATATCTAAAAAATCCAGAATGCAATTCAATGCTTTGTATCATATTTACATTGGACAATGGAAGTTTTGTGTTTCTTCTCCAGACCTCTTCAACTGGCATTCTTTTTGTAACATGCTGTTCCTTTCTGTTCAGTGTTGAATAAAAAACACAGCCTACTTCTCAGTCATCTTGATGACAGTTTTACTATACAGCATTCCATTGCAGAGTGCTATGGGTCAAACCAGATTCTCTCCCTCCCTCCCTCCCCCCTCTCCCTCCCCCTCCCTCCCTCCCTCTCTCCCTCTCTCTGTGTGTATTCTGCCACCAGATGTGGCTCTGCCCCAAATTATCTAGAAAATGAGGAAATTTGATTTTAGCCAATCAATTTTGTAGGGTCAAGGAGCTGATGCCCTGGTGTGCTGTAGTTCCTTAGAGCGCTCAAACATTCCTTTCTCTTAGCTTGGATAATTTGTGTTTAATACAATCTCAGGTTGAAAAAAATAATACCTCCAAGGAGATATATAGGATGGAGGGAGCAGAAGAATAGATCCAAAAATGTGGTCCATGCGTTGGAAGTTCCAAAAATTGACCATCCTTGTTCTTCTCAGTCCATATAATTTAATTATTTAGCATCTGAAACATGCTGATTACCATGCCTGGTTTGACTTGCCAAAGAGCAGAAGCAGTAGACCATGTAGGAATTCTACACCCATGTAGAGATCCATTGGCTATCTTCTTCAAATCTTTCCCCTTCCCTGCCCTATTTTAATTTAAGGAGACAGTCAGTTTGGTGTAGTGGTTAAGGCACCAGGCTAGAACTATGAATTCTAGTCCCACCTTAGGCACAAAGCCCTAAGTCCCTGCTTCATTCCAAGGAAAAAGATAAACCCATTTCTGATCACCTTGCCAAGAAAACTGCAGGGACCTGTTCGGACAGTCTCCAGAATCAACACTGACTCAAAAACACCAAAGCAATTAATCTAAGGGCAGATGATGGTGCTTTAAAAAAAATCACATTTATATGCCGCCCTTCTCCGGAGACTCAGGGCGGCTTACAATTTTTTGGAGGTCAAGAAGTATCCCAGAGTAAGGCAAAGTGATATTTCTCTAGTTCAGCCTACCCCAACCTGACCCTCTCCAAGGCACTGGGACTGCAATTCTTCAGTTCTCAGCCAGCCCAGGAATCCCTCCAATCTGCCTAGTGGACACTAGTTGGGAAACACCAATCCAGCTCCATGTCTTCCTGTGACATGGCCAATCTTGGCTTTAAGGAATCTTGTATTTAAAAAACACCTGGAATCCACTAGTTTCCCTAATCCTGCTGTACTTGTTCTCAGTGTAAATGTATGAAGAAGACTCATGGCACTGAAAAGACAAAATGGCTGCTTCCTGCTCCCCCACCCCTAAATTAAAAAAAAAGAGCCTGGATGCCCTGCAAGGACCTGAGATTTACTTTAATATCCCTGCCTTCCTTTCCATTTATCTCTCCTCTTCTCCCTGTGCCTAGTTTCGGGTGAGATTAGGCTCATCTTACTTGGCCAAGCCTAAAGATTTCCACACTCTGAATGTCTGGGCCTGAGAAAGACAATTTACAGCGAAAGAAAAACAGGCAAGCATAATCAGAGGCTTTGAAAGGGGAGAAATTCCATAATTCCCTTGGCTCCTTGACAGGAAACAAAAGTTTTGTGTCTGACAGCCAAAACTCTATAAAAACCAGTTTTTTGGGGTCAAGATGCAATCGGAGAAGGTGGGATAAGATGCTAACTTTTATTGGTGGAATTCCAGGGATGGTGGTGGAGTGGGGAGTAATGAAAGAGAACTTCAACCCAGTTCTGACAGGGGAGCCTTGAATGATCCAAGCAGGTATTTCAATGTCATTCCAATAATCCCTTTAGAAAAGAGACATAATGTGCTAATGCGCCTTCCATCTCTTCCTTTGGCAATGGCCAGCCTGCCTGCCTTTAACTAAAAAGCCTAAATCCTTGAAAGTGTTTTACATATATCCTTTTGTTTGTTGGGTCTTTATTACTTTATAGGAACTCAAGGCAGCCAATACACCTAATACCTCTTTCCTTCTCTATTTTCCCCACAACAACAACCCTGCGAGGTGGATTGGGCTGAGAGAAAATGACTGGCCCAAAGTCACCAAGCTGGCTTTCATGCCTAAGTTCACAGTTTCCTGGTTTCCAGGCCAGCACCTTCACCACTACACCAAACTGGGGGAGAGTTATTTCCCGATTAATCCAGTTTAACACTAAATAATAATAATAATAATAATAATAATAATAATAATAATAATAATTGTAGACACACAGCAAGAAAAAATCACAAAGTATCGGGACTTACAAATTGAAGTTGAGCGACTTTGGAAAAAGAAATAGTGTGTTATCCCAATTGTAATTGGAGCCCTTTGAGCAATACCTAAAGGAGTGCCTCACTATTTGGAAATCCTGAATTTATCAGACTTGAATACCTTGATTCTACAAAAAACCACCCTACTTGGAACAGCTTATATCCTCTGATGCTATCTGAACAGTTCCTAGGTCCTTGGTTAGAACTTGAGCTGTTGAGCTACCAACCAGCCCCAAAGGCTGTGAATCTCACTAAAGATTAAATAATAATAATAATAATAACAACAACAACAATAATTCAATGATATTTATGATACATTTTTAAATGTTCAGTTGACTGAGTTTCATGTTTAATGAATAAAAGAAATGATGATAACCATAACAATAATAATATACTTTCATAGCCCAGGTGTGAAGCACAGGTAACATCCTATTTTTGACCATGCTGGCTAGGAATTGTGGGGTTGTAGTTCCACCAGTTGGCATATGTTTAATTCAGATCTAGGGTTCATTATGTCATAGTGGGTTCCAAGGTTAAATTCCAGTGAGCCTGCACTCATGGGCAACAATTTTAGCAAGACTGTCTTTTTTTTTTTTAAAGCACAATACAGATACAGCACAAGGCAAGCAAGGGAAGTGGAATGGTGAACTCATCTGATGCCAATGAGTTTCAGCTTTCAATGGCAAGTACATGGAAGGCTGGCTTGTCTAGCCTTGTGCTGTGGTGGGGCAACACAGTAGGGTTTTTGCTGATTCCTCCCTTCTCCTGCAGGTGATGGCTTTGCTTTGGTTGCTCTTTTGGAGGTCCTCCTCTTCTCCCTCTTGCAGTAACTTTTAACAGAATGACAAAGTTGAGAGGGACCTTGAAGGTCTTCTAGTCCAACCCCCTACTTAAGCAGGAAACCTTATAACATTTCAGACAGATAGCTGTCCAGTCTCTTCTTAAAAGCCTCCAGTGGTGGAACATCCACAATTTAACCGTTCCATGGGTTAATTGTTCTCATAGTTTTCAGGCAACCTACTAGTCTGGAGGGAGGAGGAGTAATACACCAGAAAAATCACATCCTTGTCCATTTTCAGGGAAACTCCACAAAGAATTAATAGGAATTCAGATCAGTTTCTTTCTTTACAACCCATCAGAATGTTGGGGGAAAATGTGTAAAGGGGCTCTGTTCATCTGTCAGCAAAGGATCACTTAAAACTGAACTGAAAGGGGCCACCGATAAGAGAAACAGGAGAAGAAAGAGCGAGTTTCTTCCTTTCTTTCTTATTTACTTGGCTGCCCTTCTCACCACAGCGACTTTGGGGGACATAAAAACTCAGTGCAAAATAACAATAGATAAATAACATACAGTAGCAAACGTGGGCTGGATCTGGGAGGAGTTGGGGGGGAAACAATACCTCTATGGATGACTCTGGAGGAGACCTTAGTTCACAATGATGCTGACGATTCTATTCTCCTTTCCAATAGTGGTATTTAGATCTGAGTTCTTTTCAATGGGTTAGGAAGTCTTGCTCTGCAGATTTCTCCTAGCTTAATAAAATACTAAAATAACAAAAAAGAAGTGGCACTTCCCCCCTTATCTTTGCACACCAAAGCAGATTACATCGATGGATGAACAGGGCAAGGTTAAGTGGAGAACAAGGCCCAAATCAACCAGTTGAATGACTTACAAGCTGCTTCTCTTCTTGAATACTCCTAAGAGTGGAGTAGTCTGATTATTGTTATTTTATCCCACCTTTTTAATATATAACTCAAAATGGCGAACATACGCAATAATGGTCTTTTGGATTATTCGATGTCATCCATTAAATGATTTATTTGGTGGTGATATTCCAGAATTTCAGTGCTATTCTCCAACCTGTCCAAAAATCTCCAGGAATTAGTCAAGGATCCCTTATGCTTATCCATAATGTGGTTTATTGGGTTTGAATGTAGCTTTTTTATTTTTATGTATTTATTCATTTTTGTCCCACATTTATTATATTTATAAATAACTCAAGGCAGTGAATATACTTAATACTCCTTCCTCTTGTTTTCCCCACACAACAACCCTGTGAGGGGAGTTGGGTTGAGAGTGTCAGCCCCAAAGTCACCCAAATGGCTATTATACTAATCCAATCAGTGAAATGTACAAGATATTCGTTATAATTTTGCATGCTATATTATTAAATCTTGTTATGTAAACCAAGATTAGCCAAACCAGAACTTAACAGAATGTTGGAACCATAGAGGTGTGGTGTGTGAATCCAACCATCCTGGAATCTTGCATATCTGTATATGAACCAGGCTATTATAACATATTCAATAAACCACAATTAAAATAAACATGTCATATATGAATCCAGCTTAGGTCATAAACTTTGTGTTCTATTACTAAACTGTGGGATTCCCCCTCCCCGCCCCCCGTTCCAGAAACACAAAAGCACTTTGCCACTTTAGCCCCATGTCCTGGTATGAACGTTTGCATTGGCCTACAGGGCCTGTGTGTCTTGGATCAGGCCAATGCGGTATTTGCTTCAGTTGGATTATGTTCTGCTGGCAAACCTGTGCAAGCTTTGGAGGACTGCAGAGTTCTTCAAGAGGCTCTTTGGTCCCAGACATCTGGGCAAGAAATATGCAGGAAAACAGTGGTGGAAAACAATCTCTGACGAAAAACTCACCAGGCGAGTGGGGATGTGGGTGTATACGTTTGATTGCAATTCAGAAATTTTGTTGATGTCCTAGGAGCAGAGGACACGAAATTAAGCAGGCCAGATATTTTGCAAGTGTGTGGGTGTGTGTGTATATACACACACATACATACATACATCATACATACACACACACATATACATACATACATACATACATACACACACACACACACACACACACACATATATATATAAACACCCTATTAACTATTTACTAGAGGGTGCTTTTAGAGCTTTGAGAAATGAGACCTGTTTTTTTTTAAAAAAAACCTTTTTGCATGTAATTTAATATTACCTGTTTCCAACCCATGTTCTTCATCCATCCACCCTTTACCTTACAATATTTGGCCCCCAGACAGATAAGCAGGCATCCAAGCTAAACTCTAAGCTGTAGCCACCTGCCACTTTTGTGGTATTGTCTAATGGGACAATATCTTGGCCTGGAGGCATCCTTCAAAGTACAAATGGCTGCTTCACTTTGCAACTTATTTAAGAAATACAGGTAGAAAAAGCAGGTGGATCAGGAAGCCTGATACAGCCAAGGGAGGTATTGGGGGTCCAGTAGTGTCTCCCCCCCCCAATTGTCCAAGCCAGCTTGTTTGAGGTCTCTCTCCATATTTTACAGATTTGGAATCAGAAGGAGGGGCCCTTTCTTGTATTGGGAACAATCTGCTTGCTGCCGGTGGAGCTACATTAAGCAGTTTTTATTTCCCTAAATTTGCTAAATTGATTTTAACGCAGTGTATCTAGATTATTTATTGCTATTTTATCTTCTTTTTATAGATATATGCTTTATTCTATTTTAGTAGCATGGCATGGTTTTATTATCATTGCACACCACCTCAGACATCACTTGAGCATCCCAGATTGGTGGCACAGAAAATTAAAAAAAAATCTTTAAATGATATTAATACAAAGGAGGTTAAACACTTTAAAGCTGGAATAGAAATCTTGTACTTAAGCCTTTGATTGCAGGAATGTAGTTGTTGAAGTAAATGGTTGGTAAAATCTTTGCCCATTTAAGATTTGTATAAATCATTCTTACAGGCATGGTAAGTGCAGGCTTTACAGAAATGGATACCAGCACAAGAAGGTTCGTTTGATCAACTGTGTTGGCTCCTTCCAGCTGTGTATTTTTCTTTATTTTATGCCCATCTGACACTATAGCAAAAGAACTTCTCAGTGTTTTTCCTATTGGTTGTTGAGGTTTTTTTATACCTTGCAGGATAAACTTACACAGCACAGGCCATAATTCCTAGTGGAGTCACAAATCAAGATTGCTGCATCAGTAAAAGGCAGAGCACATGTTGGAAACAAGAAGTAACAGGCACCAGATTCTTTCTGGCAAAGCTGGAAGAAATGTACGCCAAATACTTGTGAAGGCTCGCAATCAGAAGTAGAAGAATCTGGGACAAGGATCTCCAAAATGGGATCCGCCTTAATGGGAAAAGCAACCAAGGAGAAAAGATGAATAAACAAAGACTGCATTGGACCTGCTTAAGTGAAATGTTCCCCAAAAGAGGTATCCTAATGTAACAATCTTCTCTATTGGTACAGATCCTGCAACTACTCACAATAAACTTCATATAAATTGGCACCCCGATTAAGTTTTGCAAGACTCTCACAATGAAATCCTCTATATGTGAACCCCAAACTAAGTCGCAGGCTCCATGTTAGGAATATAAAACCTGGGCTAAAGTTTAGGATGACCTCTAGATAGCAGCATAGAGATACAGAACGGTCACTATTTTTATAGTGTGCCACTGCCTTCTGTTGGTCCTTTGGATTTTGCCACTCAGATCTTGATGGCTTAGTTTATCCTCAGTATGTTATGTGCAAACTGTTTCCTAATATGGTTGTTCACCCTCCAGAGTCACTTCGCGTGTGATGGGCGACCATATACATTTACTAAATAAACAATATAGGAAAAAAAGTACAATATTCCCTGACAAGGTGCCCCAGTACAAATGGGTAGACAGATCTTCTCCAGTTTAACGAACTCATGGAAAGCTAATAGTATTTCACAAAAATGCCTTCTTCCTTTTGCATTTGCCCTCCTTACTTCATGTTTCTCTTTATCATACAACAATTACCAGCTCCTAAGGGTTTTTTTATTTACCTTAGCTAACAATGGAAACCAAATGGTATTTCACCTAGTAGTAATTCATAACATCCACCTACCCCCAAAAGAATCTGGGCCTTTTCTCATAAATTGCATTTTATTTACATAGGATGTTTAGATTGCAACCCACAATTAATAAGTGCCAATTCTGTCTTTGAAAATCAGTTACTTAATGCAAATTATATAACTTTACTGAAAAGTAAGAAGCTACTACCACACGGATACTGTGCCAATTCAAAACTACTTCCAGAACTCTGTGATTTGATATTAGTGGTGTTTAAGGGCTGAACTACTTTTTTCTTTTTTTAATACTGCAGCTTTGTCGATTTTATGGGTGACTTGTTTCCTCATTTACAGAAATTTCTTGAGTTACCCTTGCTGTATAAAGTCTTTCAATGGGAACAATGGCTTGACAGCTTTGTAGCTTTGTAGTCAAATGGTACAAGAACTATTCAGATTTTTCTTAAATATGAACAGACAATTGTACTGTATAAAATGATATTTTGGGATGTTCTAGAATCTCTGGCAAGGGTATAATTCAATTGTTTTCTGTTCTTAGTTCTCAGCATTTGGGATTTGGCAGCAGTGAAGATTACTATGGGTTGTCTTCAAGCTGGTTTCAAAGGACTGGGGAGTGGAAATGGAAGTGGAAAAGTCTGAAATTGCCCTTGGAGCCATTAAACCTCTGAGATTTATTCCCAAATATGTGTAGATCGGACTGTAGTCTAAATTATTCATTGTCTTTTTGAAGTTAAGAATACTCATGCCATTTATGTAAGCCATTTTATCTGATTTTTCAGTACATCAGTTCAATTGCACTTAAATGGAATCAGTCTAAAGCTAAAAGGCAAAAATTCTGTTAATGGGGAAGGGATTAAACAGAAGAACACAGTTAAAATAATATAGTCAGTAACTGCAGTCTATGAAGCCAGAAAAACAATATTTTTTTTACCAGTCATTAAACAATTGACTTATACACCATTTTTCTTGCCAGATATATTAATGGTGATATGCTGGATAAGTGGAACTGAAATTATATTTAATGTTGGGGAAAGTACAAACACAAAGCCAGCTTGATGTTGTGGTTTGGGCATTAGGCTAGAAACCAGGAGATTGTGAGTTCTAGTTTTGCCTTAAGCACAAAACCAACTGGAAGACCATGGCTCAGTCATGTTCCCTCAGCCCTAGGAAGGAAGGAAGGAGAAACCATTTATGGGAGGGGTTGGGAACCCTGCCAAAAAAACTTCAGGGACTTTCCATAAAATCTCTGAGAATCTGACATGATTGAATCACACACACACACACATTATATATACTGTATATAAAACCAAGACTTTAAAGAAATCAACAGGATAGTACAGGAAATGCCCATTTTCAGACAATGTGTGATTAATCTGTATTCTCATAATTAATTATATCAATTATATTAGCCAAAAATGATTAGGGTGAAAGCAACCTACATTTTCATCAGCGGAAGGAAATAGTTTTTGCAGATATAGCGCATTCCTCTAAAACTGAAGCAAAGCAGGAATTGTCTTGCTTTACTATACAGTGGTAAAGTTCACCTGATGTAGTATGCTGTGATGTGGCTAGCTTATTTGTCGTGTAAAGCCAGACACAGTGGCTTACAAACCATGGCTTCTATCAGGGTATTCTCTGATCACAGCTTGTACGTTCCAGCCATTAATGTTCTGCAAGACAGAGGCCAGGGATTTGTCATTCTAAATCGTAAACCTGGCTAATAAATCATGGAGGCTGTGTTTGTAAAACATGTTAACTTAAACCAAACCAAGCACAGTAAGGTTAGCATCTTAGTGGAGTGTAATTTACGACTGGTTCACACAACATATTATGCTGCAATTCAAATGGTTAACTTATGGTTCTTTATGTGGAGAAAAACCGACCCCTATGCCTGGTTCTTGGATCAATGTTGTGCAAATCTAAGAAATAGAAATGATTTAATGAATAAGCAGATTACTGTAGATATTTCCAGTTAACACTACTGTGAAAAATGAATCGATTTCTCAGATATTAACAACAAACTCAACCTTGGTAGGCTCAATTTAGTGATAGGCAGTGAAGTTGTCATCTGCAGACTTGTTAATGATATTAGTTATTAAAAGCTGTCCTATATTTTGAAATAGTGGAGTTGTTGAATATCCGGAATAACAAAGACAGATTTAATTAGATCTAGACTGATTCATTTTCCACTCATCTATCATGAATGAAAGAGAAAGCAAGCTTTCTTATTGCACTACAGGTAGTACTCGACTTGACCACAATTATTGAGCCCAAGATTTATGTTGCTAAGTGAGATATTTGCTAAGTGAGTTTTGCCCCATGTTACAGCCTTTCCTGCCACATATGTTAAGTGAGTCATCAGAGGTATTAAGTTAGTAACACAAAGAATCTGGCCTTCATTTGCTTAGGATAACTATCTGTATAAACTACAAGCTCTATTACCCATTACTTCTGTATTCTGTTTATTGCCAGGAGTGTGTTTCTCTGCTTGTTTTCTTTGTGTTGCAAGAGATTCAGTTCGACAGGGAAAACAAACATCCCCAAGAGGTGCTAAAAGTGATGCATAAGTAATCTGTGTAATTTCTCAGCCATGGATGAGCTCATAGGCCTAGCAAGACGGACTCTGCTTGCACACTTCCATGGACACAGCCCAAGAAGGCAATCTGACCTCTAAGATCTGGAGATGGAGCAGGATAGCAAAATATGTCCCTTCCCAATGCAACCCAAGGGATCCCTCAACAGCCCATCTGTACTTGGAGTGTTTGCTATGATCATCTTGACAAAATTCTACTAGCCCTGCTTCATTTTGTACTCCAAGGCCAAACTTGCCTGTTATTCCGGTTATCTCTTGGCTTCCTACTTTAGTATTCCAATCCTCCATGATGATAAGGACATCATTTTTTGGTGTTAATTCTAGAAGGTGTTGTAGGGCTTCATAGAACCGGTTAACTTCATCCTCTTCAGCACCAGTGCTTGGGGCATAGACTTGGACTACTGTCATGTTGAATGGTTTGCCTTGGATTTGAACTGAGATCATGCTGTCATTTTGGGGATTGTATCCCAGTACTGCTGTCGATGTTCCGTCTTGTCATCCTTTGCTTGAGCATGTCCAGCTTGCCTTGATTCATGAATCTTACATTCCAAGTTCCTATGGAGTATAGATCTTTACAGCATCGGACTTTCCTTTCACCACCAGATACATCCACAGCTGAGCGTCCCTTTAGCTTTGACTCAGTCGCTTCATTCTTTCTGGAACTACTAGTACTAGCCCTCTGCTCTTCCCCAGTAGCATATTGGACACCTTCCGACCTGAGGGGCTCATCTTCCAGTGTCATATCTTTTTGCCTTTTGGTACTGTCCATGGGGTTTTCATGGCAAAGATACTGGAGTGGGTTGCCATTTCCTTCTTCAGTGGATCATGTTTTGTCAGAGTTCTCTGCTATGACCTGCCCATCTTGGGTGGCCCTGCACGGCATACCTCATAGCTTCATTGTGCTATGCAAGACCCTTCGCCAAGACAAGGCATTGATCTATGAAGGAGTCTCATAAATTAGAACCATAGAAAGAGTTTGCTCATTTGCAAAACGGCTACCAGGGTGGATATGGCCATTTTCAGGAAGACAAAGACGGATATGGGCCTTGCCATCTTGTTTAATGAATCCATAATGTTCTCTATCATCCTTCAATGATCTCTTTTCCCAGGTGGGGTCCCAAATCATTCCGAGAAGTATCATTGATGCTAGCCTTCTTCAACCTGCCGTCCTTGTTCCCTTAACCATCCCTAGCCTCCCTATTAGCTAATAATTCTAAAAACCAGAAGTCCAAATTGGAAAAGATTATCTTAAAAGTAGGGTTTGGCCTTCATTTTTTTTCTTCCTAAGATACTTTTTTAAAAGTTGATAGAGTAGGAAATGACAGTGTATGTCCTTAGGCTGATTACAATGGATATGGGATCTCAGAATGAGCTGCAGAGATGCTCTTCTTTGTTTTTTTTTTAGCAAGTAAAGGCTGGGGATTGATTACATTGGTAGGGCAACAGGAAAAGGCTCAGCCTCAAAAGAACCTGGGTAATAGAATCGGGTTAAGAAAAAGTTATCTATCTAAAGACGTGGCCCTGTGAGATTAGGCAACACATGATTAAATCAACAGGCTGCTCTGGTATAAAGTAGCTTCTTAAGTTCTTAAATTCCAATATTCATACAATTTGTTTTTTTCCCCATGGCTTCCCATGGCGTGGTTGAAGCTGAGGTGATTTAATTAACCTGATACTGCACTCCCTCTTCACCAAAGCTTAATCTCGGTTTACCTTTTGCTCGCCTTTCCTTTTTGCCCCAACAGCGTCCGGCACATTCCAGAACAAAAGCAACAGGAACCTATTGAGACAAAATCCCCAGCAAGGAATTCCCCCAGTTGCAATCCTATTAAGCAGTCCTTTTCAGAGCCATTGTTGATTGAAGCAATGTATTGGGGTAGGTCTGGAAGTAACAGCTCACATACGTTGCCAATAAACCAGCGGACCACGGGTAAGCAATAAGCAATCAACCTATTGTCAGAGAGTTTGCTTATAATTCTGGTTTACAGCCATCTGGAAAGTTTTGAAATGACATGACCATATTCATCTCTATTACATGTCTGTAACCCTCTCAGGAGCATCTATGAATCATTCTTTTTGCTCGCTACAATTGTTTATTGATGTACACCCACCTTGGGGCGGTGGTGTGTGTAGAGAGAGCTGCTTCTTACTGGGCTAATTGGGTGGCAGTAAGAAAACCACTGAAGCAAGAGGAAAACTGGTGTTTGAGAGGCATTGCTTTGTTTAAGCTAAGATGTGGGAGATCAACAACAACAACAACAACAACAAAATTCCAGAAAACTTTTCCCAGTGGCTTCAGAGCAAAGAGCTGAAAGCCTATTTATTTACTTACTTACTTACTTACTTACTTACTTATTTATTTAGCTAGCTTTTAAATTTACTTAAACAGAAAGTCAACGTCACCAGAGAAGAAATCACCTCAAGGCTGATGTGATAAGAGTCAGACTAAGTCTAGGGAAGCCTTGGTTTAAATTCTTCACTGAGACAAAAATCTCATCGGGAGGCTTGGACTGGCTTAAATTACCTCACAGAGTTATTTTGCGTAAAATAGGGAGAAGGAACAAGAATGCAATTCATCATCTTACAGGCCCAGAGGGAATGTTGAAAGGCAGGGACGCACTCACAACATGGCTTCCTTGTTTGTTCATGAAACTTGTTACATAACACTCATTTACCTAGAGGCAGACCAATCCCTCATGATGCCCTGAACTACCTTTGAAGGTGGCGTCTTGCTTCACAGCCTGCAGTCAAAAGGTGTGATGACCCAGGGTGGGGATACAAAATAAACACAGTCACAAAAACCCAGTGAAGCCCCTTTTATTCCTTTACTTTGCTTCCAAGCTCCAAATATCCTTGATGGAAGACAAAAAACTCCCACACAAGCAGTTACAAGAAGGAGGGAAAAAATAACACAAACCAGGCAAGATAAAGGCTGGAGGACGTCCACAGATAACAGAACACACACTGGGAAGGAAGCCAAACTCAGAGAGGAACCATAAACTAGAGATATTTCCACGCTTTGTTTCCAGTGCTTGCCCCTATGCATGTCCTTCCTCTTCATGCTGCAGCCCATGAAGAGGATCAAGGCTCTCTCCTCCCAAGTAGACCACGTCTCTCCCTTATCCTTTCCTCCCTGCGTGCCCTAGGATGGATAGGGGATGGGCCTGGGTCCTCCTCTGACTGCTCAGTTGGCCTCTGCCCTTCTCCAGCCTCCTCCACAACCTCCTGAACCACACTTCCACTCCCTGTCGGCTGTTCCTCCCTCCCTCAGAGTCAGTCTCCACCAGAGGCGTGACAAAAGGGTTTGCAGAGAGGCAAAAAAGTCAAGATGGCAGCCTCAACTATATCATTGCATGTGAAAAAGAATAGGCCTTCCATCACATGCTTTGGCTACTATGATGACTTTTATGACTCCTCCCTGTAAACACCCCTGTCACTTCCTGTTTATTTATTGTTGTTAAAAAATCAAGTACAAGAACTAGGAGCTTACCAACAGAGCATCTGGAGACAAATTAATGCCCAAGAGCAAACTCTGAATATGATGATTGACACTGCCCCCATATGCATGTTGTAGTCCTCGGCTTACAACAGTTCATTTAGTGACCGTTTAAAGATACAACAGCACTGAAAAAAAATAATTTACGACTGTTTTTCACATTTACAATTGTTTCAGCATCCCCATGGTCACGTGATCAAAATTCAGAGGCCTGGCAAGTGACTCATATTTATGACGGTTGTAGTATCCCGAGATCATTTTATTCCCTTTTGCAATTTTCTGATAAGCGAAGTCAATGGGAAAGCCAGATTCACTTCACAAATGTGTAACAATCGTGTAATTATCTAATTTAACAAATGCAGTGATTGGCTTAATAATTCAAGGTTATAAAAGTCACTTAACAAATGTCTCACTTAGCAACAGAAATTTTGTGCTCAGTTGTGGTTGTAAGTCAAGGACTACCTATACACACAATACTCAGCCATCCCATTAAAACCTGCTGATCTTCTCAGATATCAAATCTCATTTAGAAGGAGTTGAACTATCAGCACCTGAAGAGGTCTGGATCCAATATTCCTCAGGTCTTAACCTGAGCCCTCAATAGATTTTAATGTACATGCAGTCAATCATTTTGTCTGGCTCTAGATATAAATCTTTGTCCATACTGAGATTTTACAAGAAGCCCATCTCTGGGCACAGTTAGGATGCTATTTCGCAGATTTGGCTACCTTCACTTCTTCCTTGGGGTAGGAATTCTGCAGCGTCAGTGAGTCCCCTCTACATAAGGGGTGAGTGGGAGGGGGCTCTGGGCACTGCTGGGGGAGTGGGGGGTCTAGGACAGTGTCACTTGCTCCCAGCTTGCCATGATGGAGAGCAGTGCATCTGCAAATTCATAGCTTGCGAGGCACTCAGTGCAATCATTCCAATGCTGCCGGTGAAATATGTCCTTGCCGTGCATTGCTAATGGGAGCCAAGCAGATGGTACGGCAGCCATTAAAAGTATAAATAATGGGCACCATGGTCTGCCTGGCATGGAGAATGGGTGCAGCTCTCTGCCACCTGGGCTGAGCCTAGCAGGGAAAGGGCGACACCTAATGGCTGCCCAAGGCAGAGCAGCAACACAAGTTGCGCTGAGCATAGTTTTTAGCCAGGATTTTCCCATCTGCAATGAGTGCTAGAATTCAGCAGAAACCCCTTGCTCAGCCTACTACAGGCTCTAATCCTGATACAGTTTACATGTAAATAATGCCTTTGTACATTAAGAAGCCTTCTGAGAGGTATGACTTATGGATCTGATGATTAGACAGAATTGATGATAGAAAGAACGGGGTTATGTTGTAACCATAAGAGGCACATTTATAATTGTACTTATAACTGCTGTAAAGATTAGAAGCTACTTCACTGTATCTTTTGTCTTTCTTCTAATTTTCTTTCTTTTCTTTTCTTGCACTTTTACCTTTCTCTTTATTTTTTTTTGTTTCTCTTGCTTTGTATTGGTTTATATTAGTTTTTAATCTTCCTGTAAATACCTTTTAAGAATAAAACCATATAGCTACGGTATAGGGATTACAAATGACAAAAGAATGATTGAATAGAATGTTGCCTGTCATCAGCTTTCCTACCTTTGAAGTATGATTCTTAGTCTCCTTCCATTGTTGTCGTTGTCATCATCATCATCATCACCATCATCATCTATGAAATCCATCACATATCTAGTAATAGATGGCTTTTTTTTACCTTCCTGTCAATATTGACTCCAGGTGACTGCTTGAATCAGTCCCTGCAGTTTTTTGCCCAGGTTTTCAGCAGTGGTTTGCCCTTGCTTGCTTCCTGGGGTGGAGAGAGAGAGGATCATCCAGCTGGCTTTGTGCCTAAGGCAGGACTAGCTCCATGTAAATTTTGCAAGATATGAAAGTCATATAGGCAGGAAGGTTAGCCCATTTCACATGGGAGGTGGGGGCAGGTTGGAATTGCAGCCCTTTGTTGGGAACAGACAAACTTCTTGGAGGTCTAGTGGGATAGGCCAGTGGATATTGCTGGGCTTCCATGTTGGATTCCAGCTCCCTTCAGCTACAGTCAGCCTAGCAAATGGCTGTGGATTATGAAAGTTGTCTAAAAGGCCAGATAAACACATGTAATAATATGTTCATGATGCAGGCAGAAGATGGTTGTAAATTGTAGGCGGTTTGAAAGTCCTGGAGTTAAACTAACATTCTTCTATTGCATTTGTGTTATATTATTCAAAAAATAATATAAACCAACCTGAATTTAGGACTGAATGTTATTCTCAAGTCAAAACACTTTGGACCTCTTCCAATGTACAATATGTGCATTTGTGGAAGTGTGGACTTCAACAACTTCAGCATATAAGTCCAATTATAAACAAACAAACAAACATACAAACATTATGCATATCGAAGTCCCCTGAAATGATTTACTCATATTTGTTTTTATATCTTCAACCTTACACCAGCATGTTATACCAGCATATTCCATGAGGGGCTTGCAAAATATGAATTTCCTTCTAGCTTTAAAACATTCCCACATCAGATGCATTTCTTTCTCAGGGATTCCTAGTTGGTGGTGAAAATAGATCCTAGTTGGAAAAGATAGACAATTGTGGGGCAGCACAGAGACAGATTTCTGCTAAATTAATGAAAGATGGCTACTCGATCCCGCTTTGCCTGTTTGTCCATCTAGCTCAATGTAACCTAGTTGGACTGAGGGCAGCTGCCTCTAATCTCTTTAGCATTTCTGCCTGCTGATCCATATCATAGGAGACACCAAAAATTAAACCTGAGGCCTTCATGGCAAGCAGAACATTAGCATATGGATTAAGACTGTTGTGCTTTGATTGATAGTGACTAATGAAAGTGGGATATGTCCCATTAGTTAGATTAGTTATGACTTTTTCTTAATTTACATGGGGGCTGTTTTTGTAGTTACCATGGCTGTTTAATTATTATACTCAGCACCAGGAGTCCTGATTGAATTATAATGGGAGACAAATGGAATGAAATGGATGGATTGGTGAAACTAGGCATCTCTCTTGTTGTTATATAGCCTAATTTCTGTATATATTGTTCTTAAGCAGCTCTGAAAGGCAACATACAATTCTCCTATAGTTTTTCTTATCGAAGTGGGGGCTGCCAAAAGATAACCATTGAAAGTGTGACTTATTGCAATTATTGTTCTGAACCAGCCATTTACTGGAGGACTCTAAGTGTTAGCATTATAGAAGAGAAAGGTAGTTTGATCTCCTTTTTCACAACATTTATAATTTTATAAGCATCTGCCCAAGTCCATATTTAGTGGGGCTTTGTAGAGAAGGCAAACACTACTTTGCAACAATCTTTTCTATTTCTTAGGGATGGGGAACTTGAAACATCCCAACTTTGCTAAACTATATTTCCAAACATCAATCATCCTTGACCAGATTGTTAGGGGCTGTTGGATGTTGTCACTCAGTTACACAAGAAGGAACCTATCTTCTGATATGTGGTTTCATGCTAATCTGCCTTTGCCCGTCATTAAATCCAACAAATAATTCTCTGCCATGGACCTTGTCTCTTCTCCATGACTTCCAGCTTGGATCCTATGAAACTGAGGACATATACAAGATTTAGAGAAGAGGTATTGGTTGGGATGATGCCTCCTCCCAACCTTGAAAAATGCAAGCATCTTGTTCTTAACTCTCTTGAAGGACAGGCGGAATGTAATGATATTTCAGGCCCCCATCAAGCCAAGAAGACTGCTTTCTCACTCCCAAGAGTCTCTCTGGATGGGAGTGAAGGTCAGGTTGTTGCCACAGCAGCAGTGTTACTTCAGCCACTGCCTGGATATAATTAGGTGGGCATAAATCACAACTCCCTGGCACACATGGAGGGGCTGGGGTTGTAGTGCTGTCTTGATGTCTCTGAGACCAGCCGGGTCATGGGCCTAGCTGTCAGGACCAGCTGCCTGGTGCCTTCCAGAATCCCAAAGCACGAAGTGTTGTCGCCAGTTTGGTTTTCCTTCTGACAAGGCCAGGAGGGAGCAGTCCCCTTGGGGGAGGAACCATGTCACTGCCTCTAACTAGTGCTTCATCTACATTCATTATTCTCAGATGGATTTCTCCCCGCCTTCCTCTACCCAAAAGTTTCACCATTTTGCAGGGGCAGGAGACTGGTACTGAACTTCCTGCATTCTTGGACAGAGATTGAATTCCTAAATGAAGCCAGCAAGGTGATGATGAGGGATGCCAGATGAGGAGAGTGTCAACAAACAGGCTGCTCATTCTCCATTATTGTCCTCCTAACTGTCACTGGAAGGAGAGGCAGTGTTCACATTCTCCAGTAACGCTTTATCATTATGGGCGAGTGCAGTGAAAGGGGTTTAACATAAGAACAAAGCTCACCCCACTGAAATGTTCTTACTTTCTTCTGTGCATCTCATCCCCTCATCCCTTACCCCCACAACTGATGCCCGTGCTGATTAAATCAGCCTAGATCCCAGCTCTTGATCCCACTATTACTTACCTTAAAGTTGTCACACTTTCTGATAGTTAAGGCCGGTGTTCAAGTCAAAGAGTTGGAAAAGTAGGTATGAAAAGCTCATTACAGAATTTTCTTGCACTTTGATTTCACACACTCACCATCTGATTGATGCATACTATTTCTTCAGTCGGGGAGAGGCTTCCACCTAGTGGCCCTTTTCAGCAATGTTCCTCCCCCCCCTCCCCAGTTTGCAAGACTGAAGTATTTACTTGTAAAACCAAAAAGAACCACCGTTTTGTAATTCTGGTGTTTACCAAGTTACTCTGCACTATTTTGATTTATTTATTACATTACAGTGACTCCAGGCACATTACAATAGGGTAAAAAGCTCTAACTTGGTACTGAGTAATTCTGCCAACAGTTTTAAAATAATATGGTTGTATTGTGTTAAATCCTGTGGATTTCAGTAAGAGAATTTAACTTAGGTTTTGGTGATTCCCACCAAAATCAACAGGTTACAATATTGTAAAGCTGGATTGCACCCAAGATCTTGCAGTATAATAAGGTGACCCTCCCAGAATCTGCTTTCTAAATATTGTACTTTTACATCTTTAATGCTAGTTTACACATGAGATATTGGATTAACTGGGAGAGGATGAAATTAAGAATACAAAAGCATACAAGTGTTCTCATCTAAGCTTGGTTCCTATCATTTTGGAAGGGAAATATAAATACTAGTCCTGAAGGAGAGAAGAAGGAGACAAATTAAAAGGACAGGCATTTCTTCTATCACCATTCCCAGTGTACCTTCCCTTGCTTAGATCCTATGAAAGAAACCCATGTAAGGAATCACAGTGGCAATATTAACCTATAGACCTGGAATTCTTTTACTGTCCTCCATCCAAATACAAACCAGTCCCAGCTCTCTTGCACTATTTTACTTTCAGATAAGGTCATTAGATGTTGCCACTAGCTGAGTAAATGTACTATCTTTTTTTTCTTTGGTAGTATATCAGTTGCTGTCCTAAGTATATTCCTATTTCCATTGTAAGAATGATACCATTGCTTCTATATTGTCAGAAAGAAGACAGTCCCATACTGCATAGGATTGCTATTCCCTGAAAGTGGTGGTGATTATTCTTCCTCACACTAATTCATTTGGGAGAAAGATGACAGGTCCTTAGGCTATCTTGATATTCCCCCCGCCCCAAAATGAACCTGTCCTTCTTAATCAGTCTTGCAATGCTTACTTTGAGAGACAACCCCCTGTCCTGTACAGATGTTTCATATTTGTGCCTTCGAGACTTTTGGAAAAGTCTTTGCAATCATAGCTATCAAAAGATGACTGTGAATTTTTATGGCCCTTAAGTGAGAACTGATGGGGATATACTCAATCTGCTACTAAAACCAAGAACTGATCATCAGGCACGTGCAGAAAATCCAAATCCTACAGTGGGTCCCTGGAAGACTCTGAACAAACGTACTGAGATTAAAGTCTTTGCAATCATAACTCTGGAAAAGCAGGAAGCATTTTGGTTGAAAAAATGAAGAATGAAATCTGAGGCTGAAAAAAAAATTTCTATCTTGGTAAAGCTAAAGGGAAAGATAGACTGTTGGAGAACTGTTGGTGAGAAGAAGTTAAAGGAATCCATCTGAAAGTCAGAGGATGTAGACTTATTTATTTATTATATGTAGCATAAATGTAAAGACCAGCCAAGTATTTGCCTGTTTTCCCAGTATTGTAGGGTAATTCAAATATGAAAATAGAGAGAAAGATGTTTTATTGGACTCCACAAGGGATTAAGAGCTAAAATTAGTAGATTTTAATGGTTGTTTTCAAGATTCTGAGAGACTGTTTGAGTTCAATTATCCTCTACATACACTTGACAGTTGACAATGTGTACATGTTTTAGCTAAGAAATAAGGCCCAGATGGTTTAGGAACCTCCGAGGTATTTGCAATTCTAGCTTCTTTAAGAAATGTTTGAAGAAAAACCAGTAAGTCAGCTTTATAAAATACAGTATTTAAAAAGTGAATTTTAAGTTAGAATTTCCTTTATATTTGATCAGTGAAAGTAAGATGTAGAATATCCAATTTTGGGAAATCAATGGTAACATGAAATTAATTCATTAGAAAATATTATTTTGGGTCTATTAGATTCCCAAATCATGTGTACTGTAAATAGTGATGGACTTTTTACTGTGGTGATGTAAGAATTTATGTGATTTGGACCTGTTCTATTATGGTTTTTCTTCTAATTTCAAAATAATATGTAATTTTGGGAATAAATATTATATTACATGATCTCAATCTGATGTGTGAATTGTATTCCTAAAATATAGATTTTTTTGTCAAACTTGAGTACAGCAAATTGATTTTAAAGAATGAATCTATGGTATGAATTTGTTAGATATTTTTCAAAAGCCTTTGTGCTCTGAAATGAGATGATGGCACATATATGGTCCAGATATAATGATAAAATTAATAATTAAATTAAGCTATATGCGTATATTCATTTTTACTTATCACATGGATTTGGGGATTTTCTTTTCTTTTTTCTTTATTTATAAAAAGTTTTATTTCAGTTTTCCACATTTTTAAAAAACAGCATGATTCCAGGTTTTCACATCTCCATACAGACATGGCTTTGATTACATATTCATCTTTTACATTTAATTTCATATCTTACCTCTACTTTACATATTTTCTATAATTTTTTCTCAAATACTTTCCTCAGGCTTATTTATAAATTTTCAATTCCTTTCTTTTAACTTTAGATAATCATCATAGGGATTTTCTTTTCTTTTTGTTATGTTTAATACATTTAAACACACACATACACACACGCGCCCATATTCATTGTGTTCTCATTGTTCAATGTAGGCTTTTTTGTATTACAATGTTTCAACAAATAAAATATAAAAGGGGGGAAACATCTGCCCGGACTGATTTAAGCTTGCAAGAGTGCAGGAAGACTGTCACTTGCTATGCTCAAAGTTCTCCCGAGTTGACTGGCTCATCTGAATGATGTCATATGACCCAACTTGTACGACTTTCGTTCCTAACAAATGAAGATTGGTGAGACATGGTTCTTCTAGTCTGTTGTGTAATCTTGTTGTGATCTTTCCTGTCAACTTCAAACACAAAAAACAGACTGTTTCAGGATTTTTTGAAAAAATTTTTTAGCTCTCGAGGGCAAAGCAACCCCTGTCATTAAGCAAAGCAGAACATTGTCCCAGACAAGAGTTAGGAAAATATTATGCATGTGCCAAATTATTTGTCTGCTGTCCCAGCAGAATACTCTGTAGAAATAAAATTCAGGCATCAGTGTCATAGCACAATTCAGTTTAAAAGAAGCACTTTAAAAAAAAAAGTAGTAGGGGAAAACCGAAGCTTTTTTGTGTAAATTTTCTCCAATATATATTAATTTGCTGACATTTGAAATAAATAGGTTTTAATGACAAACAAGGATCAGCAATCAACTTATGACCACAATGGCACCCAAAATTCTTGTTCTTAAGTGAGACATTTGTTAAGTGGATTTGGCCCCATTTTATGACTTTTGTTGTCACAGTTGTTAAGTGAATCACTGCAGTTGTTAAGTTAGTAACACGGTTGTTAAGTGAATCTGGCTTCCCCATTGACTTTGTTTGTCAGAAGGGTGCAAAAGGGGATCACATGACCCCGGGATACTGCAACCGTCATAAATATGAGTCAAGTGCCCAAATTTTGATCACATGACCATGGGGATGCCATGATGGTTGTGTGAAAAAGGGGCATAAGTCTTTTTTAAAAAAATGTCATTGTAACTTCAGTCACTGTTGTAAGTCGATGACTTCCTATACTGTATTTATATCTCATAATATCTATGAAAATTTCTTGACTACCAGTCAGCTTCCAATTGTTACCAAGAAAATGACCTGAATGTATTAAGCTCAACCTAAGGCTAGTCTACCGTATTTTAATTTTGTAATCCCAGCCAAAGGTTATGTCCTACTTCAAAGTTATGAATGCATCTCTCTGCTCTTTCCTGTGTGAGAACATTATGACAGTTCAAAGGGGGAAATACTTTTTTAGAGACACTTTTCTGCACTGTGAAGTTACTGAGCTGACCAAGTCTTCACAGGCAGGTGTTTGATGCCCTCTAATGTACATTTATGGTATTTCCAGAAAGGAAATCTCCCAAGGACAGAAAGGCTCTGCGTTGGCATTTAGTCTGGGTGCTTCGGGAAGCCCTGCAGGAACCCAGTCCCTGCCCCAGAATCTGTTTTCTTTGCCAGACAGCAGTAAAACAAAGGAAGTGCACAACACCATACAGTATGTTAACACATGAGAGTTTAATGTGCTGGAATAGGAGTTTAACCACAGACTCTACAGCAAAAGATTTTTACTGTCTCGAGTGGTGAAAAACTTTCAGAGAAGGTATAACTCAGATGTTGGCTGCAATAGGTTGAAAGATCCCCATAGCAGTTATACTTTTAAAAAAAACCTGCTTTACTCAGAAAGAGACATCTGTCGTTTATCTATCATCTCTGTATTTCTCTTTATCTCTATCTCTCTAGTCTCTATTTATATCTATCTGTCTATCTATCTATCTATCTATCTATCTATCTATCTATCTATTTCTATCTCTCTAGTCTCTCTATCATCTATCATCTATCAATCTCTCTCCCTCTCTATCTATCTATCTATATCTCTTTTTATCTCTATCTCCCTAGTCTCTATTTATATAAATATATTTATATTTATATTATAAATATTATATATTTAAAAATCTTTATCTATCTCTCTAGGCTCTCTATTTATGTCTATTTATTTATTTATTATTTATTTATTTATTTAGACTTGTATGCCGCCCTACTCCCAAAGGACTCAGGGCGGCGAACATACAAAAGGATATACAATAACACAACTAAAAACAAGTCCAAATTACCAAAAGTTAAAACAATAAAATCACAAAAAACAAACAAATTAAAACTACCCACCCCAGGTCAATCCAGGCGGCCTGCTGAAACAGCCAGGTCTTCAAGTCTCGGAAAAGGAGCGGAGATCAGGGGCCAAAGCAGATCCGCAAGCTGGTTCCACAGGGTGGCTCCCACAGAAAGGCCCTAGCTCTGGGAGCCACCAGCCGACAATGCCTGACCGACGGTATTCCCAGAAGGCCCCTCCTATGGGAGCGCACGGGGCGATTGGACTGTGATGCAGGCAGGAGGCAATCCCGCAAGTACCCTGCACCCAAGCCATTAAGGGCTTTGTAAGTTGTTACTAACAACTTACTAACACCTCATCTATCTATCTATCTATCTATCTATCTATCTATCTATCTATCTATCTCTATCTAGCTATCTCTCTAGTCTCTCATTTATGTCTGTCTGTCTGTCTGTCTGTCTGTCTGTCTGTCTCTCTCTCTCTCTCTTCCATCATCTCTCTCTCTCATCTCTCTATCATTAAAACTGCAAAACAAGAAAATAAAAACAAGA
Organism: Naja naja; assembly: GCA_009733165.1. Classification (NCBI taxonomy): domain Eukaryota; kingdom Metazoa; phylum Chordata; class Lepidosauria; order Squamata; family Elapidae; genus Naja; species Naja naja. The sequence continues at coordinate 167,994,658 of CM019149.1, forward strand.
AAGAAATCAAAGAAAAAGCAAAAAGTGCAAGAAAAAATAAAGACAAATAGAAGAAAAATATAAAGAAGTGGCTTCTGATATTTTTCACATGGTTACAGTATACGTACAAATATATATTGATCCCCCCTCTCTAAAGTTATGTCATATTGCTCTTCTTTCTATAACTTATCCTGTCTAATCATCAAAACCATAATTATAATTTCATTTTTTTAATTTTTATGCAAAAAGTCCATAAGAAGCTTCCAGTCACCAATAAATAAGGTCTTTTCTCTAACCAAAGAAGTCAACTTATCCATTTCAGCAAAATCTGTTAACTTCACCAACCATTCCCCCATAGTGGTATTGTTGATTCTTTCTATCTCTGGTGTATATACAGTAATCTGGCTTACCCCAACCAAGGCATTCTTAGCACGGCATTCTTAGCATGGCATTCTTAGCACTTTTATCACCTAGCATCATATTTTAGAAACTTGTTCACAAAACTTGTTCATAAAAGAAAAATTTGAATTCATATTAAAAATTCAAACCAATATTCATATTTGTAGTATACAGTACAGTAGTGCTTAAAAGTTTATGAACACTTGAATTGTCAATATTTCTACATAAATATGACCTAAAACATGATCTGTGAGACAAAAACATTATACTTGTTCATTATACTCCCAAAGGATGGTGAGAATGATCCAACTTCCCAGAAAAACTGAACTCTCTATAAATCTTTGAGGTCTTTGAACATGTTACCAATGACCTTTTCAATGAACGAAAGGATGGGTGGAAACAGAAGAAGAGATAATGATAAATGAAATTTCAAAATTATAATGAGATTGCTTTCTACTTGTCTTTTTTCTTAGCGATGTATTTTTGAGAGATGCAGAGAAAACCCGGGTCATCTTACAGTAACTGGTAGTCAATATCTGGACGGTGCCATTTCTCATAAACTATTATTTTCACTGTCTTTTTTTGGAACCACAATAAAATATTCATACAATTCATTGCTATTCCTTTTTATGATTATTATGGAGAAGACAGTTCTATTCTCTTGACTCTGCTGAGCAGCTCATTATGGATGTGTATCCAGTGCATGTCTTTCCTGCCCACCTCAACCTCAATTCCAAGTTCCTTGTGTTCAATTATTGGCAGTTGTGAAAGTACATAATAATTCTTGGTTTACTGCACATGCAACTTTGTTGTTGTTATTTAATACTGTAGTGATCTTGGAATTGGAGAAGAAGGAAAATGGCTAGCAAGTAAAGTTGGAGCTAGGCCTTCTTGAGATGCTGAAGAGATATATTTCCAGAGTGATTCAGGGTCACTGAAGAGAAGATAATGTGGGTTCTGTCCACCCAACAGAGATTTTCAGAGGGAGAAGAGACCAGAAAGAAGATTATTGTTCTGCTTCTGCTAATATCACAAAATGTCCCTCGCTAGACATGCAACTATAACTAAATTCCTCTAAGAATTATTCATGGAAACATGAATAAACAAGCTAATCGTTGACCTGAAACAAGATGAGGAAATATCTGAAATAAACTTTTCTTCATATGAATAATAAGGATAAAAAGGAACAGCCTGGATCTGGTCTGGAAAATGATGCCCAAAAAGTTGGACTTCTAAAAGAAAAAAAATCTGATGTACATGATAAATCTCTAGTAACGATGGAGAGGTTAATGTGGTGGAAACCATGACAGAAACATGATTACATCACTACTGCTGTAGACCATGAAGTCTTCATTGATTGACATTGGCTTTAGTCATTGTTCATTGTGTCATTCTGCTTAAATTATTGTCCAGATTTGTTTCAACACATCCAATGAACAGAAGCACATGACTTTTCCATATAGTTGATTACACTAATAAACCGCCCTTACTGTTAATGTGTTTTTTTCCTGGCATTGCATCAGACTCGCTTTCCTGTAAAGTAAGATGGTTTTCCAGGTTTTATATTTGTACACTAGATCTTCTTTGTTGTGGTACCTATTCAAATATTTATGAAATGCTATCATACTCCATACTTTCCTGAAGGCTAAGTATTTTCTCAAGACTACTCATTTCTAGTCCTGTGATCATCCTCATTTTCTACATTCATTCATTCATTCATTCATTCATTCATTCATTCATTCATTTATTTAATTTATTTGTCAAGCAAATATTAGATAACAGGTATACAGGTGAAACTCGAAAAATTAGAATATCGTGCAAAAGTTCATTTATTTCAGTAATGCAACTTAAAAGGTGAAACTAATATATGAGATTGACTCATTACATGCAAAGCAAGGTAGTTCAAGCCATGTTTTGCCATAATTGTGATGATTATGGCTTACAGCTCATGAAAACCCCAAATCCACAATCTCAGAAAATTAGAATATTGTGAAAAGGTGCAATATTCTAGGCTCAAAGTGTCCCACTCCAATCAGCTAATTAAGCCATAACACCTGCAAAGGGTTCCAGAGCCTTTAAATGGTCTCTCAGTCTGGTTCAGTAGGAATCACAATCATGGGAAAGACTGCTGACCTGACAGTTGTGCAGAAAACCATCATTGACACCCTCCATAAGGAGGGAAACCCTCAAAAGGTAATTGCAGAAGAAGTTGGATGTTCCCAAAGTGCTGTATCAAAGCACATTAATAGAAAGTTATGTGGAAGGAAAAGTGCAAGAAAAAGGTGCACAAGCAGCAGGGATGACCGCAGCCTGGAGAGGATTGTCAGGAAAAGGCCATTCAAAACTGTTGGGGATTTTCACAAGGAGTGGACTGAGGCTAGAGTCAGTGCATCAAGAGCCACCACACAGACAGATCCTGGACATGGGCTTCAAATGTCGTCAGAAGCATCTTACCTGGGCTAAAGAAAAACAGACCTGGTCTGTTGCTCAGTGGTCCAAAGTCCTCTTTTCTGATGAGAGCAACTTTTGCATCTCATTTGGAAACCAAGGACCCAGAGTCTGGAGGAAGAATGGAGAAGCACACATTGCAAGATGCTTGAAGTCCAGTGTGAAGTTTCCACAGTCTGTGTTGATTTGGGGAGCCATGTCATCTGCTGGTGTTGGTCCACTGTGCTTCATTAAGTCCAGGGTCAACGCAGCCATCTACCAGGAGATTTTGGAGCACTTCATGCTTCCTTCCACAGATGAGCTTTATGGGGATGCTGACTTCATTTTCCAGCAGGACTTGGCACCTGCCCACACTGCCAAAAGCACCAAAACCTGGTTCAATGACCATGGGATTACTGTGCTTGATTGGCCAGCAAACTCACCTGACCTGAACCCCATAGAGAATCTATGGGGCATTGCCAAGAGAAAGATGAGAGACATGAGACTGAACAATGCAGAAGAGCTGAAGGCCACTATTGAAGCATTCTGGTCTTCCATAACACCTCAGCAGTGCCACAGGCTGATAGCTTCCATGCCACGCTGTATTGAGGCAGTAATTGCTACAAAAGGGGCCCAAACCAAGTACTGAGTACATATTCATGCTTATACTTTTCAGAGGTCCGATACTGTTCTATGTACAATCCTTGTTTTATTGATTGCATGTAATATTGTATTATTTTAATTAATTAATTATTTTATAAACGTTTGGACTTATAATTTAATCTAATTGTTTTTTAATGTATTTATTGTTCCTTGTTTTATTGTATTTGAGATGGTATATTCAAATAATAAATAAATAAATAAAATATTCTAATTTTCTGAGATTGTGGATTTGGGGTTTTCATGAGCTGTAAGCCATAATCATCACAATTATGGCAAATCACGGCTTGAACTATATTGCTTTGCATGTGGTGAGTCTATCTCATATATTAGTTTCACCTTTTAAGTTGCATTACTGAAATAAATGAACTTTTGCACGATATTCTAATTTTTCGAGTTTCACCTGTAAGTATAAGCATGGTTATGAATATATGAAATGGATATGAATAAAAAAGAAACAATAGGACAGGGATGGTAGGCATGTTGGTGCACTTATGCACGCCTCCTTGTCCTTGTGCTGCTTCTCTGCATTTTTACTATGGTGCCAGAACTGAGCATACGGTTGACTCATTTGTAGCTTGTGATCAATTACAAATCATTTTCACACATATTGTTACCAGTCCAAGTATCCCGCATCCAATTTCTTTTCTTGTTCATGTGAAGAATTTTGCATTTGTCTTTATTATTTGATGAGGAATTATGGATGAACATCTTTAATACTGTTTTCCAATCTGTGCATACCCAATTCTGTAGCACATTGGAAAAGATTGTTATGTACAGTTAAGAGTCAGGTAAGAAGACTTTGTTTTCTCTCCATCCATGTTTCTTTGGATCATGTCAACATTCTTTAGACCAGGGGTGTCCAACCTTGGCAACTTTAAGACTTGTGGACTTCAACTCCCAGAATTCCCCAGCCAGTGATGTCATCATGGAAGATACTCCATTGGGGTCCCGGCATAGAAAAGATCCTCCCACTATCACTTTCCAGTCTAAAGCAGGGGGTCCAATTTTGGGTTGTGGACTTCAACCCATGCTGCCTGAGGCTTTCTGGGAGATAAAGTCCACAAGTCTTTAGGAGTCAAAGGAGCCTTGGTAGTGCAGGCTGTTAAATGCCTAGCACTTAAATTCCAGCTGTCTGCAATTAGTTCAGGCTCGAATCCCACCAGGCTCAAGGTTGACTCAGCCTTCCATCCTCTCGGGGTAGGTAAATTGAGGACCCAAGATTGTTGGGGGCAATAAGCTGACTTTGTAAAAATGCCGCTTAGTAATAAGCAGGCATATACAATGGAATGAAGGCTATTGCTGAGCACATTGGGTTGTATCCCCCCCAAAATTGTAAGCCGCCCTGAGTCTTCAGAGAAGGGAGGCATATAAATGTAATTAAAAAAAAAGTCTTAAAGTTGACAAAGTTAGATACCCCTGCTTCAGACTGAAAAGTGATGGTGGGAGGACCTTTCTTATGCCAAGACCCTGATCCTAATGGAGTATCTTCCAGGGTCAGCCTTCCCAACTAGTTGAGAGGGAGGATTAGGAGTTAGTAAACTACATCAGCATTACATCACATTGTTTTTCCCTTGCAGTAGAAAGCTATTTCATGGTGTCCACTCATTCACATCACATACTTGAAACAATAATTCCAGGAATTTAGGAACAGTTCAAATGTGTGCGAAAGCACATTACAATGATACTTGAAGCTCGGAGTTAAAATTATAGACGCAGATCACTTTTGCCCAAAATTTAAATTTAGAGTACGAAGGCATATACATGACTCACTGTCCAAGGAGAACACCAGGCTGATCATTTCTTTGTGAATAACTGTTCAGATGGTGTTTTCTCAACGGAGAAAAAGACAAGCTCATAGAAGTGACTCATGCCAAACAGGATCTCATTAAACATGATGAATCACATCTGCAATATGGATGTAAGTCTCTGTGTCACAGTAGCATCCTTTACGTTGGTGCCAAATATTCTGAAATGGCCTGCTTGGGTTGTACACTTCACATTGCACAGAGATTTTGGTCCTGTCATGGCTCAAATTATTACATTCCTTTTATAGTTTAAACATCCATACTAATATTTTGAATTTTCTGCTTACTTTTTTTCCTTTTTTAATATACATATTTAAAGATTTTTTTAAACCAGGAGATTTTGAGTGTTGGTCCTGTTTTATGAAAAACCATCTGGATGACTTTGGGCCAATCACTCTCACAGCCCAACTCACCTCACAGGGTTGTTGTTATGAGAATAGGAGGAGGAAGGAGTATAAATAACTCACCACCTTGAGTTATTTATTAAAAAATAATAAAGGTAGGTTATAAACTAATTAACCTACTAAATAAAGAACTCAAGGTGGTGAACATACCAAATATTCCTTCCTCTGCCTATTTCTCCTACTACAATCTTGTGAGGTGAGGTGAGCTGAGAGAGCGATTTGTCCAAAGTCACCCAATTGGCTTTCATGCTTAAAGTGGGGATAGAACTTAAAGTCTTCTGGTTTCTAGCCTGCTATCTTAACTGCTAAACCAAGCTGGCTCTAATCTGAAAAACATAATGCTCTAATTAACATTCAGGTCATACACTTTTTGGGGGGGATATTTTTGCTGTATCTGGCTTGATGAAGACTTGAAAAGTTGACGTATGCTTTTGTACTAATTCAGTGGATGCTAATGAACTTCCCAATCAGCTGTACAGTATATTGGTATGCAGTTTGGATTCTTTATCCCAGATGGATGATGTCCTTCAGCACCAAGGACAGCTCCTGTTAATTATTGCCAAAATTAGCCCACAATCAAAATAATAGCAAAACCCCGCGTGTCAAAGAAAGTGTTTCAGCACCAAAGTTCAAGAAGGAACACCAACATTCTGAACAGCTGTCTTTTGAAAATAAAGGTTGCCATTTACTGAACAAGGCTAAGTTCAAAAGCAAAGAATGCTTTAAAAAAATGGAGGTATACAAAGCAACCTGACCAAGAAGAGGGATTTGGATTCAGAGGCATCCACAAAGAGGAGGAGTTTAAAAAAAAACAGTCAATCTGGCAGTTGTGTCTGTGTGGTTGCAGCTCTGAATCTTTTTTACATCTGCCACTTGCGTCCTTGTTTGAATTCCAGTCTTAATGGTTAGTAGAGAACTGAGGTTCTGCAATATGTTGAGAAGGTCTCTAAAACACAGAACACACCCATCAAAATAGAATAACAGAGTTGGAAGGGACCTTGGAGGTCATCTAGTCCAACCCCCTGCCCGATCAGGACAGTCTATTCCAAATATTAGCCTCTACCTAGGTCAGACTCACAGCCTCCTGATTGTGAGGCGAGAGCTGCACCTCTGGGCCACCCGGGTAGGGTTATCATTATTATTAGAGAATATCAAATTAGTTTGATTCATGCATTCACAATAACACCTGGGAAATCTTTTATTACAAGTAGTCCTTGACTTACAACCATTCATTTAGCAATTATTTGAAGTTACAACGGCATTGAAAAAATTAGCTTACGACCAGTCCTTGAGCTTACAATCATTGCTGCATGCCTGCAATTATGTGATCAAAACTTGGGTGCTTGGCAACCAGAATGTATTTAATGGCATTTGCAGCATCCCAGGGTCATGTGAACACCAGTTGTGATTTTTCCCAGGTGGTTTCTGACATGCAGAGTCAATGAGGGAAGCCAGATTTACATAATGACACACTAATTTGCTTGATGACCAAATACTGTTTCCCTGAAAAATAAGACCCAACCGGAAAATAGGCCCAAGCATGGTTTTTCCAGGATGCTCATAATATAAGCATTACCCCAAATAAGCCCCAGTTAAGATGATTCAGCCAGATGGACATATTTAATACCATACTTCCCTGACAATAAGACCTAACTGGAAAATGCATCTTTTGGAGCAAAAAATTAATATAAGACCCAGTCTTATATTTGGGGAAACATGGGTAGTTGTAAAACTGGGAGCGTCTCACTTAATAATTGTCTCATTTGACCATGGAAGTTCTGGTACCAATTGCAGTTGTAAATCGAGAACTATCTGTAATAGAGAGTGAACTGGATTAGCTTTCTGCTACCTGAAAAGGAATAGCAGAAAGCTAATCCAGTTCACTCTCTATTACAGATAGTTAGAATAAAATAAATAGAAAATTTCTCCCCCCTCACACACATACACACACACACAAATCACAGAGGTGGGGGGGAAGGAGGGAGAGGGAGAGATGAATGGCAAACATTTTGCCTTTGTAGCCTGGGAACAACCCCTCCCTATTGCCCTGATCAACATTCAAGTGATGAGAAATGCAAGCAATTTTATTCATTCTACAATTGGAGCGTCCCAAGATGCCAACACATTGAAGCTGCTTTAGGAATAGGATGTCTTTTCATCATATTGATAAAGCCAACCAAATCCTAACAAATGCATTTCATATTGAAATACGTGTCTGTGAAAAATGAAAGAAGACCCCTGCTGATTCTCCCTGGATATTTATAAATTTATATAGAAGATACTGCCTGAATGACTGTGTTTATGCAGTTTGTTTGTGTATGTAGGTGTGTATGTATGTGAAACTGTTCAGGGGAGAGCTTAACAATTTGTAAAAAGTAGCTGCGGAGAGACTCGGTTAGGTCGCCAGAGCTTTAGAGTGAGGAAAGAAGGGTTTGAATTAAGCCTCCCCTCAAAATTTCAAACTGAAATTGCAGCCACAGTTCACTTCATTACAATATCCAATCTTTTTCTTACGGTGTAAGGAACATCTTATTTTGTTGGTTTGCGAAATGAGGATTGTAGAAGCTTGCAATTGTTTTATACCACAGACAGATTCTATTATTCCCCAGTTATTTAATAGTTTTGTTTCCTGGCACATTGTAACTCACAGGTCAGTGGCAATAATGTACATGTGTGGAGGGGGCTAGCTTAGCTATCTGGGAGTCCATCTCAATTTGCACTCGAGGGAAACCAAACACAAGATGATGGGTTTGAATGTGTTCTGTCCTAGGCCTCACCAAAAAGCACTCAGTCAATTCTGAGTCCCAGCAATAACCTCTTTATTTACAATAATGTGAATTATTTCATTCATTCAGTGAACAGCTTGGCAAATAGTCTTGCGGAGGTAGACTAATTATCTCAGACCTTTATCAATCCTGGAATGCTGCCCGGTAAATAGTTCCACACTCACTGTTGGCAGGAAAGGCTGGGTTTACAGACAAATCTCCATGAGGCTGGAACAAACAAATGACTGAATGAGCGAGTTGTTTCCTGCAAAAGCCCCTCCCCTTTTGCTCCTCTTTTAATCCTGATGGGAGGGGCTATTCATCATCCACCTGTGGCCTTGTTCCCACGTCAACCTGAGTTCTTAATTGCTGCTTTCTTTTAGCAGCTCTGCGCGTGCACAGGCTGGGAACCTGCTCCAACTGCTCCCCAGCCTCACTGCTATCTGAGCCCAAAGGCAGCTGATGACTGCCAGCCTGTCCTGACCCCATCTCTGCCTCTGATGCAGATCCCTGCAAGCCTTCCTCAGCCTCCAAGACTGGCCCAGGTTCCTCCACAACCTCCTCACTACTGTCCAACTCTGCTGCCAGCTCCGCCAGCTGCCAGCAGAACAGAAAGGTTGAATGTGTTCCCAAGAATAGAGCTATAATGTTTGCAGACAACCAGTGAATGAATGTCTCCTGTAGCTCATGAGCCACTTGGGTCTGGATCCTTCTTTGGAGTGGCCCCCTTTTGTGCAGATTAGATGTGGCAGCAAAGGAAGACAATTTGGGGGAAAGGAAACTGTGAGGAGTAATTTGACAGGCAACGTTTATACCACTAAGCAAAGGATAGGCAAATATTCAAGACCTGCAGCCCAGACTGTCCTCTAGATGCTGCTATCACCTGGGCAGTAATGTGAGTAAGCTGGGATTTCCAGACATTCAGATTCAAATTATTCTACTTAGAGTCCCTAATGAGTAAAACAAAAGTACAACATTTAGAATACAGAAAAAACAAACCTGAAGGAATAGTGAGAAGAGGATATAGTTGGCTTCTGCAAGCTGTTCCAGATTCCCCCCTTCTAATCTAGTTTTTAATGAGATCTCTCTACTTCTTGAAGATTGTTGAAGCCTATCTAGGACTTGATGCTCCCCTTATTCAGGAATTTGCCCTGGAATTTCAGGGCAAGGGAGCCCTCAGTGCCACAAGAAGGGAATTTGGGGAAATCATCCGGCTGCAGGTTGTTTATCCTTCAATTAACCACCCCAATAAGCTTTGACTAGGCACCCTGGAGAAAGCTGCTGTGATCAAGAACTTATAATATGAATAGGAAACCAGCTGATCTATCCTCAAGATCAGCTATAAATTGACCAAGTAGCCTTTGGTAATTTACAGGCTTGGATATGGAATATTATTACAGTTGTTCTTGCTTAGCAACCATTATTGGGAGCAGCAAGTTTATTGCCAAGCATTGTGTTCACTAAGCAAATCATCACATGACTACGACTTGTGATTTTACTTCCACATTCTTGGAAGTACTTCCACATTTGTTGGGAATCATGCAAATGATGACTGGGGGACATTGCAATAGTTATCAATGGGTGCTGGTTGAGAAGTGCCTGAATGGCAATCATGTGACTGCAGAATGCTACAGTAGTCATCAGTGTATCGATGGTCACAAAGCTATTTTTTACACCATCATAACTTTGAACAGTTGCTAAACGAGACAGTTGCTAAGCAAGGTCTGCTGTGATGACCTGGGGCATGGCACAAAGGCAACACAGTCAGATAATAAGTAGGAGTCCCTTTATGGGCACCACCTTTGCCCCCAATGTCCTGGTTACCTTCTGGTCTGAAGAAAAACTCTCACAGGAACAACCTTTGGCTGCAGAGATTCAAGTCCAAAACATTGTCAACAGAAACTTTAACTATAAGTCCAATCAAGGCAAGATGAGGTAATTAATCTGGCAGGGCAAGATAAGGAATCCCAGAAGTGAAGGAACGGCAGTAAATCAACCCAGTTGGGAGAATGCCAGGAACACAATAACCACAGTCAATACAAGATAAACTCATGTTTGTTCCAGCAAACACCGCTCTCAGCTGTCTCTCCTTTAAACTCTCTTCCCAGGTGTGCCTAATGAAGGGAATCAGGGCCCTTTCCTCTCCTGTAAGCCACGCAACCCATGTTGCTCTCTTCTCTCTTCTTCCCTGCATGCCCTAGGATGAAGTAGGCCTGGGTCTTCCTCTGAACTCCCTCTCCCTTGCTCTACCTCATCCCTGCTCTGCCCAGCCAGACTTTGCCCTTCCTCAGTTTCCTCCACAGCCAACGGAGCTACACTCCTGCTCCCTGTTAGCTGTTCATCTTCCCCCTCGGATTCAGACTCCAACAGGGGCATGACATCTGCTGTATTGAGATCCTGTATCTGTGGAGCTTTGAGAATAAATGAAAAAAGCCCAGTGCAAAATAGTGTGGATTGAAGTGATGTAGTTAAATTGGAAAACTTAACGCCCATGTTGAACCAAGCAGTGCTTATCATTAGCAGCATGTATTTTTTTGGGATGTCAAAATCACCCACACAATCAAATGAAGTCAGCTCCTTGATGCACATCTTTTGAAATTAACCCCTCTTCCCCTCTCCCACACACATCAAATATAAACAATCCTTTAATGCCAGGTTGGACAGCCTCTTGATGACCTAGCTCTAAACCTAACTTTTTTGGAAGAATGATTTCCACAGTAAGTGAGGTCAAGATGCAAAGAGAGATGCATTGCATTGTGCATTTTTTGCCATGCCACAATTTGGGGCATTTTTCTGCATTTTTACGGAGGGCGAAGCTTTTGAGGTTGTCATTGTTAGATCCGACACTGTTGATTTTGTGTGTTTTTCATCTTACAAAGGCAGAACATTTGGCCTTCTGTTTTCAGAAATTGCAAACAATAAACAAATCGGCAAGCTACAAGGTGTTTGAGGTCTCAGATTGTGCATCCGTAGGTGGGCAAGTTGGAGGAAGTCACAAAATAAGCACTGCAATGCCAGCCTCACCTCTTATGTACTGCAGATGGAAGCAACATTGTGATGCAAATAGGAAAGGATGGAGCTTGTGTTGTTTCAATGTACATTTAACTCTCTTGGCAGCCCACTGGTTATGTTCAGTTGTCCACCAGTTGCTTAATGGCTGCCTCCTTAATCCTGAACTTACAGAAGAGGTGCTTATATTCTTCAAGTCCAGTTCCTCTCTTCTTCATCAACCTATTTAAGGACCCAAGCAAACTAGAGAGCAAACAGCAGCCCCTTTGCTTTTTTTTAAAGCTTGATTCCCAAAATACTGTTGAAGGCTGCAGATAGGTAGCCAACTGAACAAAATTTGCAAAAGTCAGAGACTTGTTAGGGCCTCCCAATCAAGAACAGGAGATCCTTGCAATTTCAAGAGATGCTGCCTTGCCTCATCTTTCTCATCCCCCTCCCCACATTTTGGTTGCAACTTTCATGGGTACTTTTAAAATAAGGAGAATGAGTAATTAGTTGAGAATTAATTATAGAATTCTTTGTGATGTCTGTCTAGGTCAGAATGCTTCTCCCTGTTTACACTGCCAGGTGATAGTAAAATACCATCTGCTCCTTTCTGCTTTTTTTTTTAAGAACTCCAGATGTTAACAAATCATTTTTGCTTCCCCTTAGACAAAAAGTAAGCGAGCTATTTCCCTTTGCCCTTGGTTATGTGAGGTCTTTCAAGGAGAGAGATGGATCCGTCTCCCAGGTATTTCTCCGACCACCTTTTGCCCTCTGGATATTGTTTTCTGAGCCTGCATTCTTAGTTTGTGAGATTTTTCTCTATCTCTAATATAGCTATAGCATATTATTCTGGACAAGTTGAAACCTCTGGGACCACCCGGAGGCTTCAACTTGTCCAGAACGCAGTGGCGCGGGTTGTGATGGGAGGATCCTGCACTGGTTACCGGTTGCCCTCCGGGTGAGATTCAAGGTGCTGGTGTTAACCTATAAAGCCCTTCAGGGCATTGGACCGGGGTATTTGCAGGAGACCCTGCCGCCAATAACGATTTCCCAAAGCCCCGTGCGCTCCCACCGGCAGGGCCTCCTCAGGGTGCCGTCAGCCAGGCAATGTTGTCTGGTGGCTCCCAGGGGTAGGGTCTTCTCTGTGGGAGCACCCACTCTTTGGAACCAGCTGCCCCTGGAGCTCCGGGTGGCCCCTGACCTCCAATCTTTCTGCCGTGGCTTAAAAACATGGCTGTTCCAACTCACCTACCTGGACTGATGGGGGGGAGGGTTTTTTAGTTGTAGTTTTAACTTTAAATGGATTATGAGATTTTTGGTTTAACAGTCTTTTAATATTTGTATAGTTCTGTTTTTAGTATTGTAAGCCGCACTGAGTCCTTAGGGAGATAGGGCAGCATATAAATCTCATTAATAATAATAATAATAATAATAATAATAATAATAATAATAATCCCAAACTGCTTGCTTGTGCCATTAATGATCTTATATTTATTTATTTATTAATTTATTAATGGGACTTATATGCCGCCCCATCTCCGAAGACTCGAGGCTGCCATTAAATGATTAAACTAAATAAGCCCCATTACAATTACAAATTCATCCCATAAAAAAATAAAACCATCCCCTCCCCCCCAAAAAAACTATCTCCCTTCCCTGCCTCTCTTGGTATTTTGCATTGTGGCAGGAAGAATGCCTTTGGATTGGGGATTGATACATTTTCGCTGATTTTGATACCATGGTTAAAATATCCTGGTTGATAGCCTACTGTGGGAGGTATGGAGAATTGGAAACAGCTCTGTGAAAGTGAAGACAGTAACCATGGGAAAGATCGGGGAAGTGGTGAGTAGACTGGTTCTTTGCAACTTCTCTGGATAAGGAGAAAATGGGACATCATCTGCATGTGCTCTCGATGGCTGCTTCTCATGAGGAGTCCATCAAACAGTGGCTTTCCTTGGGTTTGAGAGCAGGGAGATGATGGGATTAGCCATCTTGCTTGCAGTCGTGGACACAAACAAACCTCACTTTCCCTTCCCTTCCCTTCCCTACTCTACCCTACCCTACCTTTCCCTTCCCTTCCCTTTCCTCCATAGGAGATTGAAGGTTCAGGCATCACCCAGCATCTTCCACCTGAGGCCATTGCCTTGCTCTTCCTTAATGGTAGGACCAGTCTTGAACCCCTGCCCCATTTTTCTTTGTCCTTGCAAGAAACCTTTCATGGCTTTATTGAAAGTTTCACAATTGAGCCCCGAATAACTGTTATTTGGCTTTCTTATTAATAAAGGAAAATATTTGTCGCTCAGGGTTGACGTAAAGGGTCCTTGGTGCTCTCTGAGCCTGCTGGTTTTCTTGCAGACGTTTCATTATCCAAACTGGTTAACATCAGTGCTTTCTTATTGAATTCAGTCACAAGGTGGCACTATCTGCTCACATCCACCAGTTGATAAATCAAGCATCTTTTTTCCCTCCTTTTCTTCTTAACACTCTTAGTGTTTCAAACCTCAATTGCCTTCCAACGTCTATCACCTGCTGGGCGATTTTTCGTAATGAAGATTAAGCAGTAGGAGATGAGATTCTGCAATTGGGATGAACATTCTAGTCCAGTTAAGTTTGACATTTGCTTCACAGTCTATTTCAAAGGACATCAATAGCCAGTTGCCAAGGAGTTGTAAAAAAAAGTGTATAGTGTCCTCCACTGACAGTTAGAACAAATAATCAGCAGAATGACTTGCCTCCAGAAGTTGTGGGTGCTCCAACATTGGAGGTTTTTAAAAAGAGATTGGATAACTATTTGTCTGAAGTGGTATAGAGTTTTCTGCCTGAGGAGGGGGTTGGACTAGAAGACCTCCACAATCCTTTTCAACTCTGTTACTGTTATTATTTTCATACAACCTGGTCTGCCTACATCACCCATTGACTTACTATTTGGAGGGGACTGGTTGGGCATTCTGCAGGGCATTTCAGGTTGGAGAAGGCATGTCACATCACCAAATTGTTCAACTAATAGTGGCAATATGGAATTAACTTGAATTGCCTGTGTGAGTTCCTTTGTATTTGAGAATTGAAGAATGAATGGTATATGGTCATCTGACAACAAATAATGACTGCTGTTTGATTCTAATATATAATAAGCTCTGGGCTTCCATACCTTCTAACCTGAAATCCTTTTTTTGTGTGTGTGCCAAAAGTCCAGTTGCCTACCTGTGGTAATGCTAAGTTATTGGAAATTACTTCTTGGCAAATGAAAGGCACCTGCACTTTTGGGTCAAAGATTTCAGTATCCCCAGTTGAGATTGGGCCTTCAAGACACAATCTGGACCTAAATCCTGAAGAAATCTTGTTTCGGATTGAAGCCATAATATTAAAAAAAAACATGGTTCACCTCCACATTGAAGATGTAGCTTAACAGAATAACAGAGTTGGAAGGGACTTGTAGGTCATCTAGTCCAACCCCACCCCCCAAGCAGGAGACTCTACATCATTTCTGACAGACGGCAGTCTAGTCTCTTCTTGAAAACTTCCAGTGGTGAAGCTCCCACAACTTCTGAAGGCAACTCATGTGCTCGTGGCCTCCCATCTCGACTACTGCAATGTTCTCTACCTGGGGCTGCCCTTGCGGACTATGCGGAGGCTTCAGCTGGTGCAAAATGCAGCCGCGTGGGCGGTGATGGGAGCGGCCCGATTCTCCCATGTGACACCCCTCCTGCGCGGTTTGCATTGGTTGCCAGTTGCCCTCTGTGTAATATTCAAGGTGCTGGTGTTAACCTATAAAGCCCTGCATGGCTTGGGTCCGGGATACTTGCAGGAGCACCTCCTACCAGCATCGAGGTCCAATCGCCCAGTACGCTCCCATAGGCAGGCCCTCCTGAGGGCGCCGTTGGCCAGACAATGTCGGTTGGCGGTCCCTCAGGGGAGGGCCTTCTCTGTGGGGGTGCCCACCCTTCGGAACCAACTACCCCTGGAGCTGCGTCTGGCCCCTGACCTGCACTCCTTCCGCCATGATCTAAAGACCTGGCTGTTTTCACAGGCCGGCCTGGATTGAGCGGGGTTGGGGTTTTTAATTTTGGGAGATTTTAATATTTTAGAGTTATTTGGATTAGGTAAATTTGGAATAAGTTTTACATTATGTATATGTTTTTGTGTAAGCTGCCCCGAGTCCCCGGAGATGGGGTGGCATATAAATCCAAATATAAATAATAAATAAATAAAGCTGTTCCATCGGCCATGTGTCATAGCTCCATCAGAGCCTGGTTCAGAGGAGAAGGAGTTGAAACCAGAATCATCAGACAGGGATGGCTCATCTCCCTTGGAATGTTTGGAAAGGCAGGGGCTGAGGGTGATGCTGTCCCAGGCCCCTCAGGCATTATGGGGAGAGTGGTCAACCAGATGGAGAGCTGCCTGCCCTCACAGACACAGGGGAAGATCGGCTGCTGACAGGCAGTGATCCTGATAGGCAGCAGATCCCCTCTGATGAGGAACAGCTGCCTCCCCCACTGTATCCAAGGACATGGAGAACAGAGTGTAGGCGAGTTCAGAGAAGGCCTGCAAGGAGAAAGTCACCCCACCCTCCTCACAAGGAATACCTGGAGTGGATTGACTTAAGGAGAAGCTGTGGAGAGTTAGTCTTTACCAGGAACAATTTGTTTTGGCTTACACTCTCCTGGCTTTGACTTGTGCCTTTTGCCTTGCCTGGCCTTGAGGACTGCCTTTTACCTTGTATCTTGCCCTTGCCTTGTCTTTGTCTTGTAGACTACAGTTTGCCTCATGGACTCACTTAGCTGGGTGATCTGGACGTGGGACCCTGGACTTTGCCCTCTGAGAGTGCTCCTTCTCTGTAGACTTTCTTCGTTAGACACAGGCTGTTTGGAGGACTGAGGGTGGCTGCCTTCAAGGAGGTATGGAGTGGAGCCAGGGGTGGGATTCTATCAGTTTGGAATGGTTCGGGCAAACCGGTAGTTCTGGTGAGCATTTGCCCTCCCCACCTGCTCTTTCATGTGCTTTATTTCCTGGTTTTTTTTTTAGCACAGCTGATTTGCACGGCAGAGCAGAAGGTAAGTAATTGAGTTGCAAATGGCCTTTTTAAAATGTGGAGCACTCATGCAAAGCATGCGCTCACTGAACCAGTTGTTACACCAGTTGAATCGCATTACTGGGTGGAGCCTTACCAGTCGTTGGAGGGCTGTTTGTTGGAACATTTACTTACTCTAGTCTAGACTCTCTAGAGGCCTGCCTTGTCTCGATGACTTGAGTCATAACAAGAAGTATCAAATCATTTATGAAACCAATCATTGTCCAGTGTCTAACAGCATCTTGGGGGTCATATCATACAGCCATCTGTGTTATGGGTGATTGAATCTTTTCCTCTTTCCACTTGAAGAGTTGGGGTTGTACAACCCAGGAGAGTACAGTAAGATTGCCTGAAGGAGGGTATTTTCTTTATAGTGTAGGGGTGGTGTGAAACCCAGGGAATTGGGTAAATTAGCATAGTATAGAAACACAACCACACTGGTCCTAACATCAGGAAACTGCTGACCTCTGCTTGACATTGGAGAAGCAACAGACAACTGTGTTTTGTCTGGAAAGCCAGTTATGATGCTGCAGTTTCGGAAATTCCTTCTTGCTTAATCGTGCCAGTCTGTTGGGCAGCAGCTCCTTTCTGCCTGCGTGCCTGCCTTGTGGTCACATGCTTCCGGTGCTTCTATAGAGAAATAGGCTACGACTGGGTTTTGTTTTCTAAATAAAGTCATTGATGACTCTTTTTACCAGATAGGAAATCAAAGCAACCAAACTTATATGGTGCAGGCTATTAAATGCCTAGCACTTAGTTCCAGCTGCCTGCAATTACTGCAGGCTCGAATCCCACCAGGCTCAAGGTTGACTCAGCCTTCCATCCTCTCGGGGTAGGTAAATTGAGGACCCAAGATTGTTGGGGGCAATAAACTGACTTTGTAAAAATGCCGCTTAGTAATAAGCAGGCATATACAATGGAATGAAGGCTATTGCTGAGCACATTGGGTTGTGCTCCAAACATTGTAAGCCTCCCTGAGTCTCCGGAGAAGGGCGGCATATAAATATGAATAAAAATAAAATAAAAATAAAAATGTATCCATTTCATGTACTTGTAACTATGTTTATACTTATACCTGTTATCTTATAATTGCTTGATAAAATAAAAATAAAAAATAAAAATAAATAGGAATCCCCAAACCAGGTTTTAGCCAGGAAAAACAAGGCAGAGCAAGAATAGCTGAAGCCATGTGGTACTTTCTGACATAAAGATAGTCCTTATGACCATAATTGAGCCTGTGGATGATGGCTGTAAATCAAACTGGTTGTTAAATGAGTCACCTCATGAACATGTGTGATTCTATGATTGCTTTTCTGATGCAGTGGTTAAACAAATCTGCTGTCCATCCATCCATTGTGAATGTTTTTGTTGGAAACCAGAAATAAACACCAACTTCCAGCAAAAGAAACATTATAAAATGCGGTCTTGTGATGACGGGACATTGAAAACAGCTGGAAATTTGGGTGGTTGCCGAACACCCAAATTGCAATCACGTGACTGCAGGGGAATGGGGGAGGGCATCAGAACTTCGAATCTGAGTCCTAAGTAGTCTTGGGGAGGTCTGTTTTAACTTTGGTTGCTAAGTGACCAGTTGTAAGTCAAGGATTACCTGTATTGGACTTCACATGTTGTAATTCCCAATCAGTTATTGGGAAAGGAAATCCAACACAGACGGGACCAGGTTGAAATTGGCTGGCTTAGGAGCTGTATGGAAAAAAATGTAAAGTGTAGAATTTAGGGAGAGGAAGCATTGTTATCGTTGACAGTTTCTCATCTTCAATTAATTTAATTTAATCTCATTTTATAGAAATACAGGTACCGTAGTCCTTGACTTACAACAGTGCATTTACTGACCATTCAAAGTTACAATGGCACTGAAATAAAATAACTTATGACCATTTTTTGACCCTTATGATCTTTGCAGCATACCCATGATCATGTGATCGAAATTCAGATGCTTGGCAACTGGTTCCTACTTATGACTTTCGCTGTGTCCCAGAGTCACGTGAGCCTCTTTTGCGACCTTTCACTGAACAACCATGTTCCTAACGTATCAACTGCAGAGATTCACTTAACAACTGTAACAAGAAAGGTCATTAAATGGGGCAAAACTTACTTAACAAATATCTCACTTAACAACAGAAGTTTTGGGCTCGATTGTGGTCATAACTCGAGGACTACCATACCTATATACAATTGCATTTCTAGATCTATGTATTTCTAGATTACACACTATTCCAGGCAACTAAGAGTCCCCTATATTTGTTACCAGTTTCTTTGTTGCACTTACTAATGGGTGGACATTTACACTGGTGTATTGTTGCTCCCATGCTGCAACCATTTAAAAAAAAGCAAACCCTCCTTCATGACAGTGATATGTGATAACCAAAATATTCTCCCAAAATTCTCCAATGGGCCCACCTAGCTCAGGAACATTAGAGACTTCTTGCCATAAATCACAGTCTATTGACCACAAAAGCTGGGTTCATGCATCTCACTGTATGGCTTTAAAGAAAGCATCTATAAATTCAGAGAAGATATATTTGTCAATGGAATTGATCCTAGTGGTGAGACAGCAGTAGTAGAGGCAGATGCAGCATCTTTTCTATTATCACTACTGCTTGGAGTAGCAATCTTAAATGGGTAGGGGCTTGCAGAGTGTTGAAACAAGGGAGGGAAAGTCTGCTGAACAGCTACATCGGAATTTTTTCTGTAACCTTTGAGTCACATGTCTAGGACGGAGGGAGGCTTAGCATGAAGGAGGCAGCAACATTCTGAGATACTCCCAGGGGGATGTGGAGGGGAAATTTATTTATCTGGATTATTTCTGCAAGCTTCAGTTAGATCTGTTTTCAGACTCAACATTTCTTTTGCCAGCTTCTCTCCCTACCCTCCCCATCCATCACAGTTCTGTCCAGGTTTTGGACACATTGACTTTAAACAATAGATGGTCAGAGTTTCAGGCCGCTTCGGCTAATGTCTTTCCAAAGTTCTGTTGGATTGGAAAGAATGAAAAGGAGAACAAGAAAGAGGAATTTTCTTGTGGTGGGGAAATCTGTTGTTTGCAGATTAAACATGCAATGGCCTACCCCGATGGATCACTCTCTTTAGGAGGATAGGAAGCAGTGGTGGTATTCAGCTGGTTTGCACCGGTTCAGGCGAACCGATAGCAAGGATTTGGCTTGGGTCGCCAAACCGGTAGTAACTTCTGGTTACTGGTAGTAACTTCTGGCTGACAACCCCGGACCTGGTCGCCCCTCCCCTCCCACTCAGTTCTTATCACACATGCGCAATATTTCACGCATGCCCGACATTGCTGACTGCGTTCTTCCCTGCCCATTCACTCCTTAAATTATTTATTTCCCCTCCCAACAATCAGCGGTTCCTATGATCAGCTGTGCTGGAATTCCCCTCACTGTCTTACTGCTTCACCCAGGAGGCTTCCCTGAGGCCCAGGACAGCAAAAAATGGAGGGGGGGGGGTGAGCACCCCCCCGCCTCTCCTCCATTTTTTTTCCTTCCTGGAGGTTTCCCTGAGGCCCAGGGGGCCCCAAAATGGAGTGCAGGGGGGTGCTGAGTGCCCCCTATATGCTCAGTTTTTTTCCTTCCTGAGACCCAGGGAAGCCTTCTGGGTGCAAAAATGCCACCCCAGGAGACTTGCCTGCAGCCCAGAAGGCCCAAAAAACAGAGGGGAGGGTTTGCTGGGAAAAAAAAACCAAGCTCACCTAGCCATGCCCACAGAACTGGTAGTAAAACAAATTTGAATCCCACCACTGGTAGGAAGTAGAGTTCCACACTCAGAAGAAAATGCTGGCTGGAACCCAAAACAATAATCTTATTTTGTGGATGGAGAGAAGACATATTATAGCATCCTGTTGTCATCCCACTTGTTCCCTTTATTAGTAGCATTGGTGAGAATGCCAAACACTTCAGAAGAAAACAGAGGATCTGATCGTAAATTGCTGGTTCTTATAAATGGGAGGAAACTCAGACATACTGAAAGTTGTCAGTTAAAAGAAAAAAGTCATTTAAAATCTATTTAACCTAGCTGGAGAAGATCTATAAGTTTCCACACATACCACCCTGCAAAATATAAGGAGGTCGCCAGAAACAGGGGAAGGCTGTGTATTTGTTTTCCACAACCCCTGGCTTCTCCTCTCCTCTCTGTAGCTTACAAAATTCATTTAGTAACTAAAAATAATAATAAAACACAAACAGATATGGAGCTGATAGCACAGGCATTTTAAGTCAACAGTTGTGAAGTTAGCCTTTGCAGGTAGTCCTCAACTTACGACCGCAATTGAGCTTAAAATTTTGTCACTAAGTGAAACATTTGTTAAGTGAGATTTGGCCCATTTTAGGACCTTTCTTGCCAAAGTTGTTAAGCGAATCACTGTGGCTGTTAAGTTAGTAATATGGTTATTAAGTAAATCTGTCTTCCCCATTGACTTTGCTTTGTCAAAAGGTCGTAAAAGGGGTTCACATGACTCTTTTGGGACACAGCAGCTGCCATAGATATGAGTCAGTTGCCAAGTGGCTGAATTTTGATCACGTGACCATGGGAATGTTGCAATGGTCATTAGTGTGAAAACAGTCATAAGTTATTTTTTCCAGTCACTAAATGAATTGTTGTAAATTGGGGACTACCTGTAGTTTACTGCATATGTCATCCTTTCCTTCAAAGATGGGGGTTTTCCTTCCATTTCATTCCATGCTCTGTCCCTCACATAGTACATCTTGTCCGCGTGAGAGGAGGTGGTTGTGATAACAGCTTTATTGTATAACTGGTGAGCCACTAACTTCTGCTGACAATTACCACAGGGGTTTCCCCAAGTGAGGAATTTTTATTCGAGATCAAGGCAGAATGGCTGAATTTGCGTAATGTACTGTACTAACTCATGTTGAACAGTCAAGTTTTACTTCATAAAGTCAATTGTACATTGTACCATTTGTTCATTGAACCCTAAATTAAACCATGATGAGGAACATGGGTACGTTTCTGCACTTCCCAGTCTGTAATCTAGGCTGCCACGTGAAGTTGAATAATGTCTCATATCTATTTGCTGATTGAATAGGAACTTCTCTTTGCCATTTCTGTTTCTGCCAACCAGTCTTAAGCAATGCCTTTGTTCCACTGATGCTTTTCTAGCTCTCATAAAACTTTTAATAGCAGCATCAGAAAGTGTGAAGCATTTTCAGATATGTCAAATGCCTGTGAAATATCATTCACAGACAGCAAGCAATGGCAGAGTGGTTATAGCTTGTGGGATTTGTTACTTAAATATATTGGCGGCATTTGGCTGGGAAAAGAGCGGGCCTAAAATATGTCGGATAACTCAAGGGCATCAAAAGCAGGTGCGAGAGAGATAATGCAGGGGGTTAAAAGAGATCTCTTACAGCAGTCTGTAATGGAGTAGAAATAAATATTGTTTGATTGCTCTATTCAGGAATTTGATTTGAAGACAATTTGATTGAATCTCTGACCTAAACAGACTATCTATACAGCATCAGAAAGCTGATCTGAACCACTGAATGATTGAATCACTAAATTCAGAAGTAGGAATTGGATTGACCTACTCTGATAATTCATTTTTAACATCTGTATCAAACTGGACCTGATTTTCCAAATTGAAATGAGATGGTTTAAATTAGATGTTGCAGACTTTCCACAAGTCAGGAACATAGCCAGGAACAACAGATGAACAACAGATGAACAACAAATCGCTATTATCTGTTGATAGGAGATAGCTGACATGAAAAGGTCAAGATCGCATATGGAAAGTTTGAATTAATCAGGATTTGATTCCCTCGCAAGGAATCGGTGGTAGACAACCTACCTACCTAGCAAAATCTATCTTTGGGAAATAACAGGGCACAAAAGTGACCGTCGATGTGAAAAGAGATAAAAGATGTTCTTTGCTTTTAAAAAGAACTTGTTGAAAAGTTAAGAGGGAAAAATTAAGAAGTGAGTGTGCCACCTGGCTCTGACCAGATTTTTATCATGCAGGTGGAACAGAGAAGCATTGAAAAGGAGGCGAAATGTTTGGAAAGGATCAAAGACACACAAGCTTCTTCAAATGGCACTAAATTAAGCAATCTGGGCTGATGACTAAAAGTAGGGCCAGATCTGGTTAATATGTGGATGAGAAACTACTCAGGAATCTTAAAGCTGTAAGCTAACTTGGGAAACAACAACAACAACAACAATAAGAAGAATAATAATAAGAGAAGAGAAAGAACTGGAGAAGATAACAAAATACAAAGTCTTTGAAACAGAAATAGAATGACTGTGGCAAACAAAACAAAGGGAGTACCAATAGTAATAGGTGCTTTGGGTGCAACCCCAAAACAACTGGAGCACTCCTGGAACACCATCAGCGTCGACAAATTCATCATCAGTCGATGGCAAAGGGTAGATTTACTTGGAGCAGATTATATCCTGTGACAATATTTCTAACACCATCAAATATCAAAATGTGCCTATTCCAGGTCCTTGGAAAGGACTCGATAGAATAGATGGACAAAAATGCAAAATGCAGTCTGAATATGTGGCTGACTGTGTGACGAACCATAATAACAACAATATAAACATAAAAATCTGGGAGGAAGGTGGGGCAAACCACTTCCATATTGTGACCAAGACATATGCATGGACATGAACATGGATTCACCAGGAGATAATTTGGAGGAGTTTTTAACCATTTATTTTTTTCCTTACATTTATATTCTGATACAATCGCTTGGACTTTATACAGTTTAGTTTATACTCAGCTGAACTCGGGGGATGCGTGGAAATGTTGTATGCCTTAGTGTGTTCTGCCTATTAAGATTTACCATAATTAACTAAGCCATGGTTAGCTGCATGTGTACGTTAAGAACTATCAGAACAAAAAGAAAATAGTACTATATCAGCAGTTTTTGTTAACCCTCCCCAAATCCCCTTTTACTTTTAGCCTGACTGACCGATGGCAGTGAAACTTTCTTTGACTTGAGACAGGCTGTACCTCAGAGGTGAAGAACCTATAGCTCTTTGGATGACACTAGACATCACAGTCTTTGTTATCATCCTACAAAATCTAGGCTCTACTGTAAGGGATTGCATTGTTGCCATCCCTAGATGGATGAAAGACCCCTGTAGTTGCAGTTCATTTAAAAAAAAAACACTGAGCTTCCTCTTCTCCAAATCCTCCTTTCCCAGCTCTTTCACTGTTACTGGTATTTGCTGCCTTACCTCAGAGGTGAAGAACCTATAGCTCTTGGATGACACTAGACATCACAGTCTTTGTTATCATTCTACAAAATCTAGCTCTACTGTAGGGATTGCATTGTTGCATCCCTAGATTGATGAAAGACCCTTGTAGTTGTAGTTCATTTAAAAAAAAAACTGAGCTTCCTTTCTTTCTTTCTTTCTTTCAACTTTCTTTTTCTTTTCTTTCTTTCTCTTTCTTTCTCTTTCTTTCTTTCTTTCTTTCTTTCTTTCTTTCTTTCTTTCCTCCCTTCCCTCCTCCTCCTCCTCCTCCCTTCCTTCCTTCCTTCCTTCCTTCCTTCCTTCCTTCCTTCCTTCCCTCCCTCCCTCCCTCCTCCTCCCCCTCTCTTTCTTTCCTTTGCCTTCAGCTCAGTCTTGATTCCTGGCAACAGGCAAGACAAGCCTCTGCCATTTTCTTGCCAGTTTTTGGAAAGTGATTTGCCCCTGCCTTCTTCCAAGATTCACTAGCCAGCTTTTGTGCCTAAGGCAAGATTAGAACTTATGGTCTCCCAATTTCTAGCCTGTAGTGGGCTTTAGTAGGCAAGAAGCAGACCAGCATAGACAAAACAGCATTTATTGTCTCAAACCTGGAACTACGGAAGAGAAGGCAACTGTCTGTAATTTATACTCTGGGCCCACAGGGCCTTAAGCAATCATAATACTTGAAAAGCCTGCCCAAATATGAATCTTCTAAATTTCCCTCCAAAAGAGTTGGAGTTAATAATTAGGGTTATCTAAAGGTTAGTTTCACTTTAGCAGGGGTTAACACAACTTTAGATATTCAATGTATAACATGATGCATTAACCCAGTACACCAAACTGGCAAGCCAAGATGGTGATCACAACCCAGGGGTGGGATTCAAAAATCCCAGCAACCGGTTCACTGCCCAGTTGCCAGGTAGGCATGGCCACGGTGGGCGTGGCTTACCAGAACTTCCAGGAGGGCCGTTTTTTGCCCTCCCAAGGGTCCAGAGGCTTCCCCCGGGCCTCTGGGAGGGTGAAAACGGCCACCCCCAGGCTCTGGAGGCCCACCGAAAGCCGCAAACAGGCCTGTTTCCGCACTTCTGGTACTTCTGGGAGGGCTGCTTTTCACCCTCCCAAGGCACCAGAGGCCTCCCCAGGGCCTCTGGGAGGGCGAAAATGGCCTCTCCTGGGCTCTTGGAGGCCCACCAGAAGCTGCAAACAGGCCTGATTTCGGACTTCCAGAAGGCCTGTTTTTCCCCCTCCCAGAGCCTTCGCCCAGACCCTGCACTTACCTGCATTGCATGGAGACTCCTGGGAGCAGCGGGGTAGGGTGGGCAGTGCCAGCCGGTTGGTTGAAATACCACTTTGGCGAACCAGATGAAAACTTAACACCCAGTATGCCCGAACTGGTCCGAACAGGTAGAATCCCACCCCTGCCATAACTTTGTCATCAAAGTCCCAGCATTTTTTTTAAGGTACATTATAGTTGCCACAGTTATGGCCACCATCTTGGACTCTCCCCCTTGCAGATACCCCTGAGTATTACTGAAGTAAAGATTGTTCCAGCTTACAAAAAAAAGACACATTTTAGACAATATGAGGAAGTAATACAGAGAGAACTGTTGTATCCTCAAATATTTCTGACTTACTGGAAAAAGTTTAGAAGAGGCCTCTTCCTCAGGAAATCATATGAAAGAGCAGCTAGTGACTAAGAAAATCTCACTGGCTACAAGGGCCACTAAAGCAGTTAGCCTGATTATGAAAAAGCAAGTAAAACTTACTACTTTAGGCAACAGTTATGAGAAAAGGAGTAGATTTAGGCTGCAATCATACATCCTAGTTTTCCTATGTTAATAGAAGCAATGGGTGACTTATTAGTACAGGAAGGTGACTAACCGTCCTCTTTTAGGGAGGACAGTCCTCCTTTTGTAAGTTCTGTCCTCTCTCGAAAAGTGTCCTCCTACATGTCTTCCTTTTTGATATTTGAAGACTAATCTGAAAATCTCCATATTTGATCGATGCCGATCCGATCCATTGTGTGTAATGTGACGTATTTGTATTTGACATGGCGATTTGTCAAGGCTCGGTACAGTGCGGCAAGACGCAATTATGAGACGCATGTGCTCCACACAGGAGAATTGTTTTGAGAGAGTGTGCCATGCTCAAGAGTGTGCTGTGTGCAAGAGTGTGCCGTGTGCAAGAGTGCGCTGCGCACAAGTGGCTTTGTTTTTTTCTTTAATTTATTTGTGTCCTCCTTCTCATTGTAAAAAAGTTGGTCACCTTAGTACAGGTAGTCCTCAAATTGCAACCATTTATTTAAGGACCGTTCGAAGTTACAACAGCAGTGAAAAAAGTGTCTTATGCCTGTTTTTCACACTTATGACTGTTGAATCATCCTCATGTCACATGATTAAAATTCAGATGCTTGACAACTGGCTCATATTTAGGGTGGTTGCTGTGTCCTGGGGTCATGTGATCACCTTTCTTGACTTTCTGACCAGCAAATTCAACGAGGAAGGCAAATGCACTTAACAACTGTGTTAGTAACTTAACAACTATTCACTTAACAATTGTGGCAAGAAAGGCTGTAAAATGCGGCAAAACTAACTTAACCATCTCACTTAGCAACAGAAATTTTGGACTCAATTGGGGTCATAATTTAAGAATTACCTGTGCAGTAACCCTATTTTTTTTAAATTCATATTTATATCCCGCCCTTCTCCAAAGACTCAGGGCGGCTTACAATTTTTGGGATACAACCCAATGTGCTCAGCAATAGCCTTCATTCCATTGTATATGCCTGCTTATTACTAAGCGGCATTTTTTACAAAGTCAGCTTATTGCCCCCAACAATCTTGGGTCCTCAATCTACCTACCCCGAGTGGATGGAAGGCTGAGTCAACCTTGAGCCTGGTGGGATTCGAGCCTGCAATAATTACAGGCAGCTGGAACTTAAGTGCAGGCAATTAACAGCCTGCACCACCAAGGCCTCCCCTTTGGGGGGGAAAAACCCGCAAAGAGGCAAATCTTAAAGAGGCTTTTTTATATGGATAAAAAAGATGCTTATGTTTATAATTTTGCTTTACAAAGAAAAATTAAAGAGCAAAAGCAAGAAATACTACAAAAGCGCATATTCTAATAATTAGTGCAGGCTCGAATCCCACCAGGCTCAAGGTTGACTCAGCCTTCCATCCTCTCAGGGTAGGTAAATTGGGGACCCAAGATTGTTGGGGGCAATAAGCTGACTTTGTAAAAATGCCGCTTAGTAATAAGCAGGCATATACAATGGAATGAAGGCTATTGCTGAGCACACTGGGTTGTGCTCCAAAGATTGTAAGCCTGAGTCCGGAGAAGGGCGGCATATAAATGTGAATAAAAAAAATAAAAATATCGAAAACCAAAGAGGACATGTAAATGTATTTTTAAATGACCATTCAGTTTCCATATTTTTCATATAAATTCAAAGAACTGTGCATTAAGTGGTACTGTTTGTATGGTAAATATTAAATGACCATATGAAGAATAAAATGAGTTTTTGAAAAATAAATAAATCTAAAGGATTGCTTTTCAGAAATAAAGTACTGCTCTTTATGATAAAGGATGTATGTTGCTGTAATCATGAATCCAACACAGCTTGGAGGTTACATCCTGGGGAACTATTACATTTGTATGACTCATCTTTGAATAGTCTTGTATACATTTAGGATTACAATATAAATGCTGTGACATCAGTATTCATAGGAAAGCATCCAAAAGTTTAGCCATCATTGATATGTCTTGAACACAGTCCTGGATTTATATCTTGTGGGTTGCCTGCCTGTAGCATTGAAACAGGTTGAAGTCTTTTATATCTCAGCTGTGAAAAAAAATATTGCATTTACCTATCGGAAGACAAATCGGAAAGGGAAATGAGGTATATCGTACATCAGCTGAGAAGAAAAATAAGAATCTGATAAAAAATAAAAGGCTTAAGTGGTGCAAATGCAGAGGTGGTATTCAGCAGGTTCTGACCAGTTCTGGAGAACCAGTAGCGGAAATTTTGAGTAGCTCAAAGAACAGGCAAATACCCCCTCTGACTGGAGATTTTACAGTATCCTTCCCCTGCCACGCCCACCAAGCCATGCCCATAGAACCAGTAGTAAAAAAATTGAATCCCACCACAAATGGCTGTACATATGGGTGCCGCAAAAACCTTCCAAGGTTAATTCTTGGCTGCTGCTTGAGAGTATTTGTTTGCCCATTAAATTTAACCCTTAAATAACTTCAACTTTTTCCCTGCCTCATCTTTGATTTCTAGCCCCATTTTTCCTTTTCCTTCCTTTCTCAATGCTGCTAATGCTTTTTCTTATGTTCTTTTCATCTTTTTCCTCCCTCCCTTCCTTTGCTTGCTTTTTATGGGAAAGTATGTACATGTGGGATCTGAGATAATGGTTTATTTATAAGCGGGAACAGTTGCTATATTCACACGGGGATCAATTTATTTTGCAAATGGCATAGCTTATTTAATAGGCAATTAATTTTATCAGTAGCTATTTAATTAATAGTGTCCTTTCAGTGTCCGATTTACTGTCTACTCCTCCCCCCTTTTTTCGCAATGTAGCTACTGCAAAATTCCATGACACCTGCAACAAGTTTTGTTGAGGAAGGGGAATTTCCAAGATAGGTTTCAGCAGGCGTTGATAGTCATTGGCTGGCAAGCAAAATACCAGGAGGCTGGTTGTGGAATTCTGGGAGTTGAAGTCCACACATCTTCAAATTGCCAATGTGATGACCCGGGGCATGACACAAAAATAACACAGTCACAAAAGTAGAATAAATTTCCTTTAATGCCTCCAACTTGGGCCCCAACGTCCAATTATCCTTGGCTTGATATCAAACTCTTCCAAAAACTGTCTACAATGAGAGTAAATGCAGTCCGAAGCAAAAGTAAAGATAATTAGAAATAAAAAAACCCAACACAAACCACACTGAAGTAATTAACATGGCAGGCCAGGATGATAAATTGTAGACTTCCACAAGATAACGCAGCAACCACAGTTGGGAAGATGCCAAAACCCAGATAAGCCTCGACCAAGATAAGATAACAAGCTAGCCAATCACGGTGCAGGGAATTCCCGCATTTTTACAACCACTTATTTCAAACTCTGTACTTCAATAACCAATCATTTCAAACTCTGCATACATTACACCCCTCCCCACTAGGTTCGGTCGATACTCAAACCCCATCTATCTAACATACTCTTGTAAATAGGTGGGGCTCTTACGGTTACGTTTGGATCTGCATGGTTCTAGTATCCTAGGGACCTCCACCTGCGAGGAAGGCATAGTATCTGATAACATGTCCTTATTTGGACTTCTTGTGCCGAGAAACAGGCTGGTTACTACAACCTGGTCTCCCCTCCCAATCCATTTCCAACCCAGTGTTATCCTCTAAGTCTGTTATTGCTGTGCAATCTTCCATATGTGATAATCGTTGCTGGGGCTGTGATAGGGTTTGGGATAGTTCCTGTCGTGTTAGCTCGATACACATGGGGTTGATTCTTACTTGCTCATTACCTTCATTGTCACCCCTTTCCCCCCCTAGAAAAGGCTGTGGGTAGGGAGTCTAGAGAGGTACTATGGGGATGATCCAGAGACTTTCTGGACCGTAATTGGTCTATATGCCTACTCCAGAGAACACCATCCTCAGTCTGAACCCTGTAAGACCTGGGCCCTGTAACCTGGATTATTTCTGCAGAAATCCATAAGGGTTCACCCACAAGGTTCTTAGCATAAACACAATTGCCCACATAAAAACTACGAGTTTTGCTAGTGGAATCTAATGGAGCGTTGGGTGCGTAAGTGGGGTGAAGGCAGTCAAGAGGAGACCTGAGTTTTCTACCCATCAATAGCTCGGCTGGAGTTAGGTTATCGGATGGGTTTGGAGTAATGTGTTGGATACTGAGCAGTTTGTCTACTTTCTCAGTGATGTCCCCAGGACCTAATTGCTGGAGTTTCTCCTTGGTAAAACGTACCATACGTTCAGCCCGGCCGTTAGTCGAGGGATGCCCAGGGGCTGTAAGGGCATGCCTGATACCCTGTTGTGCCAGATAAGATTCAAAGAGAGTGGCAGTAAATTGGGGACCATTGTCAGAAACAGTAATGTCGGGTAGACCATGAGTTACAAAAAGTTTCCTTAACTGTTTGATAACAGCGTCTGCTGTGGTGGAGGACATGGGAATAACCTCTAACCATCTGGAATATGCATCTACCACAATGAGAAAAGTATGCCCTTTGGTAGGGCTAGCAAAATCAATATGAATCCTGGACCAGGGGCCCCTAGGGGATTCCCATTCCTGTTTAGGGGTGACAGGTGGTGCAGGCCTTGTCTCCTGACAGTTGGTACAGGATGCAACCCAGTTTTCAACCATTTTGTCAATACCAGGCCACCATACATAACTCCTGGCCAACCCCTTCATTCTGACAATTCCCGGATGTCCCTCATGCAACATTTCTAATATTTCTTTCTGCAGTTTCACAGGAATAACCACTCTGTTACCCCACAAAATACACCCTCTTAACACAGATAATTCGGTTTGTCTGGACTTAAAGGGTTGGAAGACCTGAGGTAGGTCCTGTAGTGGCCAACCTTTTTTGATCTAGCCCACAATAGGAGCCAATACACTGTCTTTGGCTGTTTCTCTAGCAATTGTAGCAGCATGTACTGGAAGTTTGGCAACAGTTTCTAAGAAAAACGTGTAAGTTTCAGGAGCACGGTCCTCAGTGCACAAGGGAAGTGGGCAGCGACTCAAAGCGTCTGCATGCCCAATGTCCTTTCCAGGTCTATGAATGAGTTTATATGAATATGCTGCAAGGAATTCAGTCCATCTCATCATTCTGGGTGACAGGATGATTGGAGTTGGTTTATCACCGGCCACAATTCCCAGAAGTGGTTTGTGATCTGTGACAATGGTGAATCTTCTTCCATAAACGTATTCGTGGAATTTCTTAACAGCTGCCACAATTGCCACCCTCTTGTCAGCTGACTATAGTTTCTCTCTGCTTTAGTCAATGTGCGTGAATAAAAGGCAATGGGAGCTTCCCTTCCATTGGGAAGCTTGTGGCTCAGAACCCCCCCACTCCAAAAGGGGAGGGGCATCACAAGTTAACACAACAGGTAGATTTTCAGGAAACTGTATTAAAACACAATCAGAAGTGATTTGTCTCTTGATATTCTTAAATGCCGCTTCTTCTTTTCTGCCCCAGACCCATGCAGATTTTTTATCCAGTAATCTATGTAGGGGTTCCGCAGTGGGTGCTTTCTGCGGTAAAAACATATGGTAGAAATTAATAAATCCCAGAAATGCCTGTAAGTCCGTTTTGCATTTTGGTCTGGGGGCTTCCTTGATTGCCTGGATTTTGGCTTCTGTAGGGTGGATACCATGTTTATCAGTCATATAGCCCAAGAATTCTACTTTGTCAGTTCTTAGTGTGCATTTCTCCTTTTTGACTTTTAACCCTGCTTTTTTGAACCTGGTCAGGACTTCTCTGAGTCTTTCACGTAGCTGAGTGTCATTTTTAGCAGAGATTAAAACGTCATCAAAATAAGGCACCACCCCAGTCAAACCTTGTAACATTCTTTCCATAAGACTTTGAAATATGCCTGGCGCCACACTTGCTCTGAATTGTAACCTCTTGCATTTGAAAGCACCGCGATGGGTTACAATGGTTTGCGCCTCTGCAGTTGTATCGTCTACTGTTAACTGCTGGTATGCTTGGGCAAGGTCTAATTTGGCGAAAACATTGCTCAGAAATCAATGCCAGATCATGGGAGTGTAATAAATGATGAACCACTGGAACCGGATATGCACTCTGTTGTAGCGCATGGTTCAATGTCCCTTTGTAATCCCCACAAATCCTCACAGAACCATCAGTTTTGACCAGTGTAACTATGGGTGTCTCCCACCTGGAGTGGTCTGTGGGTTCTAATACCCCTTGGGCTATCAGTTTATCTAATTGTTTATCGATTTTTTCTTTCAATGCAAATGGTACCCGCCGGGGTTTTAACCGTATTGGTTGTACCTTGGGGTCTAGATTGAAAGTGATAGGGGTCCCCAAATACTTGCCTAATCCGTCACTGAAGACCTCTGGAAATTCAGTCTTCAATGACTCTTCCCATTCAGTGTCGCTCACGTGGTTGATACCAGTCACTTCGATGCCCAGAGGGTTGAACCATTCAAGTCCCAGCAAACTTGGGTGGTCTTTATCTACGATGGTCAATGGCAGCAATTTAGTGTGGTTTTTGATTTTTTGATTTATTTTTTTATTTTTTTTATTAGAAAAGTTTATTTACAGTTTTAAAAAAGACACAACAACATACAAACATACAGTCACACGCAAACGTAAATACATCACACATTTTCGTTTCTTTTTTAGTTGCAGATCAGAAATGCTTTTTCCCATGTGATATTACAATCATATATAATCATAAATATTTCTTCTAGTAATATTCGCTTGGTTTGACCTCTTTTAGAATTTTCTCTTATCTCATTTTTCAAATTCTTACATCACCTATTTTCTACTATCTCCTGCTTTCTATAAATTCTAATATTTCAAATAGCACTCTATTTTCCAACATTCCCATTCCCTTCGTTTTTATGTTCCATCCAGTTGTACCACGTTTCCCATATCTTATAGTAATCTGAATCTTCTTTTCCATTTAGTTTGAGAGTTAATCTCTCCATTTCAACACATTCATACATTTTGTTTATTACTGCTTGTATAGACGGAATTGAAGATTCTTTCCATTTTGCGCTAAAACAATTCGAGCGCTGTTAGGAGGTGTGCAATCAGGTATTTGTCTTTTGGAGGAAGCTTTTTCTTTATCATTCCAAGTAGGAACAGTTCTGGTTTCCACTCCAGCTCACAGTTCATCACATCCTCAATCCAATTTTTGATTCCTGTCCAATATTTTTAATTTTGGGGCATGTCCACCACACATGGTAGTAGGTTCCCATTTTATCCTGACACTTCCAACAATTTTGGTTTGCCTGGGGAAATATTTTTGCTAGTCTAGCCGGGGCCAAGTGCCACCTGTACATCATTTTGATTGATTTTCTTTGTAAGCACTGACTTTGTATATTTTAAATTTTCTTCCCAAATCTCTTCCCAATCATTTAGATCCAATTTGTATCCTATATTTTGCTCCCAGGCTACCATTGATCCTTTTACTAGTTGTTCTGCTCTTTCCTGTTCTAATAGTAATTTATATAATTTGGATATTAACTTTCTTCTGGTCCCAAAGAGTAGTTTATCCAATTGTATTTGTTTCTATCCATATCCTTTATGTTTTTTTTATATTTGTTTTATTTATTTATTTATTTTATAGTTTATGTTTTTTTTTTATTTTTTCTTTGTTTATTTTATTTTTATATATCTTGTTTTAATTTGTAAGTAAACCCAACTATCTATTGATATGCCTTGTGTTTCCAAGTCCTGTTTTGTTTTTAATTTTCCATCTGTATCCAATATCTGATAATATTTAAGTTTTTTATTCAAATCCATTGTATTTGGATTAAAGGTTGCCTCCATTGTTGAGAACCACCTTGGTATTTTTATATAATTTTTCTTTCTTATCTCAGCCCAATTTTTAATCAATGAGTTACGTATTATATGTTTCGTTGTATGTTTTTGTCTTTTGTCCGTCGGGTTCCATAAGAGTGCATGCCATCCTATTTGTAAGTCATGCCCCTCTAGTGTTAGTATTCTCTTATTTTCTAGCCTTACCCATTCTTTTGTCCATAACAAAATCGCGCTTTGTAGTAAATTTCCCAATCTGGCAGTCCCAATCCTCCTCTACTTTTATCATCTTGGAGATATTTTCTTTATCCTTGCCCTTTTCCCATCCAAATAAACTTCATTGTCATTTTATTCAACTCCATAAAAAACTTTTATTTGTTAATATTGGGATTGTCTGAAATAGAAACAAGACTTTGGGAAGTATGTTCATTTTGATTGTTGCAATCCTCCCTAAGAGGGATATTTGCAATTTGCTCCAGATTTCAGATCCTTTTTAATTTGTTCTAAAATTTTTATATAATTATCTTCCCATAGCATTATTGTTTTTGCCCTTATCCAAATTCCTAGATATCTTATTTTGTTTACTATTTGTAACCCCATAATTTCTTCAAGCCTCTTTTGTTTGGAATTTATTATATTTTTGACTAGTAATTTGGTTTTCCCTATTTACCTTTAAACCTGCTAGTTCCCCAAATTCATTTATTTCTTTCATTAAGATCGGGCCTGTCTCTAAAGGTTCTTCTATTATAAATACCATGTCGTCTGCGAATGCTTGCGTTTTGTATTCTTGATTTCTAATTTTCGCTCCTTTTATATTTTCATTTCCCCTAATTCTAATTAATAGTGTTTCTAATACTGTAATGAACAATAGTGGTGATAAGGGGCAGCCTTGTCTGACCCCTTTCTCTATTTTGAACATTTTGGTGGTCTCGCCATTTACTAATATGTTTGCCTTTTGGGTGTCATATATTGCATTTATCATTCCTTCAAAATTATGTCCAAACTTCATTTTATTAAATTGCTGTTTCATGAAATCCCAATTCAAATTATCGAATGCCTTCTGTGCATCTAAAAAGATTAGGGCCATTTGATTGCTCGGGTGACTTTCGTAGTATTCTAATATATTTATTATTGTTCTTATATTATGTCTAATTTGTCTTCTTGGCAAAAATCCATTTTGATCTGTACTAATTTTTCCACTAAAGATTCCTTTTAATCTTTGTGCCATAATTGTCATAAAAATTTTATAGTCCGTATTTAAAAGCGATATTGGTCTATAATTTTTAATTTGGTTACTATTTGTCTCTTCTTTAGGTATAAGTGTTATGTATGCCTCCTTCCAAGTGTTGGGAATTTTGGCTTTACCCAGTGCTTCGTTACAAACTTCTAAAAATGTATTATTTAGTATGTCCCCTATCTTTTTATAGAATTCACTTGGGTATCCATCTGGGCCTGGTGTTTTATTATTTTTTGCTTCTGAATTGCTTTTTTAATTCATCCATTGTTATTTCTTTGTTTAGCACCTCTCTTTCTTCATCAGTAAGTTTCTGTATATTTCCTCCCTCTAAGTATTGTTTTATTTTAGACACTTCTACATTTTCTTGTTTATATAATTCCTCAAAGTAATTTCTTGCAATTTCTTTCTTTTTCCAAATCAGCCTCAAGATCCCCATTTTGTTCTCTCTAAGTATTGTATCGTTCTTTTCTGTTCCTCTTTTCTCAATTTATATGCTAGCCATCTCCCCGGTTTGTTTGCATATTCAAAGTAATTTTGTTTTGTGTATTGTAACTTTCTAAGGAGTTCCTCTTGTTCAAGTATATTAAGTTCATGTTTTTTTGTATTAGTGCATCTTTAATTTGCTCACTGTCTAGATTTCTTTTGTTTGTTCTCTAATTTTCCAATTTCTTTTATTAATTCATCTTGTTTCTTCCATCTTTCCTTGTTTCTATTTGACAAATATGCGATTGATATTCCCCTAATATAAGCTTTTATCGTATCCCACATGTTTTGTAGGGATGTATCCTCTTTTTTATTAAAATTATAAAAGTTTGTTAATTCCTCTCTAATTTTTTGCAAATATTTTTCTTCTTTCAAGATCTGAGGGTTTAATGACCATCTTCGTCCTTTCCTTCCTCCTTCTTTCCAAATTAAAGACATTGGGTTATGATCAGCCCATATATTTGTTAAAATTTTTGTGTCAAAGATTTCTTTATTTAATTCACTATTTATCCAAATCATATCTATTCTAGACCAGGATTTGTGTGGACTGGAGTGGAAAGTATACTGTTTGTTTTGTGGATTCCTTTTTCTCCATATATCTTCCAATCCTAATTCCTCTACCATTTCAAAAAATATTTTTGGTAAAGTATTTCGTTTTTGGTATTGTTTACATTCCGATTCATAATCTTGCCTATTGTCAGTTATTGCATTGTAGTCCCCCATCAGACAAATCCTCGGGTTGCCAATTTCTATCAATTTTTCATATAAGTTTTTATAAAATTCTTTTTGGTTCTTATTTGGCATAAATTCCAACGCTAAAGTTTTCTTGTTGTATATCTCTATTTCCACCATTAATATTCTTCCATCTGTATCATTGTATATCAATTTTGCATTAAGATCCTCTTTTATATATAGTACTACTCCTCTTTTCTTTCCACTGCTAAAGCCATAAATGCTTTTCCAAGTTTTCTATTCTCTAAATATTTTTGTCCTGTTCTTTTATATGGACTTCTTGAAGACATATTATGTCCCATTTTGTCTTTCCAATCTATCGAATATTTTTTCCTTTTATTTGGACTATTTAGTCCATTGATGTTCATTGATATTAATTTTATTCCCCTTCCCATTTGGTCGCTTCTTTTCTAACTTTATTACGTTTTACCTGCTGTTTGACTCCTAGTCTTCACTCCTGTCTCTTCTCTCCTTCCTTCTTCACAAACCATTAATTCTCTGTCCCCCTCCTTCCCCTCCTTTCTCTCTTCTCCTCTCGCATGAGCTCTTAGATCTTCACGGCTTGCATTTCTCGACTCTTCTCTACTGCTCAATTCCTCCTCTAATCCTCCTGTTTGTTCATAGAATCTTTGAGCCTTCGCTAGATTATCAATTCTGGTTCTTCTGCCTTCCCATGTTACTAGGATTCCTTCTGGATCGTTCCACCTGAATAAAATGTTTTTTTTATTTAAATGATTTGTGAGGAATCTGTATTCCTTTCTTTGGTCTCTCACTCTCCTTGGAATTTGCTTCAGTATTATGACTTGTCTACCATTATGTTTTATTGTCTCTTCTCTAGTCAATCTATAAATTATCTCTCTGACTCTTTTTCTAGCGAATCTGACATGAACCTCCCGTGGAGTCCATGTCTTCTAGCATAGCTTGTATAGACTCTATATGCCTCATCGATCTCTAGTATCATCTGGTCACTTTCTTTTTGCAGAATAGTTGCCAACAATTCTGCCACTACGAGAGTCAAGTTTTCCCCTCTTTCCTCCTGTATATTCTGGAACCTTAAATAGTATGAGGCTCTGTCCATTTCTAAATATGTCAGGGCCTCGTTCGTTTCCTTATATTGGTCTTTAATTTTATGTTCCATAGGACTTCCGGTGACGCCTCGGTGTGGCGAGGTAGGGAGAAATACTTCTGCTTCTCCCACCTCGGGTTTTTCCGTTCTAGAACAGCCGTTCGTGGCAGGGTGAGTCCAATTCGAACACCCTTGTGAGGAGGAAAACTTGGAGCCAGTTTGGGAAGTGCGATCCCAAATGCCGAAGAAGAGTTCCCGAAGTTCTGAACGGAAGAAGCCAGCGCTGTCAGAGCTGGCCCGAAGACGGGGTGGCGCACCATCAGTGGGAAGCTGAAGGAGAAAGTTGCTGATCGGAAAAGAACTAAGGAAGCTTGGTGAGAAATTATAAAAGACTGGAAAAACTACTTTGTGGGGATTGTTAAAAGGATTGGGGCAAAGCGGAAAAAGCGCACAATCTTAGTGACTACCCCACGAGAAAATAAAGTGGAAGACGAGGTTAGAGTCCCGTGCAAAGAACAAGAAAGTTAATAAGAAAGTGAAAGTCCTGTGAGAAGAGAGAAAGTACCCGGTGAAAAGAGGTCTTGTCCAACTGGAGAAAGTGCGGTTGAGGTTGGAAGAGATCTGAGAACGAAGTGGGTGACAGGTGAAAGAGCTACTGGATAGCGGGCAGTGACAGAGTCCCTGCAGAGGTAGCCATTGCGATAGAAGAATCAACGGAAAAAAGCCAGACCAGAAGGGTGATTGAACGAAAGCACAGTGAGGAGAGTGCCAACGTAGGAAAGAAAGAAGAAAAGTGGGAATTGAAAACGTGAAAGCTGGTAAAGATTCTGCGGTGTGATAGGGTGCAAAGTAAAGAGACGGCGTAAACTTTTATGCACTTTAGAAAACGGACAGTCTAGCGAATAAACAGAAAGCCGCAGAAAAGGGAAAGCTATAAAAACTAATTTAACTCAATCAACATCCGGAAACTTTCGCTGCTTATCAAAGGAGAAAAGAGAAAGGAAAATAGAACTTTTTCGGAAGCAAGGACCGACAGGAACGTGGACTAAACCTATCGGAGGGAAGACCATAAAGGAAAGTCCCACCATTGTGACATTGCATTTTTTTTTCTTCGGCGGCCATTGACATTAGAACAATTGGAAAATCCGAGTGAAGAACAGCAATTGAAAGAACCGAAGGAGCCTGATACAACGCTATACGTATACTATTGTATTTAATTTGTATTCTATTTCATATATTCTATACTACTTTATACTATACATATATATAGACATAGATAGATTTATAACATAAATGGGAAAAACTTTATAGGATTGCTATATTATTACAGATTGTTATTAGACGTTAAGGATTTTGAAATATTGATATTTATAAAGCCAATACTTAATACATTTATTAACTTATTCTTAAGATATGCAATTGATTTAAACTTTTCAGCAAGAGATTATTGAGGATAGATAAGTAGTGATTTACATTAAGTAGCTATCTTATATAGAACAATAAGATTTGATAGTCGCTTCTACCTTTCGCCTCTTTCTATATATACATACATATATTACTTTACTCCACTTGATTTGCTCTCTACATCCGGTTTTCTCTTTTCTCCTCTTTTTTCTCTATATTTTTCTTTCCTTAGACTCTTTTTCTCAGATTATCATAAACTATATGCAAGAAATGTAATGTGATTTTACCCTCTGTCCCCCCCCCCAAGACTATCAAGAAAGATACTTGACTTTAAAATCAACAGGAAAAAACAAGGACAGACAGCACCTCTGCTCCCCCCTTTTTGGCTAGATTTGATTGAGTGAAAATATTGGAATAGAGAGACCTCTAGTAGATGAAAATTGGAAATAAGACGTGGGGAAATATAAATAGAATCATTAAAGAACAGCAAAAGATAATAAAAGAAATGTCAACAGTAACTTCCACCATTACTAAAACAGGAAAAAAGGGGGTGACAACTGCAACCCCATCCACACCCACGGTGACTTCCTCCCAAAAAACAATAGAAGGGATGCTGGCCCCGAGAAATCCAATACTCAGACTCCCTCCCAAACGATACAAAACACACTACAGACATTACAAAGCATGATGTTAACGATGCAAGAATCAATGATGAATAACCACGTGGAAAGTAAGAAAGAAAGAGAAGAGATGAGAGCAGAATTAAAAAGTGAACTGGGAGAGATGAAAAATGAATTAAAAACTTTAGAGGGGAAAATAGGACAGTTGCAGGAGACAACAAGGACAAATGAGGAGAAAATTATAACAATTACGAAACAAACAGACCAAACAGGGAAAAAGGTGGGTTTTTGAATTTCATGTTGAATTTCCTTGTTCCAACTACTGGAATCTTGTTCCCTTGGTAGTCTTTGAGGGTCAGTGCTTGCTTTTTGAAGTGATTCTTCTGAATTTCTGGTGCTAGTCTCTGAATAGTGTCCCATGACACCATGGAAAGGTATGAACCTGAGTCCACCTCCATTTGGCAAGGTCTTCCTTCGATAAATACCTTGACATGCACCTTCCTATTGTTCAATGATGAGGAATGACCAATGGTTACAGTTTGATGAGTTTCGTTTTTCCCGCTTGCTTCTGTGGCACGCCCCATTTTTTCGTTGTTGTTGTTTGGTTTAACTTCTCTGTCTTTGTTGTTTGAAACAAACTTCCTTCTGTTTGGTGGAGTTCTAGATGATTTGCAGACTCTTGTGATGTGCCCTCTCTTTTCGCAACGGAGGCAAATGGCGTCCAGGAACTTGCATTCTGTGCGGGGGTGGTTTCCCCCACAACCTGCGCAATGGAAATCTTGCTTCTTCCGGCCCTGGTCGTTTCGTTTCTGCTCCATTCTGAGGCTGTTAATCTCTTCTTCTTCTCCGC
Organism: Naja naja; assembly: GCA_009733165.1. Classification (NCBI taxonomy): domain Eukaryota; kingdom Metazoa; phylum Chordata; class Lepidosauria; order Squamata; family Elapidae; genus Naja; species Naja naja. The sequence continues at coordinate 168,034,321 of CM019149.1, forward strand.
TGTATTCTGATTCAGAATCTAGTTCATCAAAGTGCGTAGTGGTGGTTCTCTCACCATCAGAATGGGAAGTTGTTCTGTTCATCTTCCTCATGGTTGCTGCTGAGGTTTTTTGGCTTCTGCTGCTATCGCTTCATCGATGGCTTCTTTCAGCGTAATTTTTGGTTTCATGAGTAGTTTACTCTGTAGCACTTTGTCCTTCAGGCCCAACACAAAATGATCGCGCATGGCCTCCTCTAGCATGCTGAATTCACAGGCACCCCCAATATTTCTCAAACTTGCCACGAAGTTACTGATACTTTCATTCTCCCCTTGATTGCGGCGGTAGAACTCGTGCCTTCGAATGAGGCACGATACTTAGGGCATGTAGTGTGCCCTCAATAGCCTCTCCAATCTGCCCAAGCCATTACCTTCACGTCTGCAGGAGCAGCCAATGCCTTGGCCATCTTGAATACTGTGGGACCGCAGTATGTTAGAAAAACCGCTCTCTTCTGTTGCTCAGAAATCGATGCCAGATCATTGCCTTCTAAGAACATTTGAAATCTGTCTGCATACGATTCCCAGTCTTCGTTCTTCAGATCGAACGGGGCTGGGGGGGTGTTCAGTGCAGCCATCTCGTCCTTCTCTGTTCCGCGTCGTCTTCTCCTTCATAGATCCCACCTTCGTCACCAGTGTTAAATTTGCATAGAGAGACAGGACACGGAGTGCTTCAGCTGTTATTTATTGTGACTTTCAGCTCAGAACGGACCCGAATGGCTTAGCCATGGCAGCTATTTATAGCCGGCTGCCACGGCTGCTAGCCAATCACTGTGCAGAGAATTCCCGCACTTTTACAACCACTTATTTCAAACTCTGTACTTCAATAACCAATCATTTCAAACTCTGCATACATTACATTTTTTACTTTTGTTAAGCAAATCACTGAATTTGTTAAGTGAATCTGACTTCCCCCGTTGACTTTGCTTGTCCAAAGCCGGCTGGGAAGGTTACAAATGGTGATCACATGACCCCAGGATAGCGTAAGTGTCATAAATACATGCCAGTTGCCAAGCACCTGAAATTTTGATCATGTGACCAGAGGGATGCTGCTGCAATGGTCATAAGCATGAAAACCAAACATAAGTTACCTGTATACTGAAAACTGAGACAAGTCCTTTTATAATTACTCCAGGGGCATATTTGCTCTAACGTATTTAACTTAATAGTCAATAGCAGAGGTGGTATTCAGCAGGTTCTGACCAGTTCTGGAGAACCGGTAGTGGAAATTTTGAGTAGTTTGGAGAACCGGCAAATACCACCTCTGACTGGCCCTGCCCCCATCTATTCTCTGCCTCCCGAGTCCCAGCTGGTCGGCTGGGTCTTCTTTTGTTGCCCTGCACAGGAGAACGGAGCTGGAAAGAAGGTTAGTGGGGTGGGGAGGGAATGGAGATTTTGCAGTATCCTTCCCCTGCCATGCCCATCAAGCCACGCCCACAGAACCGGTAGTAAAATTTTTGAATCCCACCACTGATCAATAGACATAAGTAACAGTAACAGAGTTGGAAGGGAACTTGGAGGTCATCTAGTCCAACACGGTGCTCACACTTTATGCTATCAATGCCTTTGTATGTTTATCGGACATACTTTCCAGGAAAAGTTCAAAAACAAACCTGCATGAAACAAGAGCTTCCGGGTTGATCTACCACATCCTTATTCCTTCTACTTCTTTGAGCAACATAATGCACCAATGGCTTGTTTACCTAACAGTGGGTCAATAGTTATTCTAAGATTATGTATTTGCACATCAATCAACGTTGCATACAGAAATATTTACAGATACCAGTATTAGTCATAGCAAAGGGAGAGAAAGAATGTTATCAAGTTAACTACCTAGATTATTTTATTCTGCCTATGTAGCAATAGTTTGTTATGTATTGCTTTAATTCGCACAGTAAACCTGACCTGAAATAAATATTGCAAAGGGGAGCATATATATCCCTCCAACAGTGGGAAAGCCATAAGTAGATTTCCTGGCCTTGCTTTTTTCACCTCTGCAGCAGCCTCATAATGAAGAAATTAAACAGGGCAGAATTTTCCTGGCATAGAAATCAATGGCAGGGAAGCCATTCCCTGCCTCATCTGTGTAATCTCAGCTGCTAAAGTCAGCAGGAGAATGTGAGCCAATCTAGAAAAAATTTAAAAAATAAAGCAAAAATAAAAAACATATTTGCACATGGTCTAATCCTATATAGAACAAACAGAACAGAAATGGCAATGTGGCACAGATTGCGAGGAGTTTGATTGAAGCCAAGCAGATCTGGCTTTGATTAATATCTTGATGGGAGAGAGAAGGTGGCTTCAGGAATGTACTAATATATCAAAAGAGGATCAACACATTTCTTTTTAAAAAAACCCACAAGAATCCTATTTTAGCAATTACAGCCTGGCGTGAAGAAAGTGAAGCTTCTCCTCCAGACCAGGGACGCAATGACTCAGTGGCTTAAGGAGTGGAGATGGTCTTTCTTCCAGTGGTTCGAACCCTAGCACCAGATAGTGGGGTGAGCTTCTGTCGCTCACCTCAGTTTCTGCCCACCTAGCAGTTCAAAAGCATGTTACATGCAAGTAGATAAATAGGCACCACTTTGGGGGGAGAGCTGGCGTTTCGTGTGGATGGTTAGCATCCTGCTGATGATGTTCCTTTCAAGGTGCAACGCCCGTTTGCAAGGCGGCTTCAATGGAGGGAGAGGGCCCCAGGTGACACTGCAGGAGAGCCGCAGAGGTAGCTCATCACGACTAGCAGTCTTAAGCAGTCAAACTACTACTCTGTACTAGTGTATTAGCATTGTACTGTCCTGGCTAATGTAACTTTGCCATACGCTAAATAATAATAATAAAAAAATCCAGACCAGACAGAGGGAAGTCAAAAAGCTTGAACTCTAGATAGTGATAGTGAAGAGATAAGTAACAGTAACAGAGTTGGAAGGGATCTTGGAGGCCATCTAGTCCAACCCCCTGCTCACACATGAGGCCAGATATAGCCCTCCACTGCATGGGAGTCCTGCTGGAAGGAACCTTGACCAAGTTGTAAGTGAGCCCCCAAGCAGCTCAGATCTGGAGCCCCACCCTGGCCATACTGACAGTCATTTGGCCCCCTTTCGGCATGCATAGAGTTGTCCTCTTCCTCAAAGGCCATTCCAGCTGTCTCACTAATCTCAGCTCTTGAGCAATAGGACAGACAAAGCACTTGCACAGGAAGCCATGGTGAAAGTGGGTGGGGCCCAAATCCATTCCACCCCAGGCAATTTAAAAGCCATCAATTATTTTGCTGAATGCCTAGAACAAACAAAAGATAAAAACAATGACTTAAGCATGCAAACAAGACGTTCCAACTGTTTGTTTTGCAGTTGGACTCTCAGTGGCTGTAACAGATCATTCAGGGTTTCCAAAGGAGAAACAGATATCATCCTTCATCAAATCATTGCACAGAACCCTTGCTTAGTGTGGGGCTGCTAAAAGGTGGCCAGATGCAAAGGAAACTGGGAGGCGGGTGGAGACGGCAAATATTTCGTAACTGGATAGTAGATGGAATTCCAGCAGGTTCTGCTTTTTCCCCCTTTATGTACCCTTCTTTGCTTCAGTACATATTGTGTACATTTCAAAAAGGATGTTGCAGCAGAACTGTAGAAGTTCCGAAATAACCCACAAAGCAACCTCTATCCCTCAGTGGGCAGAGACAACTTCCCCATTTGGGACAGATTGGTTGACAAGGTAAAATAATCAAATCAACTAGAAAAAGGCACGTGTCTTAGTGGAAAGTTTTGAGTCCGCGCTCTGAATACATATTTAATTCTTTATTTATACATTATATGCATACATTGCTGTACTAATAGATGAGGTATATTGTAAAACATTCTGTCTCATATTTTGTATATTAATTAGCTAAAGATAAAAAAATAAATAAAAATTTTTTAGATAAAAAAATAAATAAAAAAATCTTTCATATTTTGGTAGATGTTGCTACTATAAGTAGACCTTTTGCCTTCTAATTTCTTTATCTAACAACAGGGGCACAGAAACAGATATTTATGTCCACCCATTCTTTTACTTAAATATTCATTGGCTTAGTCAATTTTGATCCTTTCTCACATGAGCAGCACAACCAAAATTTTAGATAGATATTAGGCAACCCCATGACCCATTGGGTTATCTTCTGAGAGATCAAAAGGAGGAGGGTGGGGTCAGTTTATTTTCCAAAGCACCAGAAGGCAGGACAAGAAACAATGGATGGAAACTAATCAAGGAGAGAAGCAACCTGGAATTACGGAGAAACTTCCTATCAGTGAGGACAAGTAACCAGTGGAACAGTTTGTCTTCAGAAGTTGTGAGTGCTTCATCACTGGAGGTTTTTAAGAAGAGACTGGACAGCCACTTTTCTGAAAGGGTTTCCTGCTTGAGCACGGAGCTGGACTAGAAGACCTCCAAGGTCCCTTCCAGTTATATTCTGATTGATTGAATATATATCATAAATGAACTTCAAAAATAGGTCAATATTTCTTTACTTAAAGAGATAACCAGAATGACCGTAGAGGGCAAAAAGCAATCGGAGCAGGAGCAATTTCCAACTTCTTGCTGACTTCCCCACTGACTTTGCTTATGAGAAACTGACAGGGAGTGTTGGAAATCATGATTATATGACTGTTGGGATGTTGCAGCGGCCTCAATTTGCAAATAAAACTGGTCTGACCATTGTGGAAATTTCAATTTCATAGGAGTAATGGGTCCCAGATATGTCTATGCATTCTTTGAGATAGCAGGTTTTAGATACCTTGAGGGAAAAATCGTTTCAGTATAATGCGCTGTTTGGACTAACTTGAGGGTACAAACAGACAAACAGATAAATACAACAACAATTGTAGTACTACATAGATATTACAAAGCACCTTTTATATGTTGTGATGCTTTAGCATACCACCTACATTCAAGGAATTATAATCCATCATAAAAGAGATAATTATGATGAGGGCTAGGGGAAAATAGTGAGCGAAGGACTAGATTATTTATTAGGGGTGGCAAATAAATGAATGGTCTCAAAGATTTGTGAGTTTGGATTAGAGATCCAAAGGGAGGGAAGAATCTTTCTCCAGTTGAACTTCATTTCTGATGACTGCATAAACCTATGTTATCTTCTTGGCAGCAATATGGAAGTAATTTTTTTTTTTAAGGATTTCTTGAGTTTCCAATTCTGGTTGGCAGCCTTGCAGTTTTTTGGGTGGTTTCCCATTCAAGTAATAACTGGATCTATCCTTCATAGCTTTACTGATTACCGAAGGACAGCTAAATGGGAGAAAGCAAAAATGAATAGCTTCATTTGAGGAATTGGAAGACCTTGGAGAGTTGAGGGTGGGAGCTTTGGCTGAAATAACTGAAAGATCTAGATACAATCTAAGATTGGAGATATACGGGCTAAGCCTTAATTATGGCTTAGAATAGAGAGAATATATTTCTTCTCTATTCTAAGATATAAAACAAGGTGTCAAAACTCATGACATCACGTCATCACGTGCTGTATCATTACTTTTTCCCCCTTTGCTAAACTGGGGGTGGGGGTGGCCAGTGTGTGACGCATCCGACCTGCAGGCCTCGAGTTTGACACCCCTGCTATAAAATATGTTTTCAAAATAGGAGATCCAAGGTCTTTCCAGATAGGCCTGGAAAATCCTTCCGTCGTGGCCTGAAAACATGGCTTTTTCAGCTTGCTGACCTGGACTGATGGAGGGGGTGGGGTTTTTAGTGCTGGTTTGTTAATGTTAATTATTATATTGGGATGTTGTTTAATTGGCTTTTTAATATTTGTATTGTATGTTTTTATTATTGTTGTGAGCCGCCCTGAGTCCTTCGGGAGATAGGGCGGCATAGAAATCCCAATATAAAATATAAAATAAAATAAAATAAAAAACTTTTGCATGAAAATCTGACAGCAGCTTTTACTGTTACTAAGGGTCAAATGCAAAACTTACCCAGGTATTGTGAAAACAAGGAGAAAGAGTTTTTATTTGATCTGGGAGCAGTCAGGATGTTGGAATTTGAGGAGGAGCTCAAGAAGTGAAGAATTTTTGGCAATGGAATGCAAAACAGAAATAACACATAATAATACAAAAGTATGTACCATGTACACATGCAACTGGTGTACAGACAATCCATGCCTACCACAAAGAGAGAGCAAGTTGCGCCACCAGACAATCCTTTATGAAGGGCACCATTTGAAGTATTAATGGGAACCTGGCATGGTCAGTTTTTTTGCTCTTAGATGCAAACCCAACATCGAGTTTTCCTAGTCTTCCACCACTCAGAGTGAAGCTCAGTCAGTCAATTCTGTTTGATTTACAAAGTCCCCTGTTGGCTGCCACAGAAGATGGGATAAAATACAATAAGAAGAAGAACAGAAGTTTGGGAATTTAATCCTCAGTGAAAATGTAGATGCAATTTCATGACAGTCAGGAGGGCAAATGAAGGTCAAAGAACTTAGCCATGAGAAGAAGGGATGGACAGCTCCCAACAAGTTAGCGGCACCAGTGGATTTTCTGGGTAAACTTGTAAATCACTCCTTTATAGGCCTCACGGAACTGCCGGTTCATGGCTGCATAAAGTAGAGGGTTAATACAGCTGTTCAGCCATGTCAGATTGGCAGCAATCACGTGCAGGAGAGTGGGAGCCCGGTTTTTGGCATCAAATATGTTGATGAGCAAAAAAGGGACATAGCAAAGAACAAAGAAAATAAAAACCACAAAGCACATGCGGGTCACCCGCTGGAATTCGGTGTTGCTATCCTTGGGTTTGCAGGGGGTCGCTTTCTTTGATGGGACCACAGGCTGGGCTGCAGGAGGAGCCGTGCTGCTGTCCAAACTCGGGGGAATGCTCGTCTTGGATGTGTGCTCAGAGGGCACACCCTCACAGGATTGCTGTGAAGCAGCTGCACTGTCCACCCCACTGTCCAGCTCGTGGTATTGTCCTGGTATAGTTGAGTCAGTTCCAGCTACATGAGCCCCTTCAAGCTGGCCTTCTTCAGCTTGTATTGATCCAAGGCCTGGGCAGCACTCTTGACTTTGCGATGGATGAGGAAATAAAAGATGCCAACACAGCTCAGGCCCACCACAAAGTAGAAGCCCATGAGGATGGTGGTGTAGGGCCTCCCACGGATGCGATGGAAGCTGCAGGTACAGACTTTGGGGACCAAGACATAAACATGCCACAGGGGGGCAAAACTGACAATTCCAACAACCCAGCTCCCCAAGGAAATTAGTATCACTCCCAGACGGGTGAAGATACGGTCAAAGAGAGCTGTATTGGTAATGAGGAGGTAGCGGCTCACTGCTATGAGACAGAGAGTCAAGATGGAGACCGAGTTGGAGACAAAAAGCAGCATCCCAAAGACACGGCAGAAATCAGCGCCCGCTCTCCAGTAGAGATGCAGGTAGGAGTCCACGGAAAAGGGCTGCAAAAAGGTGCAATACAGGATGTCGGCCAAAGTCAAGTTGACAATGAGAACGTTGAAGCGTGTTTGCAGTTTGGTGTCAGCAGCATATGCCAACAGAGTTAATACATTGCCCACTGTGCCCACTATTGTGACCACAATGCCCCAGCTCACTGACATGTAGCGGTAACCAACAAGGGATGGGTCATAGCAGGAGAAGTTGCTAATAGGATTTTCCATCTTGGCATGAAGTGGTCCCAACTAGGCCTTCCTCTGGGGGAAAGTTTGGAAGCAACCACAGCAGTATTGGTTCTAGAAGAAAGGCGAGATGGACAGAATTAATCCAAAGTAAGTTCTGATTAACAGAGATTTCAGTGCAGGCATAAGGGTTGTCATTCGATATATAATATACATCATGTATAAAATTAAATATGTAATCAATTCATAGGATTGTTTGGCAGAGGCCATCATTAAAGCCAATAGCATAAATACTATTTTCAAAGGGTAAATGCATTGGAAGATAGAATTCTAAAGATGGGTCTTAGCCTTGGTAACTGAGAACCAACCATCCATTCATAAACAATATATCTCTGATGATCATATGTGGTTTACTCTGTTTTTCCAGAGTTTTTCCAGATCCAGTTCACTATCTCTGAGCCATTATCAACCAAATGGCTTGTTTATTCAGGGAAGCTTTCATAAAAGTCACACAACTTATTTTTTAGAAGAAAATCATCCATTAGACAGGGTGGTCAAGTCCATTCCAGAAGTGGTATTCAGCAGGTTCTGACCAGTTCTGGAGAACTGGTAGCGGAAATTTTGAATAGTTTGGAGAACCGGCAAATACCACCTCTGACTGGAGATTTTACAGTATCCTTTCCCTGCCATGCCCACCAAGCCACACCCACTGAACCAGTAGTAAAAAAAGTTGAATCCTACCACTGGTCCATTCAGTTTAAATATATACTGCATTGTGAAATTATTGTTATATCTTGAAATACTGGGAAACATTTCATAACAGTATCACTTCTAAACACTCTAACAATATTGGTCCCAAACAATCTTATCATCTGGGCTTTCTCCCAATAGATTATGGACACCAAGTCATTTCAGGGGCAGGGTTTGCTATGCGCCTAGAGAGAAAAGTTTCCTGTGTCCTTTGGAAATTCCAATATGATGATCAAAAGAAGATTGGAAAATGTTAGAGATCAACAAGCAACAAATATTCTGCTAGCCTTCCACAATTACCATGATTAAATCTACTACAATACTTATTTTATTTTATGCACATGCACACATGTACTTGCAACATAATTCCTTTCAGGGAACAGAGATAAAAGTTTTAACCCATTTCTTCTTTCTTATTGGGCCTAATTGGGATATTGGCAGGGAAACTTTTTTCAAATTGTTTCCTTTTTTATATCATTAATTGTTGACTTCTCCCAAAGATAAGATGTAAAGAATCACTAAGTGCACCACTCAAACTCTCAAGAGCTCTAGAGTATCACCCTGGCATCTAAAAAATTAGTAATTTTCATTTAAGAAGGAAAAGCTTTTTAGTGCAATCTTCTCCAATCTTCATCAATTGTGATGACACTTGAAGAATAGTATGTTGGAGATATAGAAGAATGTCTTAAGATCCTGAATAGTCTTCCTATACAATTCTATTAAGTTCATTGCCAACAAAATCTCAACCCTTTTGACAAACTGGATCCTTTTATACTATAGAACTCTGGTGGCAAAATATTCATTTAAGACTTTCTTTCTTCTTTCCCTTCCCCTTCCCCTTTCCTTCTTTCCTTTCCTGTCATACTTTCTTGTCACTTTTTGTCACTTGTGGGTTTTTCTCCTTTTTTCTTTGTCCATCAAATTCATTGTCCCAGGAAAGGGGGTGTTTGAGAAAAACCTGAACTATCCAAATTGCCAGTGAATGAATAAGTATTAGTTTTACTTTCTTGATTGAAGAGCATTCATCTACCTGGCCATTTCCTATTGTAGCACAGCCTGGATACTGCTCCATGAAAATTGTTTTCCCTCTCCCCCAAAATTGGAAGGGAGAAAGATACTGCACTATCTTCTCTTCAGTAGTTCAAAAATCCTTCTTTCAACCAATTTTCTACCAAGAGCTCTTTGGGGAAACAGGTGGAAGTTATCCAGTCAACCCCACATTTTCAGCTGGTCTTCCATCAACTTCAATGCTCTCCAGATTGCTGAACTATACAGTATGTCCTATACATCCTGCCCCTTCTTTTCAACAGCCAAAACTTCCCCCCACGGCCATGTCTTAAGAGTGATAAAATCTATCACTATAAACTGTTTCTGAGTTTTTGTGTGTGACAAAGAAACTAATCTGTAATCCTGAAGGATCCTTGGGTACTTCTGTTATCTCCCCACCCCTTATGAAAATATATGGGTTTGTGTCTTTTTGGTCAATTGAGGAGAATAATCCTTTTTTCTTTGACCATTGAAGTCAATGTCTTCAGCATATTTGAACAGGAAGTAAGTAGATGAATTGTCTTCTGCAGGTTTCAGCTTCATGTTTCTGCCTGAAGAAAAGTCTTGAAAATTGTTGGCAAATCTATGTATACATTGTTGAGTGGATGCCAAACTTGACGTGAGCAAAGAACTTCAGCTTGCGATGTACTTGCTGGAATTCCCTTTTTTACACAATATTTGGCGATGTAAGGAACCGTGTGCCTATTTCCCTTCAACGGGCTGTGAGGGTGGCATGTAATGAGGTCAGGAGTAAACAGAACCAAAAAAGACTTTGCAGGCTGATACAGGCATGGCTGAATGGAAGCTGTTCACAATAGCATCTCTTTCTGCCCACTCACCCCCTAAAATTACAGTTTTTAAAATTACATTTATATGCCGCCCTTCTCCAGAGACTCAGGGCTGACACAATTTGGGATGCAACCCAGTGTGCTCAGCAATAGCCTTCATTCCATTGTATATGCCTGCTTATTACTAAGCGGCATTTTTACAAAGTCAGCTTATTGCCCCCAACAATCTTGGGTCCTCAGTTTACCTCCCCGAGAGGATGGAAGGCTGAGTCAACCTTGAGCCTGGTGGGATTCGAGCCTACAGCAGTTGTAGGCAGCTGGAACTTAAGTGCAGGCAATTAACAGCCTGAGCCACCAGTTATGGTTATTCATGTTTTTTTACTTTAACAATTTATTTTCTAATACAAAACGGTGTTTATTCCTAACAACATTAATTAATGATCACTGGAAGCCATCGTTAAGATTTATAATTATGGGATTTAAAATTGCCTTACTATACCCTCAATCTCCAACCAGTTTCACCCTGTTCCTGGGTCTTAAGAACATATTGATCCCCCAAAATCAACAATCAGTAAGTTTCACAGTAAGAAAATAAGTGTGATATGACTGCTTGAAGCTGTCATGATATATTTAAGAGCTGAGGCTGATGCATGCAATGTCTTCCCACAGACCTTCAGAATTCTACCCATACAGGAGGCATATAAAGCAGCAAATAAATTCACAAAACAAGAAGCACACCGATAATTTCTCATTTTAGTTTTCTCTTGAATTTAACTTTCCTTAAATGAAGTAAACAAAAATGACTTACTGGGAACACAAGAACCAGAAGACTCCAAGCGTTGAATGTTCAACGTCTGCCGTTCTCACAATTTCCACCTTTTTATTTTTTGACACCCATATTTATAAAGGTTCCTCCCAGGCTTGAATTAGGGAAGAAAAGTCCCAGGTTGCCAAACTCCCTGAAGTAACTTCCTCTTGTGACACCCTTGAACGTCTATTGGCTAGAGAACTATGTTCTTAGAGAACTTGCCCAGCACAGACCCTGGCCTTTAAGAATGCTTGCAAACTCGCCCTCTGCAATTAGCATGAGTTTTAAAGGAGCCTCAATAAAGATTAAACATTAAACCTAACTTGCCTGGGATGAAAAGGAAAGAGGCAAGGGAAAAAAAGTGCTGCTTCAGCCCAACCAATTTTGCTCATGAGGTCATCAAAAAAAAACTTGTTGACTTAGGTAGGATGTTACACTTTCTGAGCAGAAAGCATACAAAAACTGAAGGGAAGGTACACTCATTGTTTGCCATCTCAAGTGTGCTCCTTTGTAATTCAGAGTTCAACTTTCCATTCCCCAACCTCAAGGGTATATGTGTAGCTACTGCATGTTAAAATCCTTTGTGCAGTGGCCTACAGCTTTTTTAAGGTCATCGGCATTTTATATAATAGACACAGCTTTGTTCAAAGGATTTGGCATTTGTGTTGTGTGTGTGTGTGTGCATGCTTGCGCATGCGTGTGTGTGCATGCCCCTTCAAATCAGTGTTGACATCTGATGAAAAAAATCCCTGCAGTTTTCTTGGCAAGATTTTGGAAGTAGCTAGCCCTTGCCTCCTTTCTAAGGTTGAGCCAGAGTGACTGGCTCAAGATCATCTAACTGGCTTCATGTCTAAGGTGAGACTAAAACTCACAGTCTCCCCATTTCTAATTTCATGCCTGAACCAGTAGACCAACTGGGCTTTTAGAATATGATAAGTATACCACATGATTCTTAGAGTAAGATAAATAACAAGGGAGTATATGGAAATAATTCCATCCTTCCTTGGTGGTGGTGCAACTGCTCACTTACGGAGAACAAAAAATAAAGGCAAGTGTTGGCCATTGTAGGAAGGAAGAGAATGCTCTACTCTATACAGGGTCTTGCTCTGTTCTAGTTGGGCTCTTTTTTTTGCATTCTGGTATACTTGTCATAAGAGAAGCCATTTTGTAGGCAGCTAGACTAATCAGAGAAGATGAAAGCACATTTCCAAAGGTCTGATTTACTAGCAAATGATGGACAATTGAAACAAGATGCCCTGTTTCCAGGAGGTTGTGCACCCAAAGACTGCCAGGTATGTCTTAGAAGCATTAGAATTATAGGGCTGGAAGGGACCTCAAAGGTCTTCTAGTCCAAACCCCTATTCAAAGTAGAGTCCAGAGGTGGTGTTCAGCAGGTTCTGACCAGTTCTGGAGAACCAGTAGCGGAAATTTTGAGTAGTTCAGAGAACCGGCAAATATCACCTCTGACTGGTCCCTCCCCCATCTATTCTCTGCCTCCCGAGTCCCAGCTGATTGGCTGGGTCTTCTTTTGTTGCCCTGCACAGGAGAACGGAGCTGGAAAGCAGGTTAGTGGGGTGGGGAGGGAATGGGGATTTTGCAGTATCCTTCCTCTGCCATGCCCACCAAGCCATGCCCACCAAGCCAAGCCATGCCCACAGAACCGGTAGTAAAAATTATTGAATCCCACCACTGGTAGAGTCTTATACTATCCCAGTCAAATGGAACACAAAGATTGAGTTCTCTTTCTGTACATGCTAATACCTGTGACTCTGTGGTTTTCTAGGCAAACCTAGTTATGCAAGATGCTGTTTTGATAGTATTTGTTTCTCTTTTCTTTAAATATGCACCTACTTCTTAAAGATCACAGACAAACATTGCAGGCAATGATTGCAAGTTCTTGCAACATGGACTGGAAAACTGTGTCTTGTTCTGAAGCTGCTGGATCACATTTTCTGCTCTTAGCTATGCTATGTACGGGGATTTGAGCCTAACAACATGTGAAGAGCATGTTTCCCTACCTTTGCCTGCAGTCTGATAAAGCCTCAGAAATATGTAGGAAAAAATGGAGCTGCTTAGCAACCTTCCAAACTAAGATCCAAACTGAAAATGTTGTCTCATCTCATTAAAAACAGAGCTGGCACTATCCCATGGCCTGTGGTTTTGGGGTAAGATAAGGCCTTTTGGCTGGTGTTTTGTTTATCTTGCACATCTTGGAATGCTTATATGATTCTTTCTTTCTTTTTTTCTTGTGCACACAAAAACTGTGGCAGCTGACAGATGAAAAAGGATGTGCTAAAAGCTTAAGGGGATAATATTGACTTAGGAGACAGCAATTTAAAGAAGAAAGTGAAATCTTGGCCTGGCTATTAACATTTGCCTCTCCCAGGCCTTATAGAGGGCTTCAAGGCAGGCCCAGAAATGTATTATATAATATATAGGTCTTAGGAAGAAAATTTCCTTGCTCCCCAAGTAGTTTTATTTCCAAGCTGGGAGGAAATCAAATGCTAGATGATTGGCAAAGAGACAAGATTTTATTTTGCCCAAGATTAACAGAAGATGTTGGATGGCAACTGCACCTTTATCAACTATTTTATAAAATTTTATATTTCATAGGTTTGAGCCAATCATTAAATATAAGGGCACAGTGAATCAACCAATCTTATTGCCTTCCTCCTGTTCAGGTTCTCTCATGCTGCTTGATTGTGCAAAAGTAGCTGGGACAGGTGGTTTTCTTCACAACGCTTAGAAAAATATCAGTGGACAGTCTCAGAAGTAGCATCTATAGCTACTGTCAGAAGAATAATTTGAGGTTCCAACTTGAGCCATGTTGTGCAAGAATAAATAAAAATGAGGTCCAGACAGCTGTGAGGAAAGAAGAAATATTTATTCTAAAAGCAAACAGTTTGCCTTTAGGGACAGCTGCAGAGAAATGGGGTATAGCAGCAGGCTTTTATACAAGGAGCATGTCCAGAGTGTGGAAGTGTCTATGTGCTGATTCTAGGGTGACACTTGAGGTGTGTTCTTGTGAACATGCAGTTTTGCTGAGAGACCTAATTTAGTTAACTCTATTTGTGTTTGCAGACCTTATTCTTTGATATGTGGATTAGGTCTAAGTACCTTATTTGGGAGTTTGAGGAAGTTTGGGTAAAGGATTTTCCCATTTGCTATTTTTATTCAATTAATTTAGTTTCAGCTTGACTGTCAATTATCTATTGGAGATGCTGATTCTCAAACCATTGTGGATTTTGTTAATGTTCTAAGGGAAGATGGGAACAGTATAAAGAATAAAATATATTTGGATACAAAACTTCTCACGCTACCCACAATACATAAGCCACTGGTCTTTCCTGTAGATGCTTTAGTTTTGCTCACTTAACGTGAAATGACAGAACTAGTTCTTGCTTTATAAGATGGCATTTCTACTACAACCCTTAAGTTCATTACCAATCTTTTATGCCATTTGAAATATTATTGTGAGCAAACAAAGAAAATATTCCAATACAAGAGATGGACAAACCTAGAGAGATTTGGGAGATTCATGAGGAATTTAATCCTAATAAAGAGTTTTAAGCTTAAACAAGCAGACTTCATTATTATAAGGCAAGGTTAGCAGAGACAGCATGGAATAGACAAGCAAATGTATGCTATGCTTTTATGGCTGCAAATTCAGGTGTGATGGAATTGCACATCAGGCGACAAAAGAGCTGGTATAGATAGTGGGACAAACCCTATAGTAGGTTGCTATGGAAATGCCACTATGATGGTATATCTGAACAAAGACAAACTTGTGGGTGAGTGTTGTTATTGTAGTTGCACACTAGAAATGTGTAAATAACCAAATATAGATTATACAATGCAATTGCAATGTTTGAAATGTCATTGTTCAAGGTCTTTTACTGTATCTGCGAATGTTACTTTATATACCCTTATATGTCTGATCATGACTGCAGACTTAATAAAGTTTGGAGAGTTTTAATCTATGTCCTGACACAGTAGAAGAATGGATCCAAGCCTCGCCATTCAGGTAGCAAAGAAGGGAGAAGGGACTTTTCTTAGGGTATCTCTCCAACAATTACCAGCCCTTCCTTCCTTCCTTCCTTCCTTCCTTCCTTCCTTCCTTCCTTCCTTCCTTCCTTCCTTCCTTCCTTCCTTCCTCCCTCCCTCCCTTCCCTTCCCTTCCCTTCCCTTCCCTTCCCTTCCCTTCCCTTCCCTTCCCTTCCTTTTTTCTTTTTTAAGCAACAAAATGGCCTGGATGGATAGAAATATTCAGAAGCCTTTAAACCTGGTTTCAGTTTCTCTGCCTTTACGAGCCATTTTCCATGTAGAAATTAGTAGATAATGTTTTCTGACATGAAACCTGCCTGCTTGACTTCAATAATGCCTTAGCTGTAACCTGCAAAAACCAAGGCAGTTTAGTCATTTGTATCTGTTTGCTGCCATCTAGTAGTCAGTTTAATTTTGCAACCCAAATCTGGTAACCTATGGTTCTGTAACTTGGTATATTATGAAGGACTCGGAAGCCAGGGCAGTAATACAACATAACAATTGTTATGTCTAAGGTTAAAGTTTAATTCTGTTAAACTAATCCATTACAGGTTAGTGTGGTCAATCCTATTGACCCCACTAACCTGTAATGGAGCATTAAGTATGAAACCAATACCTATGTCTATTAGACCTCAATTTAATTAAAGACATGAGTACTGTAATGTCCCTATTGATCATTACGTGTGGAGCAGCAGTGCTCATTTTTCAGGGAATGATGGAATTTCATCAGAATTTTGGCAGGGCTTCCAAGGCCTGGAAAATGTCTCCATCTCCTTCTAATATAACATCTTCTGTACCTTCCAACAATTTTTGAAATTTACAGACAATAGAGAATTCTCTTGCAATTCTAGTCACTTTCTTTTTGACAATATAAACATTCCTACCAATTCTAGTTTTCAAATGACATTTTTTCCCTTTCATAATATAATTTGCAGTCTTTTATGTTTGTCCATCTTCTTGGAAATGGTCTCCCTCATCCTCCATATAGATTCTAAAATGCTTCTGTGCCATTACAATTGAAGAGCCTTGGTGGTGCAGGCTGTTAAACACCTAGCACTTAGCTCCAGTTGCCTGCAATTAGTGCAGGCTCGAAACCCACCAGGCTCAAGGTTGACTCAGCCTCCATCCTCTCGGGGTAGGTAAATTGAGGACCCAAGATTGTTGGGGGCAATAAGCTGATTTTGTAAAAATGCCACTTGGGGAGGGGGCAAAAAAGCCCTAGTAATAAGCAGGCATATACAATAGAATGAAGGCTATTGCTGAGCACATTGGATTGTGCTCTAAAGATTGTAAGCCACCCTGAGTCTCCGGAGAAGGGTGGCATATAAGTGTGAATAAAAAAAATGGAAACAAACCACATATGCATAATTAATTTAGACACAATGATCAGTGAGTATCTGAGGGTCTGTGAATTAAAATAAACCAAATACTACACATGCTAATAAGATGCTGAATATGATTTATCACAACAATTCTGCAAGGATTCCTGAGCATAGGCGATGAACCTTAGATTAAAAAAAATTTGAAATTTGTTTTAAAAAAGGATGCCAGGTTTTGAAGCATTTTCTGTAACTGTCCCATTAAAAAAACTTTCGGTAGCCATGAGTTTGGTCCCAGGTCATAACATGTTTAATTTGTTGTTTTTTTTAACCCATGAAAGCTTTTCAAAGGCATGTAGGCACACATCAGGCTTTATAGTTCTGGTTAGTTGTCAATGCTGTAAGCAAGATTGTTGTGGCATATTTGTCATGTGGCTTGAGGGGGGAAAGATCTCCTGTTTAAAATGTGTTGAAATTAATCTTCATAACCCATGCTGCATGGCCTCTAACAATTCTCAGCTTAACACCTGATTGAAGAACGCTGAAGGTGTCACCTCCCTAATCTTCCATTTGAGCAGCTACATAAGCCTCTGATTTGTAGCACAATCCCAAATGTATTTACTCAGTAGTGAGGCCAAAGAGGGTTTAAATGGCATTTTATTCCTGGTAAATATGTTTAGGACTGCAGTCTAAAAAGACTACACAAATCACGATTGATCCTTTTATAACTCTTTCGCTGTTATGAATCATTTGCTAAAACTGATTCATTTTACATAGCTGGATCTTGAGAGGAGTTGCTGGAAGCATGTTTTGGGGCAGTCAGCTGTTAAACAACTGGCATCTTCAACAATTTCATACCTGAGGAATAGGTTGAAAAATTGTTGTATTTATCTGTCAGGAAACCTATTTTCTTCCTTAAAGATTTTCTTCCCAAATCATGTATCTTTAAATGGGAAGGGGTCCCCTAGATTTGTTGCAAATGTGGAAGTCAGGTTTTATCTGCCCAGTTTACTTTGGAACAGGATCATCTTCTTACATTGAGAGTTCATGCTGGTGCCATTGCTGGTATATATCATAATGAAGGTAAGAGCTACACAACTACAGATTGCAGAGGTTTCCACTAATCCTTCTTTCTTTCTTTATAGACTTGTTGCCAACATGTGTTGTTCCTTGTAATCTTGCATTAGGCCAAAGCAAAGGTGATCTGTGGTGCAGGGAACTTGGTGACCCTTCAGATTGTGTTGAATGGTACTAAACAGCAAATTAGCCAACCAACTGAATAATTTCCTCTTTTGACACTAATCTAGATTATTGTTTTGTCTCCTGAATGCCTAACAGGAAGTTCATACACAGTTTCAGTAGCCACCTCTGAATCTCTTGTAAAAACCTTTCAAATTGGTGAGCTGTGGTAGCCCATTCTTCCATTTAACTACATGATGTATGGGAACTAATACATCCATTCACCCACCTTGTATCTCCTCACTATTCCTGACTTTGAAGTTGAGTGATGTGAGGAAAGGAGAAAAACACCACCGTGTCTTTTCATACATTGCAATTAGCAACGTGTACTATTGTGTGATGAGAATGGTGCAAGGAAAACCCACCAGGACAGATACTTCAGTAGTGACAACCCCAAAAGTTATTTATGTTTCTGGTTAAGCCTTTAACAGATGGTAGCATCTGACTGGCTGTTTCTGATTTCAGAAACAAAATGGAGTCAGCTCTGAGGAATATTTAGATGAGGAATCACCTGGGCATTCCATCAAGTGGATAAAATATCCCTGAGGAAGCCAAGGAAAAGGTCTTCTTAATTTTATTCCTCCCTCCCCACCCAAATCATAGATGTTTGCTTAAAGGTATCTTTTAAATTTATAGTCCTTTTTTAGTGACTGCCTCATTTAGTAACCATTCAGTTTCAACACTGATGAAAAGGTAAGTTTGTGACCAATTCTCACACTTATGACTTTTGCACATGAAAGGTGAAACAACATCATAAGCACGGTCATGGTTTCACTTAACAACTGCTTCACTTTAGCAGCCAAGTTGCTGGTCTGAATTGTGGTTGCTAAACAAGTACAGTCTCTATTTGTTTTAAGGCTCTACAAAAATTCCAAGGCAAAGTTTGGGCAAGAGTAGTCAAATGTCCAAACCCTTGTTTAATCCTCGCTTGTTGGTTGAGCCTCATTTCTGTTTTCTTCTCAACATTTGAGTCATTGAGCAGATGATGAAATAATGTAAGTATGTTTCTACATACCACGTTGCTGGTGTTAAAAATACAGTTACAGAAAATGATTACAATTTCCCCATCACCAGTGAGTTCTTCCTCTATGAAATCCTCACAGAAGCACTAGTTTGCTGATTATTTAATCTTGTTAAATAAATTAACCTCTTAATGAAACGTCGTTATTAGGAAGGGAAAAAAAGGGTGATACATGTAGTCCTCAACTTACAACTTTAACAGAGCCCAAAATTTCTGTTGTTAAGTGAGACATTTGTTAAGTGAGTTTTGCCCCATTTTACAACTTTTCTTGCCAGAGTTGTTAAGTGAAATGCTGCAGTTGATATGTTACTGTAGTAACCTGGTTGTTAAGTGAATCTGGCCTTCCCCATTCACTTTACTTGTTGGAAGCCGGCTAGGAAAGTTGCAAATGGCGATCACGTGACCCCAGGAGGTACAACATGTCGGTTGCCAAGGGTCTGAACTTTGATCACATGACCATGAGGCGCCTGTAATGGTCAGAAGTGTCACGACCAGTCATAAGTCACTTTTTTCATTTCCATTATAATTATGAAAAGTCACTAAACAAATGGTTGTAAGTAGAGAACTACCTGTATCTCTATCCTGTGCCCCCCGTGGATAGGGCGAGAAACCTGGGTGTCCTCCTGGACTCACAGCTTCGGTTTGGAGGAGCATGTGGAGCTGTGCCAGGGCTTTTGCCCAGGTTAGGCTGGTTAGCCAACAGCGCCTTATTTGGACGAGATGCCTTGAGGCGGTTACTCATCGCTTGTCACCTCTAGGATTGACTACTGCAATGCTCTCTACATGGGGCTTCCCTTGGACGGTCGAGGCTTCAGCTGGTGCAGAATGCTAGCCCCTGCTGTGATTATTTCTAGATAATCCTTTTACCCTCACAAGCGGCTTCATTGGGCAGTCCTCGATGCGCTTCTATTAGTTACAACTTATATTAACTGGGTCCAGGGACTAAGCGAGATTCCTTTGCCAGCATCATCGAGCACGTTAACAACTATAGGAGGGGCTCTGCCAAGTCAATTGAACTCCAGTGACCATAGGGAGCACAATTGTCAGCTCCAGTGGAGTTGGTGAGTTGTGCCAGCCAGGCCTGAAGATAAGTCAACTGGATTAGACAACTTAATAGCTGCGGGTTTAGTGGTGAAGCCGCCAGCCTAGAAACCAGGAGATGGTGAGTGCTAGTCCTCCACTAAGCACAAAGGATGGCTGTGGGACTTTGGGCCAGTCTCCCACCTCACAGGTAGTTGTCTGAGGAAAAAAGGAGGCAGGAGTGTTACATATGTTCAGTGCCTTGAGTTACATATAAAAAAGACAGGATTAAAATATAATAGTGATGATAGTGTTGGAAGAATTATCCTTCTGGGTTCAGTTCCAAGTGGGGCAAAAGACACTGGAAACATGGAGGCTGTTTGGAAAGATGGTTTAATGGTGGACAGGACCACATGGCTTGGAGCTCCAAAGTGAAAAGGATGATCACATGCTTCAAGGTGAAGGAAAAGAGAAGGAAGGGCCAAGACTCTGAGAGACCCTTATATACCCTCTGTTAGGCCCCACCTTAGTGTTCCTGTGCAAGAAATGTATCCCATTGGCTGTTAGACTCCCAGGGGCAGAGGTCTTAGCTAACTGTGTAGGCTTTGTCTGGACCAGATGGCTTCACCTGAAGGCTTGGTTGAGTCTTGCTGGATGATGATGTAATGAAAGGGCTTTAGGGAATTCCTATAGCTGTACCTGGAGAACTTTGTTATGTAAAATATTCTGGCCCAGGCCTTAATGGCCCACCCATTAACAAAGGTGGGAGTGAGTTTCTGCTTCTAGTTTCTACTCTTTTAGGGGAAATATTCTGCCTTTTTAATATTTCCTAGGATATTTCATTTTTCTAGGAAGAGGGGTGGGTGATAACTTCCTACAATAGCAATAGTAATAGTAATAATAATGGTGATTATGATGACAGGGCTTCAAGGCCTTTAGCCATCTCCATTTGAGCATATTATTTGCCCCCTTCACATGCTTTTTTTTTTAGTAATTTCTAGAATTTCTAGAAAACCGGGCACTTGAAAAATAACATGTCTGGACACAGACACAAATCCAAAACCCACTTATTTCAAATGAAAACTCCATTAAAGAATGGAGCTTCTACCTGCTTAAATCAAGACCTGAAAATTATTACTATCTTTGAGCAACCTTTCCTGCCTGAAGTCCAAGGTGGTGTGCTTATCTGACAGGTGGTGTCAAAATATCCTTTGTATTTTATTAAATGGTACGTTTGCCATTTGGGGGACTTATAAACAAAACAAAGCCAAACAACAAATGGGGTCCTTTTAGCCACAATTGAAGCCATATGAGACCGTCCTGACAGGAAGAGAAGGGTATTAACCAGCCTGGATCCTAATGAAGGCTCCCTCCCGACCCCCACAGCTATTACTGGGGTGGAATGGGAGAGAAAAATGATCCTGTCAGGAAGCAATTCCAGGAGATGCTTGAAACAGAATGATGGCATGGAAGGGAAAAAATCCCTGTTACTATTCACATTTTAATGCCACCAATGACTGAATTCCATATTTAATATTACGCAGGTGACTTGCAAGTGGGGGATAGTCTTGCAGTTCCATACATTGTCCTCTGGCAGCAGAAAGGAATTTTCCTGTTGCCTGGATGATTTTGGCTCCAAGGCTTAGCTCAGAGCCTTAGATGTGGGGAGTGTCTGTTAGTTGATGCCATTGATTTGAGGGCCACATTCGAAGGACACACTGAGGGCTGTACTGCAAAGGGGACTGGCCTGTTTTTAAAATGGAGGCAGTACAAGCATTAAACTTAATTCTGATTATGTGCTATCAACTCAGTGTCCATTATTAACGACCACGCAGTGGGATTTTTTCCAGGATGATCCATACCCATCCTCTTCAGGGCTTCCAATGGTGCACTGTTGTTGCCACTGTAAATTGAATCCAGACTCCTTTCTCCTGGCATCTGCTTCATCTCTTTCCTTCTACCTTTCCCAGAATTAATTAATAAATAATAAACACAAATTCAAAAATAAATATAAACTATAATCTATGCCTCTAGACCTCCATCTGGCCCCTGACCTTTGCACCTTCCGCCGTGATTTGAAGACCTGTCTATTTGACCAAACCGGGCTGTGACTACCTCACAGAGGGTATGGGATAGTTTTAAATTATTTTAATTTAATTTATTGGACTTTATATCTGTTTAATTCTTTTTTAATTATTTATTGTATTTGTATGTTTTAGCTGTGAGCCACCCCGAGTCTTCGGAGATGGGGCGGCATGTAAGTCCAATAAAATAAAATAAATAAAAAATAAAAATCTTCTCCAGAGAACTAGTTCTTCACACAATGTTTCCAAAGTAGGATAATTTGATCCTGGTTATTTATGCCTTGAGTGAGAAAACTGGCTTGATTTGCTCGATGATACATTGGTTTGCTTTTCTGGCTACCCATGGTAGTCAATCAATCAACTATAACTTTAATCCCTGGTCAGCTATGTCCTCTAGGGCAGGGTGCTCATATCTGTTTCTTGGCTAAGGGAGACAGCTGTTATCCAAAGACAATTTCCGTGGTTATGTGGCCAGCATGACTATATGCCAAAGTTGCATAGTCTATATTAGCGGTCCCTGATCTTTATAGCTTTATAGACTTGTGCAAGGCATAGTCTTGTGATTTCAAAGATTAGAAAAAAATGGACTAGAAAAAAAGTGAGCTTTTAAAAATAATCATATATAGAACTTTGTAATCATGTTTGCTGCAAAGGAACTCAGAAGGTCCTTCTTTTCATTTCCTTTTATTCTTTCTTTTTGCACTTTCCCCTTTTTCTCCTTCTTTGTTCTCCTTATTCTGTACTTGTATTAGATTTTATGAGGTTTTTCCCCTGCAATTGTTTAGCAAATCATGTAATCATTAAGAAAATCCAGTTTCACCAGTTGACCTAGCTTGTTGAAAACTTCTGGGAAGATCACGAATGGTGACTGTTTGAGCCTGGGATTCTGCAACTATCATAAATAGATGCTGAATGCCAAGCATCTGAATTCTGATCCATGTGACCATACGAATGCTGCAACTGTTATAAGTGTGAGGACCAGTCATAAGTCACTTTTTTCATCACCACCATAATTTCAAATGGCTATTAAATGAAATGGTTATAAGTGGAGGATTTCCTGTAATTAGTTCTTTCATTTGTACTCTTCAATATGAACAAAAATAGGATATAGGTGTATTGTTACTAGAAAAGAAGATCTAAGGGTGGAAAAATAACCAGGATATTCAGGGGATGCTTGTGAAAAATTGATTATCTCAAATAAAAAAAAATATTTTAATAAAAAAGCAGTGAAGCAGAAATAGGATGAGAATTTTTGCTTGGAGGAAACAAAATGAGAACATTATTTTTCAAGCTAAGAAACTTTCTGATGATTTAGTTAACTTTATAAAATTATTAATAAGATTTTAAAAATTACATTTCCTTCACACAGTAAAAAAAAATCTGTGATAGCTTAGATAGCTGTGATGTGGGAGACTGCAAATTCCTAAAGACTTGGTTGAAAACAACAAAGAATTAATTGCACCCATTTTTCTTCAGAAGAAAAAAATCCCCAGATTTTAAGTATCTAAAAAAGAATGTAATTTCTGGCATCAGTGGTTGCATAACATTGGTATGTTTTGTCTTTGGGGGAGAGGGTGTGGTGCTGCTCACATTCATATGAATAAATACTGGCACTTATCTTGGTAAGTCCATAATGCCTTGATCAAAGAGTCAGATTCTTTTGCCAAATTCCATCACTCAATGCAGATGATAAAATATCAGTGTGGTTTTTGCCAGCCAGTGTAATAATGTTTCAGATATATAATAAATATAAAGATTCAAATGGAGGACATTTTTGTAACTTTCTGAAGAGCAGAATTTGGGAAACAACAGCCAGAGGGATAAGTACTGGTAAGATTTCAAGATCTCTGGTACTGGTGGTCCAAATAGAGTTGATAGCTCTACCTGTCCAAGTCAGAGCCTAGCAGCCATTTAAGATTTATGTAACATTACAAAAGTATTACTAAGATTTTAAAATTGATTTCCTCACACAGATAAATTCTCTAGTAGTTTAGATATTTGTGTGTGTGTGTGTGTGTGTGTGTGTGTGTGTAGGGAATTGAAGAAGCTTCTTGGATGAGAAGTGGAACTTTTTCGAAGAAAAAAACCAAAAAAAGCCCATTTGCCTTTGGAAAAGCACCTTTTGGACAACCATGACATGGATGATTGAGAATCTCCATAGACATTCAGCCATTTAAGTTATGCTAGATTCAATTACAACACTTCCACCTCCCAAATAAATTGACTCTGTCTAGACTAGAGGCATTGAGAGTCCATGGGATCAGGCAGAAATATCTTCTCCATCTGATTGTTGGCTTTGAGATTGGAATCCTTTTTAAAAAATTACCTTTTCTCTGCTTTGCACTTGGCCATAGCACAAACATGCAGTAACATCTTTCTTTGACCCTGTGTTCTTTAGGGTTGGACATAGGCTTCCTGTCACACACATACACCCCCACTCATGAGTGAGACAGTCTTAATTAATGAAGCATTGAAAGTATTTTCCCGCTTTGTTCTACCACTTTTCTAAAAGAAAGGTTGAGGTGAGTAAATTCTACTAGGAGGCAGAGAGGGAGCAGAAGTTTTATGTCAGCAGTTTTCTGCTTACTCAAGGATGAGTTGAGGGCAGGGGTGGGATCCTACCAGCATAACAACTGATTCAGTGCTTTGTGTGAGCATGCACACTTTGTGCGCGTGCACAGTACTTACAACTTCTCCTGCAAGCAATCACCATCTCCTGCTGACGCGCGTCACTCAGCTGTGCCGCGCAAAGCAACTAAGGTAAGAATAAAGGACAGCCAAGAGCCCAGGCAGGTGGATGGGCCTAACTGAAGAAAAGAAGATCTTCTGAGAGAACTGCTTCAGTGTCAGCTGCTCTTCGGAGCTACCGGTTCTATAGAACTGGGCCAAACTGGTGGAATCCCACCCCTGGTTGAGGGCACTTCAACTCAACAGTGGGAAGCAGCCTCATTGTGCTTCACTTTCCTATCCCGTTAAAGTTATTGTATTCAGTCCAACAGTTGGTGAGTACTTTTGGCAATGGCAATACAATGCTGTAGATCTCCTCCTCTGTGACTAGAGAGCATGGCTTACCTAAAGGAATCTTTTTTGACTGCTGGTAGAAAACTCTAGTGCTGCCACACAAATCGTAAGGAATGAAAATAGCTTTTCTGTGCTAGATTACACTGTGTGGATCTTCTCAATATGCTGTGAGCAAAATATGGATCAGTATTGCTGTTCATATCTCCCTCCCACCCATCTATTGGAGCCCAACAGAGAGGAATCTAGGAATTCAGAAAGGAAGTAAGGAATTACGGTTATTTGGTGGCTTATCTATATCTATATCTATATCTATATCTATATCTATATCTATATCTATATCTATCTATATCTATCTCTATCTATCTATCTATCTATCTATCTATCTATCATCATCTATCTATCTCTAACTATCTATCTATCATCTATCTATCTACCTTGCGGGAGCGTCTCCTGCCAATATCAAACACCGATCGCCCTGTGCATGCGCACAGACGGGGACTCCTCAGGGTGCCGTCAGCTAGACAATGTCGGCTGGCGGTGCCCCGGGGAAGGGCCTATTCTGTTGCGGCCCCCACCTTGTGGAATCAACTCCCTTTGGAGCTCTATTTGGCTCCTGATCTTCGCTCCTTCTGCTGCCATCTGAAGACCTGGTTGTTTGAACAGGCCGGGCTGTACTGACCTCCTGGGGTTTTTAAAATTATTTTAATGGTTCTTAGTGATTGGGCTTGTTCGATTTAATCTTTTAAAAAATATTTATTGTTGAATTATTGTGTTTTAATTGTGAGCCGCCCCGAGTCCTCACGGAGAGGGGGCGGCATACAAGTCCAATTATATCTATCTATCTATCTATCTATCTATCTATCTATCTATCTATCTATCTATCTATCTATCTGATTTAAAAAAAACACACACACCAGACAGAATGAGTGAGAAAAGAAAGCAAGCTACTCCCAGCTGAGACATGGATTCCCTCTTCCTGTAAAATTGTTTTTTTTTACAGTTAATAAAATGGTCATATTTTAAATTAAAAGTCCCTTGGGGAGAGATGTGTGCTTTGTGAGCCATCACTTCCATGATGGCTCCATTGTTTGTGTTATTGTTACCATGAAAAAATAGCACTGATTATACCTCTTGTGGTCCATTAAAGTAACTGGAACGGAAAGAGCTATTCTGTAATATTTCCTTTCACATTTTTACTATTGTTTTATTGAAGAGTTGAGAGATGAGGATGAACTACTCAGCTGGAAGGCTTGAGTTACTATTTCACCCCTCAAAGTGTGTATTTTAAAAAGTCTTTTCCGATCTTTCTATAAATTGGTTCAGTTTATGAATGTTTTTGAATAAAGCAGATTTTTGCCCTCAGTTAAAAAAAACCTTTGGTATCTATTTCTTTACAGGGATATGTGTGAAGCATTATGTATTTCCTAAACCTTAGGCAATAGTTAATAACACTGATATATTTAAAGCCTGGGAAAAATATAGAAATAAGTGGGAGGTAAGTATTGACCCAGGATAATTTTGAATCATGGTACAGATGTTGAGAAATCAGTAGTTGACAGCCAATAGAGAAGTTTACTGTAGTATAAAGAACTATTTGGTAAACTGGGAAAAAGGAAGGCAAGGTATAAAAGAAACTATATAAGATAGTTTTAGACATAAATGATGGAAAAATTTTGTAAGCATATTTGGCACTGAGGCATGATATATGTCAGAACATTTTAGGAGGAAATGCCTAAGTTATTCAGCTTTTATTGTGTGTGTCTTTCTGAATGGCAATTCATGTTTATGAGAAGTTCATCATAATTTAGATTTAGAACATTGCTGATGTACATGACACTTGCAAAATTAAATATCCAAGTTTGCCTGCAATCATAAATTAGAAATGCAAAGCATTCTTGATTCCCCAGGAATCAACAAAGTCCTGCTGCCTTCTCCTGACTGGTTGTAATCTGTTTCTCCAACCAACAGGCATGGTTGAACCACCTTGAATCATTGATGGATTGGTGATTCACATAAGACCAATATGCTGATGTGGTATTCTGGAAGCAAGCAGAATTAGCAACAAATAATAAGCAATGGCTTCTGACTTTGCTTCTTAAGAGAGGAATAAGTCAGTGCTGAACATAACCTTGTTGAAACTATGGAATTGCTTCTGTACTTAGGAAGACTTACCTGAGGCATACACTTCCCCCAAAGGCCAGCAAGTGTTAAGATGCTGTAACCTTTGACCGAAGCCACTGTGTATAAATAGTTTGAAAGGAAGAACATGTCAATTTGAATTTCTACCTGAAGTTATATTGGCCCTCCAGCTGGAAGGCATTGGCAGGGAGTGGCATCAGGAACAAATTGTACCGCAAATGGTGTGTTCTTAAATGATCCAGCAAAAGATAATTTATTTAAAGAGCAGATATGTATTTTGTTGTAAGAGATTGGGGTTACTGTGTGAACTGTTCTGGCAGTATCGTTGGAAAGTCTTTCCAGCTCAGACAATAATGAAATGATTAATTTAGGCCTTTAAAAGAACAGAGATGGATATGTTGGAAGGTAAACTATGATAAAGAAATGGATCTATTTCTGCAAGCTGGTGGAATTCCTTTAGATTGTGTTAGAGCAGTGGTGTCAAACTTGATTTCATTGAGGGCTGCATCAGGGTTGTATTTGACCTTGGGGAGCCAGGGTGGGCATGGCCAGGGGGCATCTGTGTGGCCCAAGTGCTCTGCCAGCAAAAATGGGCTTCTGAGCTCTGTTTCTGGCTGCAACGGCCTCCTGTAACCCCATGCCAGCAAAAATGGAGCTTGGGAGGGCCATGCGCAACCTTCTGAGCTCCATTTTTGCTTGCAGAGGTACCATAGGCCAGTCCTTCGCTATTTCCAGGGTGGCCCTGCAGGCCAGATCTAAGCACCCCACAGGCTGGATGTGGCCAGTGGTCCTTAAGTTTGACACCCCTGTGTTAGAGCATCTTCTGTAATCTTAGAAGGTTAGAAATACACCTGCTATAGTATAACATGGAATGCTTCTCAAGTTTTTTAAAGGTGAAGCTGCATGGATACTGGAATGTGCTGGATTCTGCTTTAGGTACCAAATATTAAATCAAGTAAAGATGAATTAGGGAGGATATTTTCCATGCAAGCATTTTTGTGACCTGGGGCCAGAAAGCTGACAAGGCCATACAATCCCACTCAATGGGAGATGAACAGTGGGATAACTTGTTTGACAGAACCCCAGTCCTCAGTACAAGAATGACCAAAGAATTGGTTGGGTTTATGACCAGACGGCCCCAGACTCTCACTGGAACTCAAGTGAGCCACGGTGGTTTTCTTTTTGGTGTTGAGATTGCCATGGGAAAGGTCTAGGTTTCTGTTTTGGAAAGATGTAGCCTTGGTAGGAACATTAAGGTCATATGAAAAAGAATATAATAAAGATGTAACATACTTAATAGTCCATGTCACTACTGCTGCGAGGTTAGCCTTTGCCCAAAGATGGAAAGGTAATGAAATGCCAGCCGAGATGGAAATAATTAGGAAAATTTGGACGTGTGCTGAAATGGATGAAGTAACTCAAGAATTAAAAAATAAGACTGAATCTGATTACTACAAAATTTGGCAGAAGTTTTACCACTGGTTGAAAAAAAGAAAGGAATAAGTGTCTTAAAGATGACTAAAGCTTATACATATATGTAAATTTGTATTATTCGTTATATGTGTCATTTGGTGATGTAAGACAAGCAGGTGTGTCAAGATGTATGTACCACGTTCATTGTTTTTAAAAGTTTTTCCTTTTGTTTCACTAATAAAATTTAATAAAAAAAAGAATTCTCCACTCCCCTAAATTCTTTATCACGTTCCCTAACCTGCCAGGTTTTAGTTACAGGTTAAAGTAACCTTTAGGGTAGCTTAAGCTCTTCAATTCCATGATTTAAATCCTAAATGTAGAAAGTTGTTTTATACCTGGTCAGAATTTGTCAGTTTTCTCCAGCTGAAAAATGTACCTGAGCAGCTAAGATCTTGAGAAACATTGTATAGTCCCACAGCCATCTGATTTGTTCCATGGAGCTGCCAAAAAAGGCAATTATTGCCTTTGAGTTACCTTTCCTTTATAATGAGGATGTACTTCAAGCTATGTCAGATGAAAGGTCTATCTTTTACATGGAAATGCCTACATACCATTTCCTAATCTATGGATAGAGATAACAGAGTTCCGGGTGATAATTCCATTTTGCCTCTAGTAAAGAGACCTTCAGGCTTTAGCTAATATAGACAAGAATAAAAAGCATTAAGGCTGGCCTCTTGTCTCAATTTCCTAAACTTTTGACATCTTTGAGAAGAAGAAAAAAAAGTCCATCGTTGAGAAATTAACTATTATATATTTGAGGGATAATTCTGAGGGAAATTAGCAGGCAACCCTGGCCACCAACCCAAGTTCTTTTCTGTTCTTGACCTCAGACTCTCATACTATTTTGTTAAAATGTAGTTCTGGATGATGTCACTGGATTCCTATGTAACTGTAATATGCACAATCCCTGTATCAATGCTCAAAAATGGACTAGCAGAAGTGACATCAATAGGAAACAAAGAATGCCTTTCATGATGCAAAATGTTTTGAACATGACTTTAGAAGCCCTGTAGCCATAAAAACCTAATGTTTTTACATGTTAATGTTGGAGAGTCACTAGTAGTGAGTCCATTTAAATAATCCACTTCATGATGATAGAATAAAATCATCAGCCAAAGTGTTGATTTCTGCCTTGTCATCTTGACCACGACATTGTCCTTCTGCCCATAGCGATAACAAGTATCTTTTCTATTCTATTTATGAATCTATTTATCACATCATCAATGTTCACATTATATGGCCTATTCTGTTATTCTGCGCATACAACCGCATCAACATCATTACATAATTTCTGCTCACAAATGCTTTGTCACTAGTTTCTGAAAACCAAATGGCTTTATATGAAGAAGAATGTAAGGGAATATACTTAGTATGTGCATGGCATCATTTTTGTCTGTTATTTAGCCAGTAAGACTTTAGGTAGCCTCTTTTGCAAACACTTCCCATAGTTTTTGCACACATACACATTATATACATGCTTCAGAAATGATTAGAAAGAGGACCTTCAAAACACAAGGGATGGATAGCTGAACAATTCTTTAGAACAGCTGGTTTATGGCAACAAGTCATTAAAACAGCCACATCTTTCAAAAGACTCCTTAAAACCACTGCATCTGCTTTTGGCTTTGTTCAGAAGACTAAAAGTGACTGGCTAAAAAATTGCTCTGTTGGCATTCCCATGTTCCAAAGCAGCTTGAATCACTTTTTAAAAATACGTATGAGCTGTATGTATAGGCTGACTATACCATGTACACCCATGACATTGCACTGATGTCTTATTTTACTACACGTAGACATCTGGGAGAGCTTGCAGCCAGCCAAAGTTTCATGTTAAATGTATGTAATCAACATTCGTGCCAGGACCATGGCATATTCAAAAGTGATGTCAGAGAAAAGAAAGTTGAAAGATTCCACAATAAAGCAATGACATGGACCTCTGCCTAATTCAGAAATGTCGTTTTGGAGCCACATTGTTTAAAAATTTCCAGACTGCAAGCAAATAAAGCAAAAGTTTTGTAACATAGATTGAAATGGTATAGAAACTCGAGTAGATAAATAAAACAAATGTGACTTGGGTGAGGGCTGCCTCTCTGAATTGGCTGAGATATTTGGAAAAAGAGAAATTAGTTCCTTTGTGATCTAGAGTATTGTAAAGCGGGGCGGGGATTGCTGCCATGATCAGCATTAGGGCCAGCTAGGCTAGTGACTTGGAAAATACACAAAGGGTGTATATGTGTGTGTGTAATTTAACTATACACAGGCAGGTGTCCAGAAATACTGTCTAGAGTTATAACTTGGCAACTTTTAAAAGCATTTTTGTTCGGTCAGCTCAGAATTCTGTCAAGGAAATTGTAGGCAGTGGTTTTGGGAAAAGGGGGGAAGATGTATATTTATGGGATAACTTGCCCAAAATTCTCAGCAGGAAAACCATCTCTTTAAGGAATGGGCAGTTGAGAAATAGGAAACATAAATGAATATAAAATAAATAATTTTATGGGGTAGGCACATGGGAGGGGACAGAAAAAGGCCAGGATTACCTCTTACTATTCCAAAGATACTCTAGTCAGTTTGCTTTCTTAGATAATAAACTCACAGCCGCTCCTTCCTATTGGGAAATGTTAGCAAACTGAGGATACAATGCTGAATCAATATATTTTAAAGGAAAACAATAAGTTATAATATCACGATTTTTAATGACAGCAGGCCTTAGACATGTCCCATCACTATGGCTATTCTACCTGGCTTTCAAAAATCCCAGTAGTACTAGATGGCAGAAAAAACCTACAGAAAACACTGTTTTCATTTCATCGTTATTTGGATTTTGGCAGCCCAGGTATGGTATTCCCAATTTTTGCCAGGGAAATGGGACAGAAAGAATCCAAACATGGCAGGTCATATATAAAGTGGCTGTTAGATCTGTTGCTTCTCTCCAACGGATACACTACTGTGGATGGAGAGACATGGGAAAACAATAAACAGTTCTGTCTCTTGATCACAGATCTAAAAATCCACATTGGGGGAAAATTATACCTAGTTATATCTTCATAATGACTTGTATTTCTTTTCTCATTCTTAAAATACTCCTATGGGATGATAAAACTACTTAGAGGAATTTCACATCTGGTATCCTTGCTGGAAAAGTATGTGGAGTCCCACTGATTTCCCATGCTTTGGGGACTTCTGCTTGTGTGCTGAGGTATCAAGTATCTCACATGTAACCTTATGAACATCCTGGATGTACGGCTCCGGTTGGAGGAGCAGGTGGGGGCCGTCGCCAGGGGGGCCTTTGCCCAGCTCCGCCTTGTTCGTCAGCTTCGCCCATTTCTGGACCGAGATGCCCTGCACACAGTCACTCACGCCCTTGTTACCTCTAGACTCAACTACTGCAATGCTCTCTATTTAGGACTGCCCTTGCATACCATCCGGAGATTGCAGCTGGTGCAGAATGCGGCCGCACGGGTGGTGATGGGAGTTTCCTGATTCTCCCATGTTACCCGCCTCCTGCGTGGTCTGCATTGGTTGCTGGTTGCACTCCGAGTGAGATTCAAGGTTTTGGTTTTAACATACAAAGTCCTACACGACATGGGTCCTCAATACTTAAGGGAGCGACTCTGGCCGATATCGAGTGCCAACCGCCCTGTGCAAGCACACAGGCAAGGACTCCTCGGGGTCCCGTCAGCGAGTCAATGCTGGCTGGCGGTCCCCTGGCGACGAGCCTATTCTGTCACGGCCCCTGACCTCTGGAACCAACTACCCCTGGGGCTCCGCCTGGCCCCTGACCTCTGCACCTTCCGCCATGATTTGAAGACCTGGCCGTTTGACCAATCCAGGCTGTGACCCCTCCCTGGGGGGATGGGTTTTTAAATTATTTTAAATTTTAGATTTACTATTTTGGGCTTTGATCTGTTTAATTCCTTTTTAATTATTTATTGTGGTTGTTTTAGTTGTGAGCTGCCCCGAGTCTTCGGAGATGGGGTGGCATACAAGTCCAAATAATAAATAAATAATAAACATCCAAGCAACATTAACAGCCAACTGGTCAGAGGTGTCTATAACACCTCATGATATCAAAATAATGGCACATCATGACATAATCTCACAAAAAGGTAACTTAAAACTGAATGATACCATCGAACCCACATCACATTTCGTGCCTCGTGTTCCATGTATTCTTTGCCACCGGTGGATGCCAGCATCTCTAGCCCTTTGAAATTAAGAACCAGTCACTTCCGTAAGAATGACTGAATTGCACAGCCATTTTCAGGGAATCTTCCCAATAGTTTTGATTGACCAAAAGTCTTGTTATGTAGCTATAGGTAATCCTTGTTTAGTGATGGCAATTGATTCTGATGACTCAGTTTTTTGTTTTTTTTAAATTACATTTATATGCCGCCCTTCTCCGGAGACTCAGGCGCTTACAATTTTGGGATGCAACCCAGTGTGCTCAGCAATAGCCTTCATTCCATTGAATATGCCTGCTTATTACTAAGTGGCATTTTTACAAAGTCAGCTTATTGCCCCAACAATCTGGGTCCTCAATTTACCTACCCGAGATGATGGAAGGCTGAGTCACCTTGAGCCTGGTGGGATTCGAGCCTACAGCAGTTGTAGGCAGCTGGAACTTAAGTGCAGGCAATTAACAGCCTGAGCCACCAAGGCTGAAATTGTTGCTAAGTGAATATGTGAGAGATGCTACGAAGAGCACTAGTTGCTGCCACCTCATTCAGATAACGTTCTACAGTATTCTATGCCTGGCCTGTTTTTCCTTCTTTCTTTACCCCTTTGCAGAGTGGAGAGATTGCTTAAGCAAGTTGTCTCTGAGCTGCTTTTCTCTGAGGCACAGGCTAAGTGCAAGTTAACAAACTCAAGTCAGTGACATTAATTAGTTAATTAGAACCTTCCCCTGGCTCTCAGCTGCTGCCTAAAACTGACCAGACCAGTTAATCAGTTTCTCACTGAAAGCTTTTATTGTCCTAAATGCTGCATTGGTTGGGAAATGATTTTTCATTATCATCATATTTGCAAATAGCAATTATTTGAGGCAGTTGTTAAACAAGGACTACCAGTTTATTTTTATACCTGATCTTCTTGAGACTTTTGGGTCCATGGTATGAAGGTTCAGTGTTGGAAAGCAACAACAAAAAGTTTCTAATAACTCCTGCCCATCTGCCTCAAGAACCCCTTCGGCTTCCTATCAAACATTCAAAGTCCTTTACGATTTGGGTCCGGGGTACTTGCGGGAGCATCTCCTGCCAACATCAAATACCGATTGCCCTGTGTGTGCGCACAGACGGGGACTCCTCGGGGTACCGTCGGCTAGACAATGTCGGCTGGCGGTGCCTCGGGGGAGGACCTACTCTGTTGCAGCCCCCGCCTTGTGGAATCAACTTCCTTTGGAGCTCCATTTGGCCCCTGATCTTTGCTCCTTCCGCCACGGTCTGAAGACCTGGCTGTTTGAACAGGCTGGGCTGGACTGACCTCCTGGGGTGGTTTTAATGTATTTTAACTATTTTATCGATTGGGCTTGTCAGATTTAATTGTTTTTAATATATTTATTGTTGTGGTGTTTTTATTGTGACCGCCCGAGTCCCGCGAGAGGGGGCGGCATACAAGTCCAATAAATAATAATAATAATAATAATAATAATAATAATAATAATCATCATCATCATCATCCAACCCCTTCCGAGTTCAAAACTACACGGAGACTTTCCAAGTTAGCAGTCCTATTCCCATACCGTCCCTTTGATTTGGGATCAAAGTCGGCCTCGATCATTTTTCAGTTCATCAGATCTTTGTAACCATGAATGGTGAGATCACTTGTAAGGACTCTCTGACTCATGGCTAATTGAGGTACATATCCCTTTCCAAGGCAATTTGATTCCTCATACATCAGTGTGCTCTGCTGCCCCCTATTGGCAGGAGTTAGCACAGCACACTGCATGAATAAAGGACACTGGAGCAGCCAGGACATCAAGAACTTATCAGAGAAATGTTTCAGGCCTGTATGCCAAGTTGAAGTCACGTGAACAGGACCCTCTCTAATCCATCCATCCATCCTTCCCTTTCCTTCCTCCCTACCTCCGTTCTGAGAAAGAATTAAAATCATAGCCAAACTTTTATCTACTTTTTTGAGGCAGAGTCGCTACCCTCTACTAGTACAAGAAATATTGAGATGAGTATGAACAAATAGATGATAGCCTGGCTCAGATTTGGAAGGCATGTGCAAGTCACAGTGGTTTAAAGTTAAACTCAGTGGATGACAATGAGATTCCCACCAAAGTGCTTCAAAACTTGCCTTATCTTGCCTCAGGAGGCATTCAATGTCCACTGAGAAATCTATTAAATTTCCCTAGGGGCCATTTCAACATTATAGCTTTAATGGAGGCATGTTACAGATCAGCGAAGCGCACCACTTAAAACGGCAATGTTTCAAGTATCGAGGCTGCTTGACACATGCCAGGATGTGCATAGGGGCAGCATTAATATAATTTCAGAATGAAATGAGCTAGGAGAATGCTTGCTTTCAATTTTCCTTTTGTTCCTCCCCCCCACCCCGCCACTGAAAATTTGGTTTCTTGGTTTCTTCCCTGGAGTTCTCAGATTTGGTGATAACAGCCATAAAAGCTGTTCAGCGGAACAGATCAACAAGTTTGCAATTTGGCAGCTTTCCAAGCTAAATAA
The DNA here is from genome assembly GCA_009733165.1 of Naja naja. Lineage (NCBI taxonomy): Eukaryota > Metazoa > Chordata > Lepidosauria > Squamata > Elapidae > Naja > Naja naja. The sequence goes on from CM019149.1 coordinate 168,069,402, forward strand.
GTTGCCCATTTTCCTTGCTGGGAGAGTCACAAATTGGTGCAAAGAGCTGAGGCTGAAGGAAGAAAGTTTCCCACCCCCAAATGTTCCTCTCCTTTCTCCAAGGGAGACAATTCTTAGGGTCACACCGGGCCTGCTTGCAGCTGTACCCCTAAAGACTGTCCCCCCCTCCCAAAACTAAAACAAATGCAGAATAGACTTACCTGTTGGGCCAGAAAAGTAGAAGAGGCAGCAATTCATTGCAACAAACCAAACCCAGGGCTTTATGCTACAGGTAGTCCTCAACTTATGACTGCAATTGAGCCCTGGATTTTTGTTGCTAAGCAAAACAGTCGCTAAGTGAATTTCACCCCATTTTGCCACCTTTCTTGCCATAGTCGTTAAGTGAATCACTGCACTTGTAAAGTTAGTAACACGGTTGTAAAGTGAATCTGGCTTTCCCATTGACTTTGCTTGTCAGAAGGTCGCAAAACCCTGGGACACTGCAACCGTCATAAATATGAGCCAGTCACCAAGCATCCAAATTTTGAACCCATGATCATGGGGATGCTGCATGGGTTGTGTGAAAAAGCGTCATAGGTCACAGTTTTCAATGATGTTGTAATTTTGAATGGTAACTAAACAAGTCATGGGTGGCAAACTCGCAATGTCATGTGACATTCCTTTGCAGGGCTGGGGTGGGTGTGGCCTATGCGTGATGCATCTGGCCTACGGGCCACCATTTTGACACCCCTGTTGTAATTCAAGGACTACCTGTATTTGGAACTCTCACCTCACAATCAGGAGGCTGTGGGTTCGATCCTAGGTAGAGGCTAATATTTGGAATAGACTCCCCTGCTCGAGCAGGGGGTTCGACTAGATGACCGCCAAGGTCCTTTCCAATTCCGTTATTCTATTATTGGAGGCTCCTCTGTTCCTTTCCCCACTGAACTTTGGGCCCTGAGTGTAGAAGAAGGAAGTCCATAGTAATTTTATTAGGATTGATGATCCCAGCCTGAAATCATGGCTTCCCCAGTCCCTGACAGACAGGAAGACAGACCGAGCGCAGGCATAAATGAGCCTTATCATTTCTTTTATTGTTATCAAGGAGCAAGGGAGGGAGGGAGAAAAGGTGCTATGTTGGGGGCGAAGCAGACAGTCCTTGGTGTCAGCAAGAAAGAGAGGGCGAGAGTCTAGCATGGTTGGACAAACGGTGGACAAGGGTCAGGCTCAGAGGAGCGGAGGGCATCTGCGGATGGAGGGGGGCAGGGGGTTGCCCTGTGGGTCATGCCAGTCGGGGGAAGGTGGGTCCTGTTCCCCTTCCATGCCGGTGTCTCTATTGCTCGGAACGTCAGTCACAGTTTGGAGAGAGGCAGGGAAGAATAGCAGGGCCGCAACATGGAAGAATGTCTCCCTCCCTCCTTCCCCAGGCTATGGGGTTTTGTTTCGAGCTGGGCCTTCTTCTTCTGCTTGACAGAATGGGAACCGGCCAGTGTCTGTTTCTGTGTGTACAAGTTTGCCAGAGAAAGAAAGGACCCGACCTTTTGACTGTTCTTCCAAACCCAAAGTGCCCACGCTTCTACGGTACACGCCCTACAGCATAGGCTGTCCCTCAAGAGCCGCCAACTGGGGTGCGTGCCAAAGGATTTACAAGCATCTGGAATTCTATGTGCTGTGGGGTGGAGCCGGCTGCAGGTGTGGGGGCTGCTTAATTCCCCCAGGAAAAGAACAACCTGGCCTCTTGGCTAACGTCCCCGTTCAACTGGAGCGAGGTGGGGGCCCAACTCTGTAGAAATAGCAAAGGGAAGGCGAGGGAAGGGGGAGAGGTCACATTACCATGGCAACGGCACAGATAACCCAAAGGATGGTCTACAGGCAGAAGGAGATGCCAGCCGTTCCCCACAACCCCAATGCTCTTACTCTCTTAGCCAACGTGCCATTTCCAGGCAAGCTGTTGGGGCCTCCTCACGTTTTTCTTCGCTTACAGGACAGAAAGTTCTGCAGATTGGGAAAACATGGCTGAACAAGGACTGGGTCTGTCTGTTGCTGCTGCTGCTCGGCGCAAGAGGAACTGGAGGACATGGAAAAATGGGGCACAGTACTTGCTCTGCCAGTCTCTTATTTGAGGTGCCGTGGTGAGGAGCCCAAGGGGAGCCCCGTTGCATGGAAGCGCAGTGAGGAGAGGGGCCAGCACGGGGGAGGGGGGAGTGCTGACAGGGAGGGACCTTAGGGGATATGTACATGGAGGTGCTGGCCAGCATTATTGCAGTAGGGACTCTTTCAGGAGGCCCTGTCTTCTGTCCCGCACACACATATACACCCCCCCACTTCTCAGTGCAAGTGGACAATGGCTTGTATGAGTAAAGGGGGCAACGGCCCCCTTAGCTCTGGGATGAAGGAAAATTGCTTGATCAGTCCCTGAGGTACCAGAACTGCCTCCCTTGCCAACGCGCCACAGAGTCCTGGGGAGGCACTTCCACTCCCCAACCTTTCGTACCTCGGAAGATGAGACCGACATGCACATGCACGCACAGGCACACCCCAAGTAGTACGCCCGACCCCCATCCAGCCCCCTGCGGGAGCCCAGCACTTGTGCAGATTTGGCTGGAATCCCGAGAGGGTGGAGAGCAGGCGCGCCGATGTGTGGGGATGCAGAAGGGTGGGCTTTTCCCCTTCCTCTTCTCAGAAAAATGATTCCATTTCCTGTCACAAAGAAAAAAGGATGGGGAGGAAGAGTAAAATGCTCCCTTCAATGGGCCTGGGCGCCTTGTGAGATTGCCGGGACTGGTTGCTAGTTACCGGGGGGGAGGGCGGTATGGTTCTGGTGGAGCCAGGAGTCCCGGGATTGTGGCAGGCAGGTGAGTGGAAGGGCAGCATCAGTATGGTGAGAAGAGGATGGGTCCATGTGCAGTTCGGATGGGCCCCGGAGCCGGGCGCAGGAGTGGGTGTGTCAGAGGTGGGCCCTGCAGCAGGGGTGGCGTTGGGGCTGGCCGCAGCGTCAGAGGCGTGGAAGCTGCTGCTGCTAAGGCAGCTGCTACAGCCAGGGGATTTGGTAGCAATCCAGCTGCCAGGGACTTGGGAAGCTCCTTGGAAAAGGCCAGGGAGCCCTGCGGAGACAAAGAGAAAAAGACAAAGAGAGAGAGAGAGAGAGATTCAGTTTGGTTGTCTGATTAAAGAGGTGCCAATTATTCTGGTCTATTAAAGAACAATACCACAGCCCATATTGGAAAATGCACGTTATGTACTCACTGGCAGCTCTGCCATGCCACGCTGCTTCTTGTGCCGACTCAACAAGGGATTAGGCTTCCCAGCAACTCCATCCCGGTGCCGCCGGCTGGAAATATGCTAGAAAGCCAAAGAGGAAGAAAGAGACATCAAGCTAATTGGCAAGTAAAGAATCCTGATTCCCTGACCGGATGTTGTCAATCCCGCCATGTACAAAAGGCTGATTCATCAGATAGACCAGCCAAGAAACACAATGGCCAGGTAAACTAATTCTACTTTACTACAATGCTACATTAATAGAATTTTGCCTGTGTGAAAATTCAACTCTCTCATCCTCTCCTTTACAGCCTGAGAACTTAAGAAGGGTCCCTTCTGGGCCTTTTGCTCCACCCACTATGCATTTGTGGGCTACGCTGCATTTTATTTGTTTGCTATCTTCCAAGGTTTTTCTCACCTATCTTTACATGAACTCAGATTCATGTTCATCAGAAATCCTTTGGGTGGTAAAATTTGTAGTTTTAAGGCTTCTTTGAGGACAGGTTTATGAGAGAGGCCATGGATAGGAGCACATGTATGTCCTATTACGGACCGCTACCCCCCAGTAGCAGCCCATAGCCCCTAGGCAGGAGTAGCTCACAAGTGCAGAAATGGCCTTTATCGGGTAATTCCAGGGCAATTCCAGCAGGCCCTCCCATCTTCCACACCGATAGAAGAGAATTTAGGTCAATATGCATTTAATAAGCAGGCCCTGAGCAAGACCATCATTGGACCCCCATGATTAGAGTTAATGAATGCCTATTCTATTACCGAAATCAAATCCCGACCTTGAGATTCAAAATCGGAAGCTATGAACTTTGACATGAAACCTCCCACCTTCTGAATCCCAGGAATGTGAGGGACGACTAGCATTATAGGCAGTTCTCGACTTACAACTATTTAGTGACCGTTCGAAGTTACAACACTGCTGAAAAAAGTGACTTATGACCATTTTTCACTTTTTGCAGCATCCTCCACGGCCCCATGATCAGAATTCGGATGCTTGGCAACTGGCTCATATTTATGTGTCCTGTGGTCAGGTGATCAGCTTTTGTGAACTTCTGACAAGCAAAGTCAACGGTTAAGCCAGATTCACTTAACAACTGTGTTACTAACTTAATAACTGCAGTCGTTCACTTCACAACTGTGGCAAGAAAGGTTGTAAAATGGGGCAAACCTCACTGAACAACTGTCTTGCTTAGCAATGGAAATTTTGGGCTCCATTGTGATTGTAAGTCAAGGACTACCTGCATTTAGTACTTGGAGCTCCGGTTGGCCCCTGACCTCCATTCCTTTTGCCGCGACCTAAAGACTTGGTTGTTCCAACAGGCCAGCCTGGACTGAATGGGGTGGGGGTGGGTTTTTTTAAAATCAATTTTTAGTTTTAATCGGGTTTTAAATTTTATTGGGCTTAGTTTAGTTTAATTCTATTTTAATATTTGTATTCTTGTTTTTTATTGTAAGCCGCCCTGAGTCCCTCGGGAGAGAGGGCGGCCTATAAGTCCAATAAAATAAATAGATAGATAGATAGATAGATAGATAGATAGATAGATAGATAGATAGATAGTAGAGAGAGAAATATACTGTGTGTACTTATGTTCAGAGACATTGCCTCCTTTCACATGGCACTTTTTTTTAAAACTGAGCCTTAACAAAAGTAAGAAAACATTTTTAGGGCTGAAGCTTTACTATAAATTACATCCCTGCTGAGTTCCACCAACTGTTCTTCCTTAGGTAAAGGTTCCCTTCGCACATATGTGCAAGTCATATCCGGCTCTAGTGGGTGGTGCTCATCTCTGTTACAAAGCCGAAGGGCTAGCGCTGTCCAAAGACATCTCCGCGGTCATGTGGCAGGCATGACTAAACACCAAAGGCACACGGAATGCTGTTACCTTTCCACCAAAGTGGTCCCTATTTTTCTACTTGCATTTTTTTACGTGCTTTTGAACTGCTAGGTTGGCAGAAGACATGGGACAAGTAACGGGAGCTCACTCCATTACGCGGCGCTAGGGATTCGAACCGCCGAACTGCCGACCTTTCTGATCGACAAGCTCAGCGTCTTAGCCACTGAGCCACCATGTTTTTCCTTAAAAAGAGGGAATTCTCTTCTGGTAAGAAGTACCGACAAGGTGTCATGACCGCATTTCACACCTGTTTGAGCTGGATCTCCGAGTTAACTTTGACATTGCAGATTTCACAGTGGAAGGTTCTCTCCTGAGCACTGGGGTCTTGGTTGCCTGGCTCCCCTCCAGTTGTGGGACTAAGACGTGGATACGCTTTGATAGGCCCCAGTCCACTGCGCGCTTCCAGGATAGTCTTGTGCTTTGTACCTAGGAGAGTATATAACACAATACTGAAACTACAAATGCTCAAGAGAAATGTCCACCAATCATTTCTTGCAGCACTTTCTCCTGTATGCTTCCTCCCAGGAGAACGCTGTTTGCACAATTGGTAGAGACAACCTAGTCCTCTACGAATATATACTTTATCTATAGTTCTTTTTCTTTTGAATCTTAGGAGTTACAATTCTACGGTTACAGGAATTTAGCCTACAATTCAGTCTGCCTTGTTGACAGACTAGAAAGAACACAGGATAGATTTTTCTGCAGTGACCTTTTTTATATATACAGAACTGATTCTTTAAACTAGGAAAACCAATCAGGTTCCCCTCCTGTAGTGGCATCTACCTTCAGATAAAGGGCATTTTTTTTTACATTCCAACTTTTTAAGCTATCAAATCACCACATTTTATATAAATTCTAAAGTTCCCTTTTTATATTGTTACATGACAATTACATTTTAATATATATCTAAGTATTGCTTTTACTTTATCAGACTTTCTCTGTGTATATACTGTACATATATGCACACACACACACACACACACACACTCTATAGCAGACCTATAAAAATGGTTTTCTTCCTATCTAAATTGAGAGGGGCAAGGAACATGCCGACTGGGAACGAGAAATGTATTCCCGCCTTTGGTTGAGTTTTTAGCAAGGGTTTCATTGGTACATATTGGTAAGCAAAGCTTTCCTTAGCTTGCAGATCAATATTATCATCTTCTGATATTAACTTGTTGCTAATGATGTATAAATGCAAACATGAAATAATTTACAAACAAAGAGAGAAAAAGGAGAGGTGAACCCTACAGCATGATTCTAGCTCGCTGTTTAACTACTGCTATCCTAATTCTGCAAAACCTCCTTTTCTAGAAATCCTCTCAAAGAAAGTGAGAACTGTCTCTCAAACCATACTCAGTGTTAGGTTGTAATTCAGGAAAGAGACGAGACCAAAGGCAAATTGAGATGAACGAATCTATGCTACAAGTTGTGCCATTGTAGACTGAGTGTGGATCAATAATAGGGCACATAAAACACATAATGCCAAACGGGATAATGTGATCGTAATAGGGTGGAGACTGATTGCAGTGAGAAATTTCAAGAAAAAACTTCAATATATTAAAACTGAGGGTTAATATTACAATCTCAATGGCAAGAAGTGGCTTATGTTTTATTAGTGCCTCACTGCTTTGGAATCTGCTTATTCAAGGTAGCAAACAGAGCTGGAGTATCCAAACTAAAAGGTCAAAAAGCAGTTCCCGTAGGAAATGAAAAGAAAAACAATAGGAGTTAATTCAACCTTATTCCAATCAGAAGCAACAACAAACTCTGAGCCCTAGAAAAGGACCTTAAAGGAAGTGTATTTATCACATAAGACACGAACATTTGTACTCTGAGTCCATGTATTAATTCAGAATCTACTTAAATAGCACAGAAGCTCCGTGATATTCTAAGTAAATAAGGATTGAATGTACTGTATGTTCTACTAACTAAATAAAGCAGGAATAAGCAAGGAGGAGTACAATGTTCAAAATGATGCTTTGCAAAAAGCTAAATTCTGTCATTTATGTGTACTTAATAAAATGGGGTTACAATCCCCATTTTAGTAAAAGTCTGCTTTTGTTAGTTTATAGAGAAAAAAGGATTCCTGGAGGACATTAAACATTTTCCCTCTGTTTGAAATTAAATTCTGTTTGAAACAATTGTGTTCTAAAATATTGTATGTATGCAAAAAGATCATGACTTTAACAGAATAACAGAGTTGGAAGGGACCTTGGAGGTCTTCTAGTCCTTGGAGGTCTTCTAGGCAGGAAACCTTGTATCATTTCAGACAAATGGTTGTCCACTCCCTTTTTAAAAACCTCCAGAATTGGAGCACCCACAACTTCTGGAGGCAAGCTGTTCCACTGGTTAATTGTTCTCATTGTTAGGAAATTTCTCCTTAGTTCTAGGTTGCTTCTCTCCTTGACTAGTTTCCATCCATTGCTTCTTGGCCTGCCCTCAGGTGCTTTGGAGTATTGATTGACCCCTCTCTTTGTGGCTTTGGCAGCCCTTGATATTATTGCTTTGGCAAGAGTTCCTACCAATTACAGCAAACAATTTAGGGCTAATTAGTCTGAACTGCGGAAAAATAGTTTCCTAAAACTATATGTGGGCAATTATGGCCCCTTTATGATCTGTGGACTTCAACTCCCAGAATTCCTGGGCCAGCCACACTGGCTCAGGTATTTTGGGAGTTGAATGTAAGTAGATGCCCTGGTATAATGTATCAATGAATGCTGTGGAGACAGGAAATTTCTGGTTCAAATCTCACCAAAAAGCATATGTTTATTATTTCCTGCATGCTCGTTGCCTATCCTTTAAACTGAAATTTGTTAGTTCTTGAGGCCAGGAAGTCTTTCCCAGAAACCCCATGTAGGAAGAAAGGGCTGATTTCCAATCCACACTGAAGAAGGAAAGGCTATGTTTAATTTGCATGCTTTGCTATCCTTTAAACTGAAATTTGTTATAGGCCAGGAAGTCTTTCCCAGAAACCCCATGTAGCTGATTTCCAAACACTTATATGTCTTTTCTTCTAAACATATACTGGTATATATATAGGTTCTAAACATGTTACTTAAAACGTTTATCTTAACTTGAACTTTTGACCTGATATAAGTGAAGGGCTCTGAATAATTTAAGAATGGATTTATTTATTCAATTTATATTGTCTAGGAGTACTAAACCTGGCCTGCAGAAATCCAAATGACTATTCACTGGCTGCAAAGGTTGAAAGCAATGATGTGACTATCTTAAACAATATTGGAGAGATGCTGTGAGCCAGTAGTCCCCAAATATTATGATAAAAATGAGATCTTAGCCATGTTATATTCCTCATTCTGTTGGGTGCATAGGATCATTGTTCACTCTATTCTAATATGCTTTTCCCTTGCCACCAATTCTCAGTGAATTAGTTTTCCAACGAATGATTTGAAGCAACAGAATATTTTACAATGATATTTTTTTTTAGTCAAGAGACCCCATGGCTTTCTCCCAGCACACATCTCTTCAAACATTAGATATGTACTAATGAAGAGGCGTGCATTAAGAACAGTGGTGGGATTCCAATTTTTTTACTACTGGTTCTGTGGGCATGGCTTGGTGGGCGTGGCTTGGTGGGCGTGGCTTGGTGGGCATGGCAGGGGAAGGATACTGCAAAATCCCCATTCCCTCCCCACCCCATTAACCAGCTTTCCAGCTCTGTTCTCCTTTGCAGAGCAACAAAAGAAGACCCAGCCAATCAGCTGGGACTCAGGAGGCAGAGAATAAATGGGGGCGGGGCCAGTCAGAGGTGGTATTTACCAGTTCTCCGAACTACTCAAAATTTCTGCTACTGGTTCTCCAGAACTGGTCAGAACCTGCTGAATACCACCTCTGATCAAGAAGTGCATGCTGACCAAACAGGAGAGGCATCTTTGGACTTTTTTTCTTCAAGCCAGTCCTGCTTGCAAACTGCAATGGGAAGATGCCTCACTAATTATTCTTCAGGACCATTTCCTTTTCCCTAACCTATAGCTGAAGACACCTAACTTCACGTTCATCTGTTCAAACGTTTAAGTCATAATTTTTTCTTTTCTCTCAACAGACTTGCAGTAAACTATGACTCTGTGGTGCTTTAGCAGAGATTGGGTTGACACATTGCTGGGGCTGGGATCTGTCCAGTTCTCCTTGAGTGCTTTGGGTTGTGGTGCAGGCATTCCCTCATTCTTCTGATCAGACTACTTTGCTCCATGGCCACTTCGATCTGGCACTGCCTTTGGTGCAAAGGGCCACTCAAGCGTTATATAGACGTATCCATTCGGGTAAATAAATACTCTGACAGGAAGTTTGTGCAGCAAAGCAGCAGGGACTGAAGTGGCAGAGGCCATGAACCAGCACCTGTCAACATCCCCCAGGCAGCCATTGTTAAACGAAGCAACACTCTTATTCTAATATCCTTTTCCCTTGTCACCAATTCTGAGCAAGTTAGTTTTTTCAGCAAAGGATTTGAAGCAACAGAATATTTTACAATGATTTTTTAATAAAGTGGAGATATGGTTTTCTCTTTCTTGTTTCTGTGTAAGCAAGATATTGAGAGGGGGGAGAGAATGATGAGCATGCATAAAAGAGGAGCAAGAGGCAGAAAACAAAAATTGTGAGAGACAGAGAAGTGCTAGCAATCAAGTAAGAGGCAGTGAAGCGAGCATGGCAAACAGGAGGGCAGACGAAGCAAGTCGAGAGTAGGCAGGCCATGGAGCAGACTGGGTAATGCAGCAGGTGCTAAAAGAACAGATGGCAATGGAGGAAGCGATGGAGAGGGAGAGAAAGATGAAGGAGAGTGGAGCAAGAGAGACAGGAGAGAGAGAGAGAGCAAGCAAGAGGGCAAGCGCAGAACAAACAAGCAAGGAAAAGAGACAACTGTGAGCAAAAGAGATCAAGAGAGCTTGGCGGGGGGGGTGAGTGAGAGAGTGAGAGATGCTGCTGGAGGGAGGAGGTGACAGAAAGGAATGGGCAGTGGAGTAAGCAGAAGAAAGTAAGATGAACAAAGGAGAAGGATGGGTGAGCAAGAGAACTTCGAAGAAGAAAGGCAGAGCGAGTAGGCTCGGTGGATCAGCCAGACGGATCATCAGCAGGTTGAATTGGGGTCTCTAGGGCAAGCAAGAGAAGCAGAAAACCCCCCACTCTCTGCCAATCAGAATCCAATGCAGGGGTCTTCAAACTTGACAGCTTTAAGACTTGTGGACTTCAACTCCCAGAATTCCTCCTCCAGTCATGTTAGCTCAGGAATTCTGGGAGTTGAAGTCCACGAGTCTTAAACTTGCCAAGTTTGAAGAGCCTTGATCTGATGGATGGCTAAACCCCTGAGCTCAAATCATTATTTTTAATCTCAGCAACATTAAGAGGTGTGGATTTCAGTTCCCAGAATTCCCCAGCCCACACCTCTTAACGTTGATGGAATTGAGAAACTCTGGCCTAACTCACTTCCACCCCATTTTATGTTAAGGAGAGTGATTAGTGGATGCTTTCCCATTGGCAGGAAACCCACCAATCACCTTCCTTAGCTTGTCCCACACCAAATCTGTCAGGACAGGGATACTTGCTTGACTCGTTCCTAAACCAAAACAGAATTCATTTGTCAGGACAGAGCAAGTGATGCCAGCATACTGTTGTGTGCTTCATGGACCACAAGGAAGCTTGTTAAACTGGCCAGCTGGATGTGAGCTGTGACGCTATTGTTCTGCAGTTCTGACCCCTGGGCCCGTTTCCTGAGCAACTTCTCCTCTCCTCAGTTGCAGCTCCACAGGACTGTGTGAGGCTGGGCAAGATGAACCAGTGGTGGGGAAGAGATGCAGCTGGAAGGAAAGTTTTTATCCATGCTGATCTCCATCAGGCCTGTAAATTTGGATGGAAAGCCGAAGAACTGGTTTTCCAGAGGAGGGTTGAACTGCTGAGGCTGTGAGCTCACTTTGTGGGGAATGTCTGTCTTGTTGCCAAGATATGCTCTACAACCACACCCAGAGCTTTTGCAACAGGGCCAAAGATGCACAGGATTAAGAAGAAAGGAGATAAAAAATCTTAATTGGATGCACCCAGATGAAGGTGTGTCAAAAAGGAAGGACCTAATGATGGAGTTGCTACCCTTCCTGTCAGGACTTATGGGTCTTCCACAGTTATCAAAGACAACCATTCAACAGATGATCTCTTCACCCCACTTCAGCTCCTCTATAGGGGAAGGTGCACGTGTTGGATTTTGTTGTGATGCTTCTGGATCATTCCCAGAATCCTCTACAGACACAGTTGGGCTGGGAAGGAAATGTAGCAAAGGGAACCTTCACTGGCAGAATTTAGGCAAGAAAAGAATTGCAATAATATTAAGCAGAGAATCAGGAGGAGTCTGGTTCTGCCTTTTCTGATTCACAAGTTTTGAAAAAGATTCAACTGAAAAATGAACAGCAGGTCACAAAAACTTGTGCCTTTTAATACAAGTTGTTAGTCAGAAAAGGAGCTAGAACACGGGTGTCAAACTCACCGCGTCACGTTGCCGTCACATGACGTATTGTGACATTTTCCCCTTCATGGAGCTGGGGTGGGGTTGGCCCAGTGGTGGGATTCAAATTTTTTTACTACCGATTCTGTGGGCATGGCTTGGTGGGCATGGCAGGGGAAGGATACTGTAAAATCTCCAGTCAGAGGTGGTATTTTCCGGTTCTCCCAACTACTCAAAATTTCTACTACCAGTTCTCCAGAACTGGTCAGAACCTGCTGAATACCACCTCTGGCGTGGCCTGTGCGTGACGCATCCAGCCTGTAGGCTGCCAGTTTTACACCCCTGAGGTAGAAGGTCCTTCTGATGTTTTGCCACCATAGACTGATATGGCTCTCCTACAATGAAGAACAGAATAGAAGCACCAGGCTGTTTGTACTACTGAAATAGAAGGGGCTGTTCCTTTCCTCATTTTTTGTTTCAAAGGAAAGATGACAATGTTTTTTGAAGGGTACAAAACCACTTGTGACATCAGAAGGACCACGAATGGGACTGGAAAGTCCCCCTCAAAGCCATGCATTAAGCAGAAGCAACAGACCAGAATGGTAGAAAGATCAATTAGCAATAGCACTTAGACTTATATACCACTTCTCAGTGCTTTACAGCCTTCTCTAAGCGGTTTACAGAGTCAGCCTATTGCCCCCAACATTTTACCCACCTCAGAAAGATGGAAGGCTGAGTCAACCTTGAGCCTGGTGAGATTCAAACTGCTGGCAGTTGGCAGAATTAGCTTGTAACATTGCATTCTAACCACTGCACCACCATACCTTAGTTAAGGCTGTCAAGGCAAACTGGGGAGCTGATCCCAGCCACAGTAGCAATGCAGTGGAGCCAGCTCTGAGCTTTTCTGCTACAGCCATTAGGAAATATGTTTTGCCCTCGTTTCACTTCAAGGCCCGTTTTTCTTTTATTCTGGTTTGGACTTATGGAAGAAATAAAATAAACGCAGCTCCATTTTCAGAGCATTTACAAGGTCTTTGGGGTCTAATCAGTTAGTACTATGGCTGTGAAGTTAAGCTCAAGAGCATTTGAAATTAATATCTATAAAACTTGAGAACTCAAAAGGGAGTCTGGAAAATAGGGTTTCTTGCCCTCTCTGTAAAGAAACTATCTATAAAGAAGTAGAATTTGGGGAGGAAAGTCTGCAGATTTGCCCAGACTTCATCACATGGACAGATAACAGAATTCTGTTGTCTTGAAAGACTGAGATAGAAAAATTAAGGTTTGGTCTTTCTTTAGGTGTGGAGTAGAATATGCCACCTCCACACTTAAGTCTTTGCACCAATCCAAAGTCAACTGCACATTTATACAATCCCATCTTATGAATCTGTTTCATAGCTAAGCTACTTTATTTCTGATTCAGTCCTATTACATCCATCATCAGATTGAAGTAATGCCCTATTAAAATGGATTGTTTTTGTGTATTTTATTAAAAATAAATAAATAAAAATAAATAAAAGTTTAAAATGTTGAAACCTTGAAGATCCTGTGGGGAAGTCGTGTTTTCCAATTCCTTTGGTTCAAATTGGTGTCTCTTCCCTCCCAATTAAGATCCAACTCTACTATCCAGCACACCCTTTAAATACAGCAGAGAATCATATAATAATCTCCACAGTGGAAGAATGGATGCAAAAACTCTTCAGAGTTAGCAGAGATGGCCAAATTAACTGTTTTAATTAAAGAATACATCCAGATTTCTTTCTACTTGGAAACTGCTTCTAGACTTTGTGCTCAAGACCGGAAAAAAAACCCGAAATTCTGATTAGAGAAGTTTGTTGTCATAGAAATGAATAGTATATATTAAATATGTAAAAGTGAAAAAGTTGAGGTTGTATTTTATTATTTTTATTCTACCATGCTGACAAAAGTTGGGAATTAGTGGGTTTTTCCCCTTCTTTTTTCCTTATCCCACAGTTCTCTTTCCCTCCTTTTTCCTCCCCCATTTCCCCATTATCTTTGTTTTCATTTGTATTTCTTATTATGATAATTACACACACACACACACACACACACACACAAATAAAATAAAATAAGCAGAGGAGTAGTGCCGGGAAGTAATTTGACAACCCAGCACCAGAAAATGGATCAGGGCTGGGACTCTGAATGCCATTCTTTGCATTCCTGAATTGGGCAGGTGGGAAGGGAGGGCACCAACAGAGCTTCATTGCTCAGCAGCAGGGAAAACAATTACTGGTTGGTTTTAAATTGCCTTAAGAAGTTAGTTAGCGGGAATGCCAAAGCATGGCTCTGGTTATACGTATCTGGAACAACTAATTCCTGAATTAGTTTAATTTTAACTGTTACATGCCATCACACAAGCTTCTCTTGTAAACATGTGCCTAGAAGGCTGGAGGGATAAACTCATGGTTCTCCACAGCTTCTGTTCCAGAAAGCACTGCTTCTCCTATGCACAGAAATGTTGCTGAACTAACAGCTACAGGATGAGGGGCTGTTTGGTTTGACCTACCTCCTCAACAGTCCCTCTCATCAAAACTCTCCCCAAATACCTTTGTTATGCGCCTCAAGCTGAGACAGCGAGTTCACGGCCACTTTGCAGAGGGCACAATAGAGCAGCTTCTTGGCCTTCTCTTCATCGGGCTTGGGACTGCTGTTACTATGGGGTGCTGCCCCTGAAGCGGCTGTGGTTGCAGATGTGGTCGAGGTTTCTCCCAACTTGGTCCCCCAGGCTGGCCCACTCTTGGAACTCTGGCTTGGCTCCGGGCAAGCGGCCAGGTGGGGTGCTATTGCTGCTGCTGGAGAACCCAGGCAGGGCTGCTTCTCTGGCGAGGAAGGAGCTGGCACGGGGGGCACCGTCACTGATGCTCCTATGCCGTTCGGCTGCTCAGCTGTGTAGGAAAATCAAGAAGAGGAGAAGACATCAGGAATGGTGCAGAAGCAGAGAAGCCATACACAAACCTCAGCAGAGTGTATAATTAGGAAACCAAAGATTGCAGAGGGGTTAATTAGAGCCAAAGCTCACTACAACCTCAGTATTTTTTTTCAGTTCCAGGATTAAGCAAAGTGCTAGTGTGGCAATAATAGATAACCACTGCACAATGTGCTCATCTATCTTTCACAGCCCAAATACTAAATTAGGCATCTGGCAAATACAGGTCTGGAATTCAGAGTGCCTCACAATTTAAAAATTAATCACTAGTCCAGTGATGACAAACCTATGACATGTGGTGCTCAGGTAACACGCCAAGTCTCTGGATCCTCTGGAAGTCACGCGAGAGGGCCCTGCTCTTGCACAGCCTCTGGAGCCTCCAAAATGCACACAAGAAGGAGGTGCACTTTGTTTTGGAGTCTGCAAGGCCACCCAAGAGCATTTTCTGAAGTTTCCAAGCTTCGTGTGACACGGAGCTGCCTCGGATAGGCATGTTTTTCTGAGAGACCAACCAAAAAATGTTTACCATTATGTAACCTTTTATTTATTTATTTATTTATTTTATTGGATTTTGATGTTGACCATCTCATTATCCAAAGGGATTCTTTGTTATGAATTGTTTCTCTTTTGTATGTGTGTGCGTGTGTGAGAAAGAGAGAGAGAGACACGGCAGCAGAATCAAGTTAGGCATTTTCTAAATGTTTGACATGCTGAGCCCAAAAGGTTCACCATCACTGTACCAGGCTCAAGATTCCCTGTAGCCTTGAACCAGCAATCCCCAATTAATTGCAAAGCAGATGTGCCGGGCGTCCAGAATTTCAAGACAAATAAATCTGTTTTCTAAAAGTATTATCCAAGCTGTTTCAAAATAACTTACATTAGAAAGAAACACAACATTTGACAATATAGGCAACCACTTTGTAGTAACATGCTCAGAAACCATAACTTCAGCGTGCATATAAGCAGATTATCACAGAAATTCAGTACCTTATACTGTCATTCATAGCACTCTCTAGGGCTTGGATTAGCAAAGCCTATTTATTTCTGGAAATTATCATTTGTTGAAATCTAGCAACTGCACATGTCAGTTCTTTGACATAAAGGCTATACGCATTCATTTTTGCCTTCTATTTTATCCCCACAGAATAGGCAGTCTCGAAGAAATGAGGTAGGCAGGCCTTGTGAACTCTGGGTCGTATGCTTAGGATGTCAAGAATAAAAGCATCAATACATCATTTGGCATATTTTAAAACTGAGCCCTGACATTTAAATTAGGTTCTGTGGTTTAAAATTAAATCCTGTTTTTAAATTAAATCTTGCCTTTGGGGCAAGATTATGGAGACCTTCTCTTTATGAAAAGAAAACAAGAAAGGCTGAGATACAGCCTACTATTATGCTGTTGTTATTACAATAATCATACCCAGGAGACTTCTGTTCTACAGTCAGAAGAAATACTTGTACACTGTACATGCATTAGCTTGGCATAATTAATTCCACTGTCAAGACTGTGCAGCATTAAATTTTGTTTGTTAAACAGGCATAAATGCAAAGACTTAGATCATAAATTGCAGAAACTACAAAAGTTCCCCATTTTTTTTCAAAAGAAAAAAAATATTTAACTGGTACTTTCTTCCCCTCTAGCTTAATCCCTGTGAAAATAGCTAAGCAAATAAATAAAACGGGACTGAATCAGGTATGTTTGAAAAGCCACAATTCTATCAATCGATATTCACTTACCATAATTTCAATCAGTTAAAGTTTTGGTTCGTTAGCCTATTGATTAACTGGATTAAATTTTATCATGCCCTCTGGAGCGGGGCAGCACAACGTGTGAACCATGGGAAATTCTTCCTAGATCTTTTTGTATTCTTGAAAGGATTTTGCTGCATCAAAGTATAGAAAGGTACTTTGGAGGGCAAGATTCTCAAGTGGGCAAGTTGTGCAGATATTTTGAATGTCAACATTCAAGGGCCAACTGAACTGATAAGTGAATTGGTAAGTTATAAAGGATTTAAGTAATATCTGCACAAGTTAAGGTGAAGTATGGGGAACAGTTTTTCAGATATGTACGCTGGACCTTTATAATAACCTTTATAATATCAAAACTGCACCAAAGCTCACTAAAGATTTTCCAAAGCTAACTCGTATATAAAAAGCAAGCACTTGTTTACCCAAGAGGAAGATGTTGCCAACATTTATTTATTTATTAGATTTATATCCCGCCTCTCTTCCCCCATCAGGGGAACATTAAGATGGCATGCCCACCAAGGCAGATGGACAATAAAAGCCTGCCACCCAGAGTCCTAAGGAGTCAGGGTGCCTCAAAATAAAACTAATAAAACTAAACTAAATAGTGCAAATGAATTCATTTTTAAAAGCTTGCTTGCCTACATTACTGTTTTATCTAAGACATCTTTCCCATTGAAGAAGTACATCATTCTTCCTAAGCTACTTTTTCAGGTAAAATACAGCAGTAGTTTATCTTTCTTTCTTAAGGAACCTATATGAAACTAAAGTACTTAACAGGCATTATAGAGGGCCATGTTTATAAAGTAAGATCTAATTGTTAAGCCAAGCTTGTTTCACCCAACAAATGTCTTGGCAAGCAAGAAACAGAGAAGTCAACTAGTCCATTGTTAGATTTACAAAAGAGCTATTCATATGATGCAGGTGCAGATGTCAATTGTATGTGACCTACAGAAGGACAAAGATTTGGGCCCACAAAATATAACCCTGTGTTCTTCTAGCTCAGGAGTGGGCAATCCTCTGGTGACCAGGGCAACTGAAGGGCTGCAGTGGATAAGGTTGGACAAGCATTTGTCTGAAATGGTACTGTATAGGGCCATGATGGAGAACCTATGGCACACGTGTCAGAGGTGGCATGCAGAGCCCTCTCTGTGGGCATGCATGCTGTTGCCAGCTGCTCTTCTGGTTTCCAGCACATGCATGCACACTGCCCAGCTGATCTTTGGGTTTCCGGCTCTCTGACGCGTGCTCTGACCAGCTGGCCTGTGCACGCATGCGCACCAGCCAGCTGATCCTCAGTTTCCGGCACTCCAGCACGCATGCACGCACACATAGGCGTACACACGCACACGTTCCAGTTTGGACACTTGGTGCCGAAAAGGTTCGCCATCACTGGTATAGAGTTTCCTGCCTAAGCAGGGGATTGCACTAGAAGAAGCTCCAAGGTCCTTTCCCAGTCTATTATTCTGTTCTGTTCTGTCTAAAAGGGTTTGTGGGGAACCAGGGTGGTAGAACACCATGTTTAGAAACCCATATTGTTCTGTTACCAAGGCTACCATTAAAAAGTTCACGGAGTCCTGCCTTCTAAATTATAGGAAACTGCACCCCCCTATTTTTGCAGTAGTGATGACCTGTGACCTGGGAGAGGTCACGCATTGACCATCCCGTTTTGAACTGGAAGGAATTAATAAAGGATTCAGGACAACCTT
Source organism: Naja naja (assembly GCA_009733165.1). Taxonomy (NCBI): domain Eukaryota; kingdom Metazoa; phylum Chordata; class Lepidosauria; order Squamata; family Elapidae; genus Naja; species Naja naja. The sequence continues at coordinate 168,087,390 of CM019149.1, forward strand.
GGCAGTGCATGTAATTATTGTCACTTGGGAGACTCCGAATGGTCTTTCTCAAAGTGTGAACCTGGTAGCCCAAGAGAGAGGTAGGCAAGTCCTCACTCCCAACTTGGTAGTGTGTATATGTGTGTGTGTCTTTACTTCACCTAGGTATATGATGTTCAGGCAAGAAAAATCTTCTTGCAGGATAGCAGCCTGGAAATAGCTACCTCCTGCCATAGGAAGAAGGAGGTGTGTGGGCAAGGACAGGACAAGGCCAAGTGAACTGGAGATCTGAAGCCTTCACTGTTCAACTGACTTTGGCAGAACTAACATATGTCAACCCTTATAATTGTGCCCTGAATTCTTTCCTATCCCTTTGTAGCTAAACAAGCTATTTGGATGGACAAGCAGGCAATGATGATAATAATTAATCATCATCTCTTGTGCTCTAAGCAGGTCCAAAAGAGATGTCAGGAAGTTTGTATGATGTGGCTGTTTTCTATCATTTTTTCCTTAGCATGTCACGTCCCAGGCATGGACCACACCTACTTCAGTTGGAAATGCCCTACCTCAGTTTCAAACCAGAGGCTCTCATTAAACCACACCCGCTTCTAGAGGACAAAACAAACAGTTTTGTCTTCCATGCCTTTCTGATAGTTTCAAAAAATGGAAATTGATCAGCTTGATTCCATGCTATACTATATGAATGTAGACTATACTATGTGAAATTCTTCAGAAAGAGGGATTGCCTTAATGGACTGTGGCCGTTTGATCTGGCAACCATTTTCTTCTTCATCCAGGCTGAAGGAGCACCTGATTCCCGTATGGCTATTATAGAATAGTACCTGATGAATGGTGAGGGGCAAGATGGCTGACTGGGTGGCAAATAAATTTGATAATAATGATAACAATAGCTGCTCACACAACTATTCACAGCCATTAAGACCCTTTGGCCAGGAGTGTAGCACCAGGCTGTAACTTCACCTTCAGGTCACCCGTTGTGAGCTGAAAACATGGCTCTTTCAACTTGCTGACCTGGACTGATGGGGGGGGGGTTTAGCGGTTGTTTGTTCATTTTAATTAGCTTATTGGGATGTTTATTTAATACTTTTTTAAATTTTGTGTTGTATGTTTTTATTGTTGTGAGCCGCCCTGAGTCCTTCGGGAGATAGGGCGGCATAGAAATCCCAATAATAAATAAATAAATAAATATTCTGATCATGCTGTTTGTCATGGCCCCATCAGAGTCTGAGCCCGGGGTGGGGGAAGAGACAGAGCTAGGGCTGATGGAAGAACGACCAGAGGAGCAGGACAAGGCAGTCCCGGGTCCCTTGGGCCTGGGAAGGGTCGCCAGCAAAGAAGGATGCAGGATGCAGGATGACCAGCCAAGGGAGGAGAGGGTAGGCAGTGGAGCAGAAGAGTGACAGAGCTCTGGCGATGAGCAATTACCTTCTCTCCCCACCATCCCTGAGCATGGAAAGGAGGTGGGATCAGTGCAGGGCAACCCAACGACTCAGGAGGAAGCCCCCCTCCCCTCTTCACAAGGTTCACCTGGGGAATGAGATTTAGGGAGGCACCATTGGGAGGGGCGTAAGTCAGGAACAAGCATTGCTTTGCTGTGCTTGCCTTGTTTACCTTGCTTGGCTATGAGCAAGGTCACAGTGACAGAGTTATATTCCAGGTGGTGCTGCAGTCCCAGGGAACTCTTCTTGTGACAAGGAATCTCTGAAACCAAATTCCTTGAACTGGATTAATAGCAGCCAGGACCTATTGAAGGTGCGTGTGTATAGGTTGGCTCCTGGACTTGCAGTGAACAGTGGGACTTTTGGGGGGGGGGAGTTGGAACAAAAAAGGGGAGTTAAGCCTTCGGCCTGGCTGTGTTGTTTCCATGTACAGCCTCGGGTCATCACACTGTTGGACAAAAATATTTTTGCTACCAGAAAAGCATCAACCTAAGCCATATAGTTATATTAGGCTTGTAGAGAGCTATGCTTATTGTTCCCTGACTACTCATCTTGTGTACCATTTTTGCACGCACAACAAGATAAAGTATCTTAAGTTGAAATCAAATCCCAATGGGTTCCTGGATATGCCTATAGTATGCTGTTTTCTGCCAGTATCCCCTTTTCTATGATGTATTGAGTGATTTATATCTTGCCTGATTATTCACAAATAACTCAAGGCACGAACATATCCAATACATCTTCCTCCTCTTATTTTCCCCACAACAACCCTGTGAGGTGAGTTGGGCTCAGAGAGAGAGTCATTGGCTCAAAGACACTCAGCTGACTTTCATGACTAAGGCGGGAATAGAATCCATATTTTTCTGCTTTCCAGCCAGGTGCCTTAATCATCACACTAAACTGGCTCTCGTTGTGTTGGGAATAACATTGGTATGTTGCTGTTAAGTTATGTTGGGAATAAGAACATGGAAAGGTTCAAAATTTATATTGTCGACCTTTTCATCCTTGAGAATGCTCATCTTTTATTCTACCCATTCGTAACTACAATTCCTCCATTTTTTCTTTCTCTGATGAAAATTGTTAGGCTTCCTTTTTCTTCTTGTTCAGAATCGGCTGATGAGGGAAATATGATGACGTCATAGCCAAATTTAGCTATGTGATGATGATGCTGAGAATAATCAAACCAACTGTGCCTGAGGACAATATTTCCTGCACGAGTTACTTGTGATCTCAGCCAGCGGGCTCACTAATTTCATGCTGAACCATCAAACATTTTCACCGTCTTTTACAAAAGCCCATTTCTGGCTGCTTAAAGCATTTATATAAAGCAAATCTCTGTGCTTCTTGGCTTAGTCCCAATTAAAGCGCACATTTTTATCCTGAGCAGCTGCATGGTTAATTCAACCAACAAATCCCTGCAAGGTTACAAACTGCAATTGACCCTTTGTCTGGGATTATGCAGCAAATAATCAGCATTAGGTCATTTGCTTTGATGTAAGGGTGGACCTTCCGTACAGGCTCAATCTCTTCTCAATTCCTTCCTGGAGAGTGCATTATTTAACCCTCATCCAAACAACTACAGCACCCATCGTTCTCTATGTGAAGAGAAACCTCCTTAATTCAGGTTTTTTCCCCTTGTGTTGTAGTTATATATGTGGATACTTACATTTACAAAACTGCTTAAAGAGCAGCACCTTTGCCAGTTTCATCCCTCCTTCCCCCAAATAGCAGAGAATCACCTTCCTCTTTCCATGTGTCCTCTCTAGCTGTCTGATCTCCAGCATGAAATAGCTCAATAAAGAAGTGATACTAGCGTTGTTTCAGCAACAGCAGGCTGAGGAGGAGGCACCTTCTGTCACCCTGGTATGGCTTAGCAAAATCTTCTAGAGCAAAAGATAGCAACAAAAATGGGCCGAGCCATCGGCAGCCTGCTGGAATTGAGTTAGCACTCCCCCCCCTCTTTTCTATCTCCCAATGCTAGAGATGACACACTAAGACATTCCACTTCTATTCCATCCCTCCCTCTAAAATAAAACTGGCACCTGTCAGGTATATTTGCAAACCGATTTTGTGTTTTGACCTCATGCTCATTAATTGACATTTTGTTTAATACACCAGCTATTTGGGAGTGAAGGAGGGAAGGCATTTAACACTATGTATGTATGTATAATACAGAACGTAGTGATTTCTTCTTGATTTGTAAGCTGCCAAGAGTTGTAAGGAATTAGCCTTCAATTTGAATTGAAGAAATAATAAATGTTTCCTATGATCCTGACTCAGATAAATCTATTCCGGCTGATCTGTCCAAACCAACCAGCACTACATTCCATCCAAATGTTGCTCTTGGCTCTACATTATAGAGGTATCAAAACTTGATTTCATTGAGGGCTGCATCAGGGTTGTGTTTGACCTCGGGGTGGGGGTGGAGGGGCAGGGTGGTGTGGCCAGCTTGATGTCACTCATGTCATGGGTGCCTGTGGTGGCCTGAGTGTCCTGCCAGCGAAAATAGGCTCCCAATCTCCATTTTTGGCTGGGACAGCCTCCTGCAACCCTCTGCCAGGGAAAATGGAGCTCTGGAGGGCCATCGCGGGCCAGTCCTTTGCTGTTTCCAGGGCGGCCCCACCCTGCAGGCCAGATCTGGCCCCTGGGCCTTGAGTTTGACACCCCTGCTATAGAGTTATCAAAACTATCTGATTCTTCCTTTTATAAAAGATTCAAGAGTATCATTTTGATTTGGACAATACCTTGATAAGAATTATAACTTAGAACTGCTGCTGAAGTGTGAAAAACCCTAGTTTTGATATGCATGACGATGCCCTTTAAGCATCTGAAAAATTAAGCCCATACCAACAGGCAGAACAGGCAGAATCCACATTTTGTTCCCCAAGAGCTTCTTCCCTAGAATCCTATTTATGTAAAACCAGATCATGCCTTGACAAACTCATCAAAGGTCATGAGGAAGATGGATTAAATCCCTAGATCGTTTCTGATTTGCTGGCTGGATTGAGGACATAATTGCTGTAGTATTGCCCTTGACTGAGCCAAGCAGCAATACATTTTCTCAAAGAAGCTGGACTTCAATTAGCCCCCACTTCTGTATTCTGGAGATAAGTACCCAGGAGAAAACTAAGGCTTGCTTATAAACATTCATGCCCCAAACTCAAAAGGGTTTTCTCCAGCTTTCCTTTCTGTAAAACCTCATTCAAGGAGGTATGGTGTAAATGCTTTTGTTAAACTGACCTACTGCTTTTACTTGAGGGAGAGGGAGGGAGGGAGGGAGGGGGAGGGAGGGAGGAGAGAGAGAGAGAGAGAGAGAGAGAGAAAGAGGAGAGATTGTTGCCTTGTTTTTCCTACATTTTTTTTGCTCACTATATTATTTTTATATCTAATCTACATAATTAGCTTAACTACTTTTAGAAAGGAATTTCTCATTAAATCTCCATGCACAAAACTGCATAACCCCTCAGCCACTGCTTGTCTTTCAGGATTGGCACATAATTTGTTAAATTCTTTATTCTGGGTTTTGGGTAGGAAAGTCTAAAAAAGCACCTTCTTTTCTCTTTTCCTAGAGCTAGACTAAAGTGAGAAATCCTGGATAGAAAGACCAAGAAGTCCCCAGCTAGACAGATGGAGGGTGGGAGGATGTAGGGGGCTTATCCTGACTCTTTATTTTTTGCTAGGAACACTAGCAGATAAGAATCGGTCAGGCTGGTTTTTAAGTCTCCCCTTCTCCATTAGCAATACTGAATTTATTTATTTTCCTCTTTTCTCCCCATTGCTTTTTTACATCTGTGTTGTATCCGAGAATATAATTCGGGAAAGATGGATGAGCTTTTAACACTGAATATATATGTGTGTTCTTTGGGGAGCCTTTGTTTTGGCTAAAATATAGAGTAAGAATGCCTGAGACCAATAAATCTGCCACACTTCTGGCACGTCACGGCTTAGCCAGTTGTGACAGCCAGCTGTGGAAACTCTGCATGAAAACTTGTCCTCTTTTCAAAGCCAGGAAGTGAGGTTTCATCTTAACTGAGCGAATTACACCCCTAAGTTCAATTCTACAACATAAAAAGTGCTGAGTGGGCAGGATTAACAAGGCCCGGGGGCTACAGCAAGTGCCCATCTTGCTTCCTCTGAAGATGCACAATTTCTTGCTTTCAGTCACTCCCTACAGAGTGAGAACAGAGAAACTAATTTGAAGAGAAGGCTGCACAACAGGACATGACTTTGAAGAGAAAGGGAAATCTTTTGATCATTTTGGCATTAAAAGAAAAAGGGGGGAAAATGGATTGGCAAGTCACCAAAACTCAAAACTTGTGTCCAAGCCATGCCGAGTAAATTAGGCAGCTGCAAGGACTTTTGATGAGTCACCTGGCACCTCTAATAGTCTTATTGTATGCCACCCAGATTCACTTTTTCATGAGGATGAATAAATAAATAAATAAATAAATAAATATTAAGACTACACAGGCAGGGGTTTCAGCCTTATGGAAATGAAGAGCAATCTTACATCTATTAATAGAACCTAATTTCTCTTATTGATGATTCAAAGTAATTGAAAGTAACATAGCTATAAAGCTGAACCATGTCCCAAAGATGCTTTTCTCAAGAGGCAACTAACTGGACTTTGTTTTTCTTTGAAGATGTTTCACTTCTCATCCAAGAAGCTTCTTCAGCTCTTGACTGGATGGTGGGGAATGGAAGGATTATTTATACTCCTTTCGTCTTCAAAGAAAACCAAGAATGTAATAATGTAATGTAATAGACTACATAATTTTGTAATAGAAATTTAATAGATTGATACAAAATATAATATAGACATATATAACCATTGGATGAAAGTGTAATATAAACTTAATAATAAAATTGAGAATATCTCGTACAAACGATGAAACAAATAGTTTAGTCATGCATAAATAATAATTGATAAATATATAAAAATGTTTTATATTGACAATATGAGAATCCTTTTTATAAACTGTGAGTGATGACTACGAAAATCTGTAACCAACTGACACACTGTATGTATATAAAATGGAAGATGGCTTTTATGTTTTTATGTTTTGTTTGTACGTTTGTCTTAAAAATAAAAACTTTTTTTTTCAAAAAAAGAAAAAGAAAAACAAGAAAGTCCAGCTGCCTCTTAAAACAGCACCTTTGGGACAACTATGACCTGGATGACTGAGAATCTTCATAGATATAAAGCTGAACCCTGTTTTCTACTCATAAAAATGTAACTTGCCTCCTTGGATCATAGCTAAAGCTCACCTAGTCCATGTGCTTTCACCAAGGGGTCTGCTATCCTATGGTCCTGGGACACTCAAAAGCTGTGCATGATAGAGGAAGCATTTTCTCACTGCAATTTGCTTCTTCTTTTTTTTTTTAGCCCCATTCTGCAGCGCTAGAGTTCAGGGGCATCCAGTGAAATTGACTGAAGATTCCCAGTACATTAATTGCTATTAGCTATTACCACAGTACCCATAGCCTTAAAAAGGAATAAGTCCCACTTTGCCCCACAGAACATGATGTTTTTTTATGGTATTGGAAGAAAGAGGATGTTTTGCACCTAATCCAAGTGAGCCTGCACAGGACATTCATAGAGACTTCTTTTTGCTAGGTCACTCCTGGTATCTACCAAACCTGAAGATGGGATGCTATAGAGGAGATTGTGCTTCAATTGCTCAGAAGGTTATCTTCTTTTATTTTTAAAATTGTACACCTGTATTTTCTAAGGATAAACCTGGGAACTGAGCCCCTCCCCCTTACTCTAACTCACGTAAACGGTGCTGAGCCACCCACTAGCAGACTCATTTGGAAGTGGCAATGTCTCTTTTGATAGGAAAAGCTACTTTCTGAGATCGGGGTAAATATAATGAGCTGTTATGGTGGTCCAAGGATGGGGAAAAGTACACCAAAGATGGGGAATTGCTTATTTCTCTCGTGGCTATTTATTTATTTATTTATATTTGACTTGTATGCCACCCCCTCTCCAAAGGGACTCAGCTAACAACTAAAAAGCAACAATAAATTAATTACCTAAAAGTAACATTAAACATTACAAGCCAAATTGTGCTAAAACCCACCAATCCTAACTAAATTTAAAACCCCTCCCTGGAGGTCAGCACAGCCCAGCCTGTTTGAAGAGCCAAGTTTTTAGATCATGGCGGAAGGTGCGGAGGTGAGGGGCCAAACGGAGTCCCAGAGGCAGTTGATTCCATAGGGCGGGGGCTACCACAGAATAGGCCCTTCCCCGGGGGACTGCCAAGTGACATTGAGTCGCAGATGGAACCCGAGAGCCTGCCTGTGGGCCCGCACAGGGCGGTTGGTTCTCGATGCCGGCAGGAGACATTCCTGTAAATATCCTGACCCATGCCTTGAAGGACTTTGTATGTCAGCACCAGAACCTTGAACCTCACCCAGAGGGCAACCGGTAACCAATGCAGGTCACGCAGGAGGGGCGTAATATGGGAGTACCAGGAAGCTCCCATCACAACCCGCGCGGCCGCATTCTTTGTGAACTCCACTAAGTTATCTGGCTATGATCACGCCTGAAGCAGAGAAAATGGAGGCTCAACCTAACCAATTAAGGCTTTTCCTATGTTCTTCTCATTCTATAGGTCCAGGCAATCAAGGCAAAGCAGGGGTATTATCTAAATCAATGGTTCTGATCATTTGTTATGCTAGCCCACTTAAATGAGAAATATTAAAGTAGTCAATAATCAGGATATACCTACCGCAGAATAAAATATGAAGTGTGCTATTTCAAGAAAGATAAAATATGCCCAAGACAACCTGTCCAGCATGAAGGCCTTCTTACTTAGTCTCATGTTTCCCCTCTTCCAAAGATGGCTTTACCTGACACTGCCCTTATGGTGAGGTGTCCTCCTGCAAGAAGCAAGATAGCATGGAGTGGGCAGGTAGACTCAGCACTGGGACTCAGCATGATGCCCAAGAAGAGTTGGAAGAGCTTAACACTTGTTTTTCCACAAACTAGAGTGAATTGGCCAGGTAGCACCCTTGAAGTTTTGTTGGAATCCTTAGGCTTGTGGAATTCCACTTTGATGTTCCTTCCAGAATCCCAAGGTCCATGGAAGCAAGTCAACTTCAAAATAGTAACAAGGCAGAGAAGCTATGATTGCCAAACTGTCAGTCTGTGCAGAATTGTGTCAAAAGTAAGGAAGATGACCTTGATATCCAAGTCTGTAACAGCTAGATAACATTTGGAAACAATTCAAGTAGATATCTCCCTAATTCACTGAACAATAAGGAGGAGGAGGAAGAGAAAGAGGAAGAACATAAATAGACTTGCAAGATTGACATCAGCCCCACTCGGTAGACCAGGTCATGAAATCAGCTTCCCAGGAAGGCTAACACTATTTTTATTGAGATTGGCTAAAATAACAGAATCTTGCTTATTCAAGGTCAAGGTCTCTACAGATTTTGCTTAATTCTAGGCATGTCACAGGCCACCATTGATCTGATAAACTGTCTCAGAATTCTGTTTCTTTTCCCTTTAGAATAAATAAGTCTCTTTCATTTTTTTATTGTACTTCTACAGCTCACGTTAGAAGGAAGCTGGCCCTGTCTTTCAAAGATTTTTTTTAATGAGTGAAGCTGCATTTATTAGTGACATTTAAGGTGCTGTAGAGGTTTGAACCACACATCCATGCACCAACACTCTGACTCATTTTAAATCAATACATGTTGTTTTCCTTCATGGAAAGTGTAAGCACTGCTGTTAAAAAAATAGATAAATCTATAATTTTAATCTAGTTGTGATTAGAAAGTGCCATATCCAGTACAAAACAAAATATAAGGTACGACTGTGCTGATGCAAAGGAGATTCACTGCTATTAAATCCAAACTGTGTGTGTGTGTGTGTGTGTGTGTGTGTGTCTTTGTGTAAAAAACCACACTGTGGCCACGATAGCATAGACCAGTGGTACCCAACCTTTCTAGCTTGTTGGCTTGGTAGAGGGGAAACTCCTGCAAATAACAGGCAGGTGTGTGCGAGTGTGCTCAGCTCCATTTGTACGAGTGGCAGGCACAAATGCCCACCATTTAAGCAAGGAGACATTTGCACGCATTCATGCACTCATCTACCACGTAGGTGGGCTACGTGGCCTGTGGCCTGAGAGTGGGCCGTGGCCTGGGACCTCTGGTATAGACTGTCTAAACTCAACAGTGAAGAAATTGCTTCTATATTCTCATTGTTTCAGTGGGAGACTACCAGTAAGAGAGAGAATAGGGAAACATCAATTCTGCTACGTAGTCTAGGGCTGTTGCCAGTCTCTTGGGGAAACTCTTTGTATAGGGAAATTTGGCCAGACAAAAACCATTAAGTCAGCAATGGAGCAGTAACTGTGAAAGGGATCTTGAAGTCTTAGTGGACAACCAGCTAAATATGAGCCAGCAGTGTGCAGCAGCAGTCAAAAAAGCTAATGGAATCCTAAGTTGCATTAACAGAGGGATACAATCAAGATCAAGTGAGGTACTAATACCACTCTATAAAGCCTTAATAAGACCACACCTAGAGTACTGCATCCAGTTTTGGTCACCGCACTATAAAAAGGTGTTGAGACTCTAGAAAAAGTACAAAGAAGAGCAACCAGGATGATTAGGGGACTGGAGACTAAAACATACGAAGAACGATTACAGGAACTGGGCTTGGCTAATCTAGTGAAGAGAAGGACCAGGGGAGACATGATAGCAGTTTTCCAATATTTGAGGGGCTGCCACAGAGAGAAAGGGGTCAAGCTATTTTCTAAAGCACCTGAAGGCCAGACAAGGAATAATGGATGGAAACTGAACAAGGAGAGATTTAACCTGGAAATAAGGAGAAACTTTCTGACAGTGAGAACAATCAACCCATGGAACAGCTTGCCCTTGGAAGTTGTGGGAGCGCCATCACTTGAGACCTTCAAGAAGAGATTGGGCTGCCATTTGTCAGAAATGGTGTAGGGTCTCCCGCTTGGGCGGGGGGTTGGACCAGATGACCTAGAAGGTCCCTTCCAACTCTGATTATCTGTTATCAAGAAGAAGAAGGTGTTTATGAAAGGTGAAAAGAGAGCAACATTGTAAGAATCACTTTCTTGCCCAAAAGGAAAAAAGAGGGGATGGGTATGGATAATTTGGATTACAGGTAGTCCTCATTTAGTGACTATTTGAAGTTACAACAGTGATGAAAAAGCAACTTTGCAACCAATCCTTACATTTACAACTTTTGTGGATCTGCAAAGCAAAGGAAAGCTGAAGTAAGATCACAAGCACAGTTGCTGTTGGAGAGATACTAGCTGAGCCAGGAGGAGTCAAATGAGTGATTAGTCTGGAATCTTTACACAGGCGCAAGAAGGAATAGTCTGACCCGCTTTGAATGCTGTTGAACCTTATCTAGTCTCACCCACATGCAACCCACCAGTCTGGGAAGATTCCTGTGAAAGAAGCATGAGCAATAAAGTAGCTAATTAAACTTTTTCCATTTGGATTTGGTTATTTGTGTCTGATAGTCGCAGTTTCACTTAGTAGCCCCCTTGCTTAACACCTGCATTGTGGTTACAACTGTTGTTGTTAAATGAAGACTACTAGTACAAATATAGCTAGAAAGTAAAGGATTAATATCACCTTCCAATCATTTATCACTTGACAGGCAGCTTGCTCTCCCTCCCCACCAACCTTAAAAAATAAAAACAAAATCTAAACCACTTCTACTTATATAGTTTGGCATACTGTAGGTGGTTGGGGATAATGAGTTCAGTCCTATGTATCTGCTGGGCACTCGGCTGGGGAAAGTTACTACAGCAGTAGATACTGTACTAACACTTCTCTCTTATCCCATCTGGGACTTTTACTTCTGCTAAAGGCAGGTTTGGGTTTTCAGGCAAAAATGCTCTCAGCCACCCATTTGCCACCATTTCCCTATTAGACATAACCTCTCATTCAACTTCTTTGATAAATTTTGCGTGCTGTTAAAACCAAAATATAGCCTTTAATTTAAGCACTGCCCTATTGTCCATGAGAATACCATTTAAATATCCACCTTTAAACTTTGCAATGCATTTTTTTTGTTTTTTCTCCATCTCTGGGATATTGATTCGATTTACATTAATCAAAGAATGTAGGAATGAAACAGGCAAAATTTCAAGCAAATCTTTCTAGGAGCAAAAATGCTTATTCTAGAACAATTAAGAAAATAATGGAATGTGCAGAAATGAATAGATTAACAATGGCAATCAAAGAACAGGAAGAAAAGGAGTATTGTAAGATTTGGAATTTATTCTATGAACGGTTAGACAGAAGAATAAGAAATTGAAATATGTGGTAATAGCAATAACATCTTATAACAGATCGATTTTGAAAGAATAAGTGAATGAATATAACTTAGTAAGGATGGATTATATTTTTGAAAGATAACAACTATAATATTAATAATAATGTAATAATCAAACAATATGATATAAAATGTTGATTAGAATGGCTATAAATATAATTGAATAAGTAATGTATGATAATATCATTATGCGCACAAGATATATATACCCAACTGACACACTGTAGAATTGGAAGATGATTTTATTTGTTATTTTTGTTTAAAAAATAAAATAAAAAACTTTTATTAAAAAAATGCTTATTCTAGGAGCAAAAATGCTTATGGGCTTCTTCTTGCTTAAATCCTAAAGCAGCTCCTATGAATGCAACAATTGTAGACAGCCTAGGTTCTTCCTGAGGTTTTCAACTTCCAGTTCAGCAACATCTAGTCAATGATAAGGAATTGTGAGAGGGATGTAATGCAAGAGTTGGCTAACACCAAATTACTGCATCTATTTCTGATCTACCTGAAATACGTTATTATGATCTCTCATGAGACTACACACTGCTCTACTCTTTCTGATGCCTGAAATAAGGATCTGATTATCAATTCAACACTTTCCACCTTCCAATCTCGGATTCCATCTGGCTCATCCTCCTAATCCTTAGCCCTACTTACCCTCCCCTTTAATCTTAGATTCTTCACCTCATCTTTTATCTCTCTATCCTGGATTATGTGGGTATGACAGAATAAATATATTGGGTTCCTTTAAACAGGCAAAAGAAAACTTTGCCTATAATTTAGACATTGTTATTTTTCTAGTGCTGACAAAGATAAAAACTATTACCAGGAAGCAGTGAAAAAAGCTCCAAAATACATCCTGAGAGAAATTAATAAGGAACTTCCATCAGTACAAAAGGTAGAGAGATCAAGGAGGATAGTACAAATTTGCATGAGAGCTGCATTAGACAAACAGAGCAAATTTATGGTATATATCATTATTCAGAAGGAAATCTCTTTTGAGTTCAAAGGGATTTCTTGTTACAAAAAAATCACGCATATGATTGCAGCCTGGAGGCTTTTGATAATACACATCAGAGCAATCTTGAAGCTGTGGGAGAGGGGGACTCAGTGGCAGATGCCACTTCCTAAGCAGTTCTGTTCCCAGCCAGAAAGAGGTGAGCAGATTGTATGTCTGTTTGCATGTGCATGTATGTGTGTGTGCATGTGCTTGTGTCTTTGTGGCTTTCCACCTTTTTTCCTTGAGCATTGCCACTTTTCTCTTGCAATGAGTTCCAGTGGAAAGCAAAATGAATAATTTAGTTTAGCCACACTTTTCCAGGAGCATGTTCAGAACATGAAGAGCTTTGGTTAAGAACATAAGATCAAAAGGTGGCCAACTGAATGCCTTTGGGAAGTTCACAGACCTTGACTGGAGGGTAACAGCCCCTTCCCTGTGGTGCATCCTAACAGTAGGAGGAGGTGAATGCCCTCAACATTAGGCATCACAAAGAATCTGATTTTCCAAGATCCATCTAAACTGGCTACTATTCTGTACCACAACTTTTGGCAGCAACTTCCATAAATCAACTATGAAACTCTGTCTCATGTGAAAATGTATTTTTTCTGACAGTCTTGAATCTCCCCGAATTTCATTTCAGTTGCTGAACAGAATTTAGAACATTGTAAAAGATGGAGAAAATCATATCCTGATCCATTGTACCAGACACTGTTTTTATATTGTCTCTTTTTATCTTCACTCCAAGTGATGTAGTTTTAATCACAGGGGAGTTGCGTCCAAAACCTAACCCCGTTGGCTGCTTTTTCTACCTCTAAGGTGTGGTGACCAGAACCATAATACCAGCTCTCTTCTGAGTGTGGTCAATTTGTAGATTTGTGTAAGGCATTATTATATCAGAACTTCTATTTCAGTTGTCGTTGCAACATTTCCAAGCATAGAATTTGACTCTAATGCAGCAGCTGTCCAATCTGACCTCAAGGCTAGTCCCTGCTGGCATTAATACATAAGTGCAGATGGACAACATCATCACTGTTTACATTAAACTGTTTTTACACTATTTTTAATATCACGTTATAAACAAATGCTCAAAAGACAAACAACTTCCGGAACTTATCTGGCTCCTTGCCTTACCTGATACTAATTTTCCTAGACTCATTTAATAAGGAAATAAATCAGATAAGCTGATAAACTGCAAAGTGTCCAGCACAATCTTTATTGGGCAAAGGCAGTTTTTAAAAAAGAAATAGAAATGATGGCAGTTGTAACCTATTGCTCTGATTGAGTCATCTTGAGAAAGTGTATGTCTCTCCTTCCTCCCTCCCTCCCTCCCTCCTCTCTCTCTCTCTCTCTATGAAGGACTGATGGGATACAACTTCCTTGTTAGCTTCCTACTACTAAATGGCTCTTTTGCATTTGGCTCCATCCATCATCACAGGCATTTTGTGAACAGCAACTCCCTCCCATGGCAACCATTTTCTAAGCATGCCCATGACAAACTCCCATCATCCCAAATATAAGTATTACCTCCAAAAGATTTCCTGTATTTGACTCATTGTTGGATTCCTTACCTATGAAACATGTTCTATGAGAACCTAACGTGCAACTTACTGTTTTACATGTAAGTAAATAAAGCTTGTATCTTGACATACAACATGTTGATATATAGCATATCAAGTCCTGGAAGAGGATGAAAGATGAGACATGACAAATTGTGATGTGTGAGAACAATGATAACTAGCAAAATACTGAATACATACTGAGGGTAATCAGGGATTCTAAAATCCTCTTTTCAAAAAGAAAGCATTTTCATTGTGTCACCTGTTATAATTCAGGGAATCAAAGTGTCTTCTCAACTACAAGTAGATCCATGATGTTTTCTGGTCACCTGTCATCTAGATGAGTTAAAACAAAGACCCTTCTGTTTGGTCAATTTTCATAATACTGCTTGCTGCTTTCACAAAAACATATTTTCCTAGAAATAAATTCCACCAGGCTCAATATGACTCATTTCTGGCTTACTTTGCAAATAGTACTGCACTTTTAATTTGTCTTTTTTAATTTCTGCAGCAGACTTGATTCCCCACCCTTTTTTCCCTGATTTATCTGAAGTCATGAATTGGTTAAAAAAAGGTCACAGCAAAGGTTCCACGTGTTTGCTGCAGAATGAATGGGTCACTTATTTAATTATCAGCTAGTAATAAGTACGTTCGTAAACAAAAATTTTATAGGACAGTTAATCCCGTCAAATTCAAGTTGCCAATTTATTTATTATTGTGAAGTCTATGTTTGTTTCCAATTATAGCAGCAGAGTTTCAATGAAAACTGTTGGCTGATGTGGAAGTTTCTTTCACAATTATGTGATCTGTGACAGGCAGTTTATTTTAATTAATGATCCTTATATGAATAATTCCTGTGACATACTGTAACGTGTTACATAATAAAGGTTTCAAAACAGCAGCCATAAATTGGGCATGCAATAAATTTGCCCACTTGTATGCTGTCTTGAGTCCCCTTCAGTCCAGTTTTGCTATTATTAGCATATCAAACACTGTAGCAGCCCAATTGTAAAGGCGACTAGATCCAGGCTTCATAAATCTGAATGACCACTAGCTGACAGCAAAGGATTCTGTAGTGATTATTCTGAATTTTATAACCTAGATATGCTAGCTTTAACACAGCAATCAAAATGTTGAGGTTCAACACTGCAAGGTCCAATTCAGCTCTGAAACATATGATGTTCCTAATCATTGCCATTTCTCATCCTAACTGCAGTGGCTGAAATGTTTTTACCCTTTTGAAAGAGATAGAAATGAGAGGGGAAAAAAAAACATAGCCTGATAAATATTTAATTAAGACATTCTTTCATGTACCCTGGATGCAATAGAAGTTATTTTTGAATAAACATCCACAGAAATTGCCTTGAACATTTCCTGGGATTAAATTCTACTGAACACAAAGTGAGTTCTTTAGACAGATACTGTGCTGCAAAACCCAGTAGAAAAATACTGCAAAGGTTGTAGGCATTTAGCATAACCTATATGCAATATTTACTATTCCTGTAGGTAAGCAATTCTTATGCTCAAGCAACATGTAGCCTCCTACAACTTAAAATTAAATTAGATCCAATTCGGCTTTCCTCTGGACATCAAAGCATATTTTTTAATTTACAGCTCTTCCCATAGTGCCCAAGTAGTCCTCGACTACTGACCACAATTGAGCTCAAAATGTATGTTGTTAAGCAAGACATTTGTTGAGTGAATTTTGCCCCCATTTTATGACCTTTCTTGCCATAGTTGTTAAGTGAATTACTGCAGTTGTTAAGTCAGTAACATGGTTGTTAAATGAATCTGGCTTCCCCATTGACTTTGCTTGTCAGAAGGTTGCAAAAGTTGATTATATGACCCTGGGACAATGCAACCATCATAAACATGAGTCAGTTGCCAAGTTTCGGAATTTTGATCACTGGGGATGCTGCAATGGTCATAGGTGTGACAAATGGCCACAAGTTACTTTTTTCTATGCCCTTTTGTAACTTCGAAAGGTTACTGTTGTAAATTGAGGACTACATGTATATACATAATGCAATCTCCAAAACTTCAGGGTGGACGGGCAATATATTAATTTCATGTAATCCCTATGGGGCTGGACCCTTTTTTTTGGTCATTCTTATTTCTATTTCCAAAACTTGGCTTCCATGCAATCCTGGTCCTTTTCTTGGCCACATGCTGACTAGGAAATCAGAAATACTTTCTGGATGCAGCAGATTTGGATGCAGCAGATTTTGTAGCTAAGCTACTACCGGTACTTCTATTGTGCCTGTTTTAATTGGGGGAAGGGGAGATTTTCTCTTTGGCAACACAGAAAAATCTTTTACTTTTGAGGTTGAGAAGAAGCACCCCAAATAATGACTGGGCTTATCTATTACACCCTTGAAAAAAAAGAATGAGCCTGTGCCTGCATGGTTTCTTCATCAGATTTGTACTCTTAGTATCCTTTTCCTCATTGAGAGGAAATCATTGTACATTTTTCCCTAAAGGGAACTGCTCCTTAATCCTACACCCTTCCAGCACTAATTTTGCTCTCTATCCCTCTTTCTGCCAAGAAGGAGGAATTTAGCTCATTAATGTTAACGGAACATGTCAACTTCCATTCTGCATGGTGACCCTGTGGAGCACTATTTATTTACAGTCTCACACTCACTCCCACACACACACACACATGCAACATACTTCCTGGATATCCAGGAAACTAAATAGCTTCTTTAAACATACAAACCCAACACTCCTGGTTTTTTTTGCATCAGGAGAGTGGAACTTGAGAAGGACTAACTAGATCAGGGGTCTCCAACCTTAGTAACTTTAAGACTTGTGGACTTCAACTCCCAGAAGTGCACAAGTCTTATAGTTGCCAAGGTTGGAGACCCCTGAACTAGATCACAAAACAAAATCCAGCATCCTGTTTTCCATAATAGTCAGAAAAACCCATAACAGCCAGAGACACCCATGAGTCAAGAGGCCTTATGAAGGAAAGAAAAGAAAAGGGATAGGATGGGGTGTGGAGGAGAATCCAAGATCTGGAAACCTTTATAGCTAACAGCTCCTGACAGAGTTATGGATGACACAACCACCATATAAAAAAACAAGGGAATATTTAGCCAGCACCTTTTAAACCCATTTAAGCCAAGTAGCCATCTGTGTAGCTTGCAGCAACACATGTAATGTGAAGAAAACCTTGGCATTGTATATTTTCTCCACATCACGCATCATCACTTTATAAACCCTGATAGTTTCTCCTAGATGATTGTTGCCTTTTTTTAAAGCTAGAGAAAATCTCCCTTTATACAGATCTAAGATCAGAACTCCGTTTGACCCTTTGCATCAGGGGTGTCAAACTTAAGGCCCGCGGGCTGGATCTGGCCCACGGGGGTGCTTAAATCTGTCCTGCGTGCCTGTTCTGGAAACAGCGAAGGACCGGCTAGTGGTGCCTCTGCCAGTGAAAAGAGAACTTGGTAAGGCCATGCACAGCCTTCCCCGGGCTCCATTTTTGGCTGTGAAAGCCTCCTGCAACCTTCTGCCAGCGAAAATGGAATGTGAGGATTCAGCAGTTTCTGACCAGTTCTGGAGAACCGGTAGCAGAAATTTTGAGTAGTTCGGAGAACTGGCAAATACCACCTCTGACTGGTCCCTCCCCCATCTATTCTCTGCCTCCCGAGTCCCAGCTGATGGGCTGGGTCTTCTTTTGTTGCCCTGCACAGGAGAATGGAGCTGGAAAGCAGGTTAGTGAACTAGGGAGGGAATGAGGAGTTTGCAGTATCCTTCCCTGCCATGCCCACCAAGCCATGCCCATCAAGCCATGCCATGCCCACCAAGCCACGCCCACAGTAGTAAAAAAATGTGAATCCCACCACTGGACTGCACACTCCGTTTCCTCTGGCAGAGGGCTGCAGGAGGCCATCGCGGCTGAAAACAGAGCCTCAATGAGTGACATGCAGCTGGCCACTCCCACCCTGGCCACTCCTGAGGCCCCCCGAGGTCAAACACAACCCTGATGTGGCCTTCAATGAAATTGAGTTTGACACCCCTGGTCTGCATGGACAGGATATGACTCTTAGGCTCTGAAGCATGAGCCTTTCCCAGTCCAAGCAAATTTGAAAAGTTTAAGGTAAATTTGGTTAAAGAGCTTTAAAGGTTTCAGACTTTACTTTGAAGGCCACAGCCATTTTAGTTTTCTACTACTATTGGTTGGGTTTTTTTTCTTTTTTAATCCCCTCAAGATATGTTGATTAGGAACATCTTTAGCATTGCCAGTGGTGCTGTGCTGTAGATTTGGCTAAAGGCAGTCAGATATTTCTTTAATCTCCTTCCTCACAATTCCTCATGCAGAGGTAGTCGCTGAGCTATCCATCAGGGCTCAAGACCACTTTCCAAACAACTTACAAATTCAAATGCTGTGAATGTATATACAAAGTGAGGATTCTTGTTCCAACATCCCGATCACACTTTCCTTTTGCTTAGACTGTACAACCTTTAGCATTTGATTGGGCTTGGCCTCGTACAGGACGTACTTCAGATTGGGTGGTATTGGCAACTTTTGTTTACATATGGAGGAGGCAATATTTTGAGTTACATCCATGTTGCACAATAATTTCAAGTTGATATCTCAGCTGCAGAGACCGGGGTTCTTTTGTCCTCTAGATCCATGCTAGAAGTGTTCTTTTTTCTAAATGGCAACAGCAGAGGGAGAGACACAGATCCCAGTGGGATGTGAAGTCTGCCTACCTCCAAAGAATAAACAGAATTTGCAAATAGACTTAGCAAAAAAAATGTTCTTTCAAAGTATTTTCTTCCTGTGCCCCTTGATTATGGCCCTGTGTTCTGATGTTTTAAGACTGTAGAGACGCCCAGCACCCATTTTTATCTTTCAAGTCTCACCTCCCAGGGGAGCAATATGATCACTGTGGGTCACAAGAATTCAAGGGGTGAAATGAATGCTTTAACCCTCTATAAAACTTAACCCTCTACAAAATCTAAACCTATTTTGTCCCAAACATTTCCCCAAACTAAAAAAAAAATCAGAAAGGGGAAAAGGAACTGGAACCCTTGTTCTTATTTCTCAATACAACTGGCAGAATGCAAGTGGCCCAACTTCAATTGTGGTTTAGACTGCATCATCTCACCCTGTCTTCTCCGAAGCCAGCTGGGTTCTATCAGCTGGCAGAGAATAAATCCAATATCTCTTGATGCTTTCTAATTCCAGCTTCCACTGGGATCCAAGCCTCATTTGTTGTGTCTCCAAGTTGAATGGCCACGGAGCTTATGAACCATGAAAAAAACAGAGTAAAGAACTGTGTTTCTGAGAGGATAACTTTTAGGGCAAATCTGCTCTGTTCCAAATCAGTGCATGAGGCAGCATTTGTTCTCCACAACATAGCAACTCATTAGCCTGAAGCCAAAGGAGATAAGAAGTCATATCTATAAACAAGGATATTTCTGCAGAATTCTGTGGCAGCAGCACAACAGCTGGATCCCAGTTTCATATATTAAACCCCATCTCAAGATCCCATTTCCCTTCCAACTTCTCTTCATCTTGGTTTCATCTATTACTTTATCCTTTTATTGGCTTTCAAGAGTTGAGCAAAAAAGGGAGTTTAAAATTCTCATGCCACACCATTCATATTGTGACCCAGACTTCACTTTGGGCTCTAATCTTCCCCAATTCTGGGAAAGCAAGACCAAGGGAGTGGCTTGGAAACTGCCCTGAAACTCTTTGTGTGTGGACTGTCAGTGAGCTATAAACCACACTTTTACATGTTACTCTGTGCATGCTCTGTGACCGAGCTTTGTCAGCAAAAAAATCCTAGGGCTCAACTCAAGGACTGAACCATAATTAAGACTTCAGGTGATTAAGCACTTTTTTTTTACAAAACATATAACTGAATTTTGTGCTATGACACATGTGGATGGCCAATGATGTATATAACTTTAAAAGAGGATTAAACAAAATATAGAAAGCAGATGGCTCTTTAGGCCTCAAAAGAGCTCAGAGGAATTTCTAGGGTCAAATCTGGGGTGGGGGGAAGAGGAGATTTTGTGGCAGTCCTTTTCAAATATCCTTGTGTGAATGGCCAAAAGCAAACCAAGATGGGTACATCTTTCCATCCAAACCCTTCCCTGGTTATCTCTCTTTTCTCAGGGTCCCCCCAAGCTAATTTTGAGAAAGGAGAAGAACTGCCTGGTCCAAGCTTGCAGTGGAAACCTTTTCTGTGAAAACCAGATCACTACAGAGGTGATATTCAGCAGGTTTGGACCAGTTCTGGAGAACCGGTAGCGGAAATTTTGAGTAGTTTGGAGAACTGGCAAATACCACCTCCGACTGGCCCCGCCCCCATCTATTCTCTGCCTCCTGAGTCCCAGCTGATTGGCTGGGTCTTCTTTTGTTGCCCTGCACAGGAGAATGGAGCTGGAAAGCAGGTTAGTGGGGTGGGGAGGGAATGGGGAGTTTGCAGTATCCTTCCCTGCCACGCCCACCAAGCTACGCTCACAGAACCGGTAATAAAATTTTTTGAATCCCACCACTGATCTACAAGTCCCTTTCCGAACAAAGACGTCCTAACTTTATTTCCACTTGGAAACCACTTCTGGAATTTGTGCCTGAGGTGGAAAATAAATGAAACTGACTTTGGGTTTTACTGATTAGATTAGGCTTGTTGTTATAGAACTGTCTAGTATATATTACTATGTAGAAGGAAAAAGTTGAGGCTGTATGTTATTATCTTATTCTAGTGCAATAAAAAAGAGTCAGAAGTCAATGCTTTTCTTTATTTTTCCCCTTTTCACGTACACTTTTTCCTCTTCCCCTTTCCTTCCCATTATTTTTCTTTTTCTTTGTATTTTATGTTTTAACCAACTAATAAAAAAATTAAAATTCATGAACAAAGATGTCTTCCATTCATTATCCATGCCATGAAACCCTTCTGGGCATACTAGAGAGGGAGATGTGCTAGCAATTCTTCTACACGTGGGAGCTGCCCCACTATTAGCAGCAATGACCTGGAGCACCTCCTGTATCATGAAACTCTGCCTGCTACTCCTTTACTTGAGCGGTGTGCCCCCATTCCCTGTAATGCCACCATGTCATGGTTGTTGCTCTCGTTTGCCTGAAAGCAGGGAGTTATTATTAGACACCGTTTGGAACAATTAGAATCAGGCTTTGCTATTGATGGATTCTGGGCTTCGATAGATGCCTGCTTGGTTTGCCCTGATCAGCTCAATCCAGATCATCAGGATAAAAAGTGGCCTGGCAATAGGAGCTAGGTTCAGTATCTGCTCCAAATTACTCCCACCCTGATCCAATTATGTCATTAATGCAGCCACAAAATAAAAGAAAAAAACTCCTTGGAGCTTGGCACCCAGAGCTGGCAGCACTGGAAAATAAGTAGAGTAGTGAGCATGGTGCCTTTTTGGGACCATCTTCACAGGGCAGATGAGTCACTGGTACTCAACCACTTCAGCTGCTGAGTTTACGGACCACTTAGAATTATAACTCTCGTTTCACCTTGCTAAAGCTACAGCCAATAAATGAGACGAAGGAGGATGTTGCAGTCCAGGGAATAAATAAGTTAAACATTTAAATGGAGAGACAGACAGGGATTAAAACTAGTAAGGAGGTATCTGCATCTGCTATTAAACTACTGAAAAGAGGGAATGCCAGAAGAGTTTCCAGATTCATCTTCCACCTCTGCTAAAATTATTCTTTCTGCATAACTGTTAAAAATATGCATCTTTTTTTGCAGCTATGCATCCTGGCTTAGAATTTAAGTGGATGTTGAAACTAGTTCTAGGACTGCACAAGGATGGCTGTTTTTTTTTTTTAAACTAGCTCTGTTCCTTTACAGCAACTTGAAACTGTGGGTGCTCCATCACTGGAGGTTTTTAAGAAGAGATTGGGCAGCCATTTGTCCAGAATGAGATAAGGTCTCCTGCTTGGGTAGGGGGTTGGACTAGAAGACCTCAAAGATCCCTTCCAACTCAGTGATTCTGCTGAGGCTTTCATAGAATCATAGCACTGAACGGGGTCGTTTAGGTCCCTGATGAGGGAAAAACACTGTGGATCAAGCTATAAAAACAGAGATGTAAGGACAGACTCAGACTTCACAAAATAAAGTCTGACAACTCTTTTTGTTGTATCTGTGCAAAAGGTTACAAAGTGGTGACCATTCTGGAAGCTATACTTCAGCAATAAATGGAGGATCAGATTCCCCAATCCCTACCTTAGTTTCCTCTCCATTCCTTGAAACTTAACTTCATAGCTGTGATTGTAACTGAAAACAAAGAGTTTGACTTGGTACAGCTTCTAGATTCCTGACATTCCATAGCGTTCATTTATTGTAATTAGTCTCTCATCATGTATACATTAGAAGGGATGTGTACGTTATTAGAGGGATATGATTGTGTATATATGTGTCAGTTTGTGCATGTGACTGCAGAGCACAAACTCCCTGCATATCCATAGGCAGAATTAGCAGGCCTGCCAATTTACATATGGTTTTAATTTATACACAAGCAGAAAAAGGACTCCCACCTTATTAATCCCTGGCTGCCCATTTTCTCCAAAAAGGAAAAAACGTGGGAGAAATGAACAAAAGCTGAAATGCAAGACTTCCGGTCCCAACCACAGCCTTTTCTTCCACGATTTCTCTCTTAAAGCCATTATACAGACACCAGTTCAGGGTTCGAAGTGGAAGAAGACAAACAGCAATTGGAAAAATATCTGAGCCTAATTCAATCTCCAGAGAACCCCAATTTTCAGTTAAAAAAGAAGATTCTACTTCAGTTGTGGAAATACCCTTGATAATTTAAAGGAAGTTCTCAGTCTTAATTCTAAAAAAACAGAAGGAAATATGATCAGGATTTCTTGTAACTGGGCCATGGAGTTACAGTATTCCATTCTACCCCTTCCTTCCCTGTGGATCTAGTGTACTGAAGACAGAAATTCAAACCTCTTACTATAAACGCATTTATGCAATTTATTTAGCAATGTGCTGTTCTGGACATAGGCTGAGGAAATATAAACTAGTATGACTGTTTTCAGTTTAAATACTTTTGTAACAATATTAATGTTCAAGCGTGTACAATCCTAATTTTGTGTGTGTGTGTGTGTGTGTGGTCACAACCACACTATTGGTTAAGTAAATCACAACAATTATTTTCTGATAGACTGGAGGAACCCAAATAATATTGTGCAAATTTTTACTCTGGTACAATTCCGATACTTAACTTCTTTAACTTCATTTTACTTTTTACTAAACTGAATGCTCTGCCCTTGAACCTGCTTCAGGGTAGGGCAATCTTTAATAGAGGAAGCTTTTTCATCACTTTATACCAGAAAAAGATTCAGAAATACTAACAGTTATCCACACCACAAAACAGGCTCACTAGGGAACCTGGCCTTAAACTTATCAAGCTCAGTACTTGGCCTTTGCTTTTTAATGGCATCTGTGCCAGCTGAAATTAGTCAGGTGAAGTTGGTCCAACACAGCGATAAAATCAAGAGAGAATTTTTACCTTCTTGATTATTATGCAATAAGCAAGCACAACTCAGAATTGGCGGCTGAAGACACTATCTAAACTTATATGTTAGCAACCTCTCAATACCATTTAAGCTAGTTGCAAACTCATTTCACTGCTTTCAATTCATGGAAAGTGCAATCCTAGGCATATTTATTCACTCACAGAATCACTGAGTTGGAAAGGCCTTTTAGATTGAGTCCAGCCTCCTGACTAACACAAGAATACAAAATAAAACATGGCCAACATATTGTCATATGACCTCTGTTAGAACGCAGTTAATAGAGCACAGTCTGCCACAACTGTGAGTAATTGGTTTCGCTGTCAAATTGCACTGTTGGGATTTTTTTTTCCTAATGTACAATTGGAATCTGCCTTCCTAATATAAAATCATACATTAACGTTCTGCACTCTGGAACATGCCTACTTCTTCACAATCGACAACAGGTGTCAAATACTTTCAGGTATTTAATGAGTGCTATATTATATTCCTTCATGGAGGAAAACTATCTATTGGTTGCTAGGAGTCAAAAAGGACTCTTTGCCACGTATAGCACTTAGCAATAGCACTTATATACCACTTCACGGTGCTACACAGTCCTTTCTCAGCAGTTTATAGAGTCAGCATATTGCCACCAACAATCTGGGTCCTCATTTTACTGACCTCGGAAGGATGGAAGGCTGAGTCAACCTTGAGCCAGTGAGGATCGAACTACTGACAGTAGGCAGAATTAGTTTGCAGTACTGCATTCTAAGCACTGCACCATCATGGCTCTTATGATCAATAAATGAATTCAGTGTTCTCAAGGCTAAACATTCCTTCTATCTTTCTTCATAGACTTTATTTTGGAGCCTCTTGATCACCTTTGTCACTCTTTCTGAACCTTTTCAAGTTTGTGTGGTCCTTTTTTAAAATGAGATCCCTATAACTGGACACAGTACTTAAGATGGCGGCCTGACTAGCAGAATAAAGTGGAATTCTTACTTGCAAACCATATTTCTGTTGATGTAGGTTACAGATGAAGTTGCCCTTTTTTTGGCAACTACATTATACTACTGATTCCTATTCAGTTTATAAACAAGTACTTTCCCAAGATCTTATTTTGTACAGAACAAATAAGAGAAAGCCTGAACAGTCTGTATTTTTTACCAACTCCTTAACGCTCCACTTTAGATGAGAATGAAACAGGATGACAGGCTTAGGTAGAAGGGAAGAGTTGAACATATTCTGGGCCACTGCTTTCCTGTTTCTCCCATAGTGGAATATTCAACACCACCTCCCCCCCCCCAAAATAATCCCCAATCTGCTCACACACATTTTTGAATTCAGTCTTTCTTTTGCCAGCTTCTCTTCCCGATACACACTGGATTTACTCCCACCGTGCTCAGTTTTTGCAGACTTATGCTGCTGATTGATAGAGAGATGGACAGAGTCGCTTAAGCTCCTCTATGTCTTTTCAAAAATTGGTTGGACTGGGAAATAAAAATCTAAATTCCTTCCTATATAATCAGGGCATTTGATTTTTGTTCCCGAAGTGAATGCTTTGCAACAGTCCCTGATAAACTGCATTCCATTTTTCCAACCTATCGAGAAAGCTTTTAATTTTTGTGCGTGTATGTTCCATGGTAGCAGCTATCCAGCCCGATTTTGCGTCATTTGCAAATTTGATAAACATTCCCTCCACCTCTTTATCCAAGTCATTAATAACAACAATATTGATGACGATCCCAGATCTAAGCTTCGGCAGTGGTCAGTGGCTTTTTTAGGAAAGCATGCGTAAGACAGCAGCTAGCTTAATCATCCAGTTCCCTTTTATCTCTGTAAGCACACAGGCCTCAGGCTCTCGCTAAACTTACTGATCTTTAGCAGAGAATGACTAGCTTTGCGAACTTGTATGTGACACTTCCCCAGAAATGAAAGGGTGAATCCTATACCGCAACCTAAAAACCATACAAATGAGACCCCAGTAGAGATAGTCCTCGACTTACGACCACAATTGAGCCCAAAATTTATGCTCTTAAGTAAAATGTTTGTTAAGTGAGTTTTGCCCCATTTTGCAACCTTTCTTGCCACAGTTATTAAGTGAATCCCTGCAGTTGATAAAGTTAGTAACCTGGTTAAGTGAATCTGGCTTTCCCATTGACTTTCCTTGTAGAGCTCTGCTCTGCCCTAGCTGTCAGGATTCCAGCAGTTACCCCCATTTAAATCATGAGTCTCGAGCCAAACTTCCAAAATTTCAAAAGGATTTAATGAGAGTTAAAATGCCTGGCATTGCCTGGGTGTAGCCGACTCTGAAACACATAATTCATTGTCACCCTTGACCCTAGTTTCCCCCCACCCCCTGGGTGTATCGTAATTCATATTCTCCAATGGGACACATCCATAGCCAAGAGTCATCAATCATACTCTCCAGTTAGAATTTTGCCTGGCAGAAACTTCAGTCACCTAGTTACTATCTTTGAAAACATTTATGGAATGCACTTTCGGTTTGCAAGCTGCCGCACTGCTCCCCCCTCCCTTTCTGTTGACAACTCTAAAAAAGACCACAGAAATATTTTATGAGTTGACATTTGCAACAGGTGATCACATAACCTTGGGACACAGCAACGGTCATATGTATGAACCAATTTCCAAGCATCTGAAATTTTGATCACATGGGGACGCTTCAAAGGTCATAACTGTGAAAAATACTTTTTTCAGTACCGTTGTAATTTTGAACGGTCACGAAATGAACTGTTGTAACTGGAGGACCACCTGTACTGCCGTCATATGTAGCTTTCACACAGGATAATACAAGTAGGTCTCGTTTAGTGACTGTTCGAGTTAAGTGACAGTGATGAAAAAGTAACCTTAAGCTAGTAATACAGTGGTTAAGTGAATCTGGCTTCCCCATTGACTTTGCTTGTCAGAAGGTCGCAAAAGGGGATCGCATGACCCTGGGACTCTGCAACTGTCATAAATATGAGTCACTTGCCATGCACCTGAATTTTGATCATGATGTGGATGCCACAACGGTCATAAGTGTGAAAAACGGTCTTAAGTGTATATAGGAGGTGGTGACCCTTTGAGAGCTGTTATGCAACGAGATCTCATTTTAATGTATGCCGATTAGTGTACAATTTCCAAGTGACAATAAAGTTATTCTAAGTCTAAGTCATTTTTTTCAGTACCGTTGTAACTTCGAATGGTCACTAAACGGACTGTTGTAAGTCAAGGACCACCTGTGCGGTGTGGATCCAGCAATGAGAGAAATGGGCTAACGGCTTCTTAGAAAGTTTTAAAGCAGAATAGCCAAGATGATGAATTAAGACAGGAGTGGTGCACGTATGTACTAAGGGTCTACAGGCATAGAATGTTGCATTGGTGTTTATTGGGGAGCAGTCCTCTGTGTGTGTGCGCGTGTGTCCAAAAGCACAATGTGTGACAGGTCTCAAACAAAAGAAAGAACACGGATTTCCTGGAATTGTTATGACATAACCCCCCTCCCCAGCCCAGCCTCACCAGAGAAGACATGAGACCACTTCTGAGGAGTGTTGGGGCTTTCTGGGTAAGATATATGCCCTTTTATTCTGCATCGTTCTTCTCATTAGTCTTGGTGTCTCCCCCACCCGCTGAGTCTGAATCCTCATGGAAAACACAGGGTCTCTTGCATAACGGAGGGAGGGAAGGAGGAAGGGAAAAGCCCATCAAGCTCTGTGAGGTCATTGGTGGCTGGGAACCAGCAACCCTGAGTAACTCTCCCTATAAATTCTTCATCTCCAGACAACTGCATCTCTGCCAAGTGTTTCCTAGAATTTATCATTCCACTGAGGAACAGACTGCTGCCTCGAACTCCACACAGATGTTAAGAAGCACCTTACAGAGAGGAAAAAACCCACGAAATGGTTGCCCTGTATAGCTATTTTAAACACGGGTTTAAGGCAGATCCGAGCCTACTTTCAACTACTTCAAAATGCCTACTGGAAGAAGGAAAAAACAAATGCAGTCTGCAATGCAAGTAAGGTCTGTTCTGTGCCTACAAGCGAAGTTCAGTGAACTCATCATGTGGTTATTTACTACAAATAAGGCTCCCGCCCTCTCCCTCTCCCAATAATCTAAAAAGGTCACAAACTCAAACAGTGGCAATGTATCTCAAGAGTCCCTTGTAGCCTCGTTCATCTCACATATGATCTATTGCAATACAATTTGCATGGGGCTGTCCTTGAGGACCACTTAGAAGTTATAGCTGGTCCAGGATTCATTCACGTAAGTCATTAAGGGCGTCCTTAATAGGCCATGATGTAACAACTGTGCTATGTGAGTTGCAGAGGTTCGCAGTGAACTTCCTGGCTTCAATTCAAAGTTCTGCTCATCACCGACAAACCCTGCATGGTATAAATTAGAACTTGGATATTTGAGGGACTTTCTCTAATTGTTTCTGTTTCTCCTATACCAGGGGTCAGCAACCTGTGGCTCTGGAGCCGCATGTGGCTCTTTTCTCCCACTGCTGTGGCTCCCTGTTGCCGGTCGGGTCCACAATTGATAGGGCTTTTGGTTGGGACAGGTAGAGGAAAAAGGATGCTGTGCTAGGAGGAGACCTCTATGGTGGGGGGGAATCACCATAGAGTCTGGTTGGCTCCAGAATTGAACAGGGGGCTTCCAGTTAGGACCTTTGTGGCTCTTTGAGTGTTTAAGGTTTCCGACCCCTGTCCTATACAAACCAATGGGGTTGGCACACTTCAGGTCTCAAGCAACCTTAAAGGACACAGCAGGCCCACTTTCTCTGTGGCAGTGCCCATTCTTTGAAGCAGCATTTCCCCAAGGCCCAGACCGTGTCAACGCTGCTGTCCCTCCAGAAGACCTGGTTGTTTCCCCAGGCTCTGAGCTAGGATGGGGTATGAATTTGTTATGGAGATTGTACCAAGGTATATTAACAGATTTATTTTTTTCTTGCTCTCGTATGACTGTTTTTGTTTGTGAGGCTTTAAAATACTGTTTTCTTGTGTGCTTGCCCTGTCATTGGGGAATATACACTCAGGAAAACAAACAAATGCATTTCTAGTCTGTCTCCCTTCAAAGCAGTGTACATGATTCCGCATAGCTTTGTAAGGTAGATTAGACTAGCCCTGCTGAATTTGATGGTCAGGTAAGGATTTGCATCAGGGATCCCAGTTCAGATCTGATCTTCAAATCCAGCTTTCCCTGAACAGTTGCTATCCAGCTGAGAGAGACTACAGTTCTCATTGTTACCAAACATTGTGGTCGTTGGAGTTTTATCAGTGTTATCACTTCTAAAACACACAAAATTGAAAACAAGGAGGCCTTTGCTAAACCAAACAGCAGGAGGGAGCTTACATTAGTTCTCAGCAAAATTTCACTAGGGAAACAGCCATGCATAAGAGACAGCTGGCACTCTTATACAAGAGGGATGCTGGACTTACAAGACTGGATCCCTGGACTAAACAAGTATCAGATTCCTTCCTTGTGCTCAAAATAGGAAACGGGTCACAGAGGCAGGTTAGGTTAGTCTGATGTCACCAAACGGCCCCCATGCTCCTCAACGGAGTTGGGCAACTTGTTGAAATGTAGGGGTGACCTGGTAAAAACTGTTTGTTTTTTTCCTGCTGTTTTCTAGTGAAAATTAAAGAAATAAGTTGTATGGATAATGTTGGCCAGATGAAATTCAATTCCCTGTTCCAGAGCCTGTGTTTTTAGGACACTGCCATCTTTTTCTTCTGTTAATAGTAACAAAAAGCAACTCTTCCTAGGATACGGTTGCCTGTTATGGTTCTAGAGCAGGGGTCTTCAAACTTGACAGCTTTAAGACTTGTGGACTTCAACTCCCAGAATTCCTCCTCTAGTCATGTTAGCTCAGGAATTCTGGGAGTTGAAGTCCACAAGTCTTAAACTTGCCAAGTTTGAAGACCCTTGTTCTAGAGATACAGATAGAAGCACAAGCCGCTTACAATACAGGATTCAGATGTCCTGACTGACACAAATTCAAACTATGATGCACAGGTTGAATGTCTTCACCCTGAAGAGGAATGGTTTTGACGTGGGAAGAGCTCAATGTTGACAGCAAGCCCTGCCACTTGGAAAGAAACATAAACGAGTCTTCTGTTTAATGAACCCCATTCTTTATCTATAAGACAGATTCACCCTGAAGTATTTGAAATCACAGTCCTTGAGTTCTCCATTGGGATTATTTCAAGAGATGGACACAAGCATGCAGGGCATCCAATCCATCATGTGAACTCTGACTATTGCGTTTCAGCCTGCATTCATTTCTAGCTCATCTACATAGCTGGAGGGTGAGTGGACAACATATCACACTCCAATTCTCTCAGAAGGAAAGGCATACATTTTATAAGAAGCTACCTTATGACAGATCAGAATACTGATTGATTTAGCCAGGGATCCTCTCTTCTGATTGACAGGAGCCTTCAGCATCTCTGGGAGAAGTCTTTCCCATTAATTCTTGTCTAACCCTTTTTAAAATTAAAGATGGCCAGGACAGAACCTTTTCAAAATTAGGATTCCTCCCCTCAAATATCTGAGGAACATCTCATGAATTTTACGTTGCCCACTATAAACACTATCTTGCTGTATCAGTGAAACAGAATTGCACTCAAAGGCAAAATCCAACCATCATTTTAAAAATCTGGATGATGAAACTCTGCTTTTAATTTTTTTTCTAAGCAAACGCCTTGGAGCTTTGAATACAAGAAGAATTGGAAAACCAATTCTTCATAGAAAGAAAAATCTTAAAGTGGGCTTTGTTGGGTTTATTCACTGGTGGTATTCAGGCATTTGGGGGGGGGGGACTTTTTTTAGGCAGGCATGAATTACTGCTGTGAATGGATCAGCCTTAATTAGTTTCATGTGGTTTCAATACTCTGGTTCTCTTTTGCATATTTTAACTAGTTTTGTAAACCACTGGAGAAAACAACACATACACATAAAGAAGGAAGAACGTGGACTAACATGAGGTATCACGTACCACCGTAGTTACTTAAATTTAAAAAAGCTCCATTGTCTTCTTGCTAGTTTTGCTCAAGACATCTGGAGGCTGCCACTGATTACATGGTAACCTGGGACAGGGTCTCTGACAGAACTTTAGGACTGGAAGAGGCTTTAGAGCAGGGGTATCAAACTGTGTGGTAGCCACCGAGATCCTCTGGATGACATTAAATGCTAGCAGCACACTGCAGCCTAGTTGAGGGGGCCTCTTTTGCTACTTCATGATCTCATCCTCTATCTGTTGGGTTGGAAAGTCCCTGATTTTCCAGGTTTATAGGTGATCTCATTTACTAGTCTTAAGGATTGGTTGGGAGGTTGTACCAATGTGGTTGGGAGGTTTCACCCATGTGGGATCTATTCTCCAATCCAAATGCTGTATCTATGCTACTCTTTCTTGCTTGTAAAAATGGTATAAAAGAATAAACACTGCCCAGGCAGTCAGACATCTTGGCACTCTGCACAATGACTAGTCTTGAAACCCATCAAAACTGGATTTCTTTGAGGGCTGGATCAGCTTGTAGTTCTCCTGCGCAGACTGGCCGGGGGTTGGGTGGGTGGGTGGGTGGGGAGACTTTGCCAGCCAAAACACAGGCCAGATTTAAGCACCCTGCGGCCTTGAATTTGACACCCTTGCTTTAGAGAATATCTAGATCAGCCTTCCCCAGTCTAGGTGACTTTTCCATGTTGCAAACTTCACCTCTGAGAATCCTCAGCAGCGGCCATAAAAATCAGGGAATTCTGGGAGCTGAAATCCACTCATTTGGAAGGAGCCAAAGTTGGAGCTGGCTGATTTGGTCTAATCCAGTTTAGGACAGGATCCACAACTGCAGTATTACTCACAGCTGATTAGCTTCAAATATCTATCTTTAGCAATGGGCGATCTGTTTAACTATCAGAAATCTCTCTCCAGTAGGATATTTCTCCTCTTATCTTTTGTTTTCTATACATTTTCAGGGGCACAGTTGTTATAATCTGCTGGTCACTTATTCTAAGGCTGCTGTTCACCATTCAGAATTGTTTTGGGACAAATCCTCTAATCTTTGTCCTATTTCTGGGCTAAAGGGCATAATAAAAATGTGCTTTTAAAATTCGCTTTTAAAAGGGCTTCCCAAGCAATGGAAGAATGGGCAAATTTGCCAACCATAATTTCCTCACCAAGTTATGGTGGTAAGGTGGGATACAGATTAAACTTCCATTTAAAATAATTCTACATTTGCAAGACTATTGGATATGTTTACTTTAGAGCTCCTATATATATTTTATACTGAAAAGCTGGACCAAATCCCTGAGAAATATCCCCAAAGCCACACATGGGGACAATCCAATCTTCCTTTTTAAACTGACTTCTCCTAAATCACCTTCTGGTCAGTTTCACTGGATGATCTCAGTTTCTTATATGATGAGAGAAAAATACTCCTTTTCCCACTGCATTTCTATCATGCATAATTTTACAGTGCTCCTTCAAAGCTTCTCTTCAACTGCGTTTTCTTGAATGAAAACACTCCAAATTTAGAACTTCCCTTGCAGATGCGCTCTAATGGCTTGATTATTTTGGTTCTACTTTTCTTCATCTTAATTATATGCCATCAAGTTTGCACTGACTCTTAGCCTCAACGCACACTTCTTGCCTCAACGCACACATACATAAAATCCTTTTTTGTGATGCAATGACAGAAACTATTGAAATTTGAATAAAGTGTTGCCACACAGACAGTTCACTTTTCAAATCTTTCTCTAATAGTTCTCAATATGGAATTTGTCATTTTTTGCAGTCGTGCTTCTCAGACTCCTTCAAGGGATGGCTCAGATTTTCCCCATTAATTCAGTGATTTTTAAAGTACAGGTAGTCCTCAAGTTACATCCACAATTGAGCCCAACATTTCTGTTGTTAAGTGAGACATTTGTTAAGTGAGTTTTGCCCCATTTTGTGACCTTTCTTGCCACTGTTGTTAAGTAAATCACTGCAGTTGATAAGGTAGTAACCTGGTTGTTAAGTGAATCTGGCTTCCCCATTGACTTTGTCAGAAGGTTGTAAAAAGGTGATCACATGGCCTTGGAACACAGCAACGGTCATAAGTATGAACCAGTTGCCAACACCTGAATTTTGATCACATGATCATGGGGGCACTGCAAAGGTAGTAACTGTGAAAAATAGTCATTTTTTTCAGTACTGTTATAATTTTGAACGGTCACTAAATGAACTATTGGCACTCAAGTATTACCTATACTACCGTCATATGTAGCTTTCACACAGGCTAATACAGGTAGGTCTTATTTAGTGACTGTTTGCAATTACGACAGTGATGAAAAAGTAACTTGATGACCAGTCCTTGCCTTTATGAGGTCTCTAAAGAAAGGAAACCTGAAGTAAGATCAAAAGCACAGTCACAGTTTCACTTAACAATCCCTTTTGCTTAACAACTGAGTTGCTGGTCCCAATTGTGGCTGCTAAACGAGGATTCCCAGGGTATACAATAGAGAAAGAGCACACAATCTCACTCCATCCTTGGGAAAGGCTCTGACATTTTCAAAAGCCTCTATGTGGAATGACACACTTCCTCTTAAATCCTCTGCTGTCCACAAAAACAGCTTGCCTCGTATTTATAAAAGCAGCTGTTAGCCCTAACAAGTTGGTTCTTCCATCCCCACACCCCCCATTTCCCTTTTCCTTCACCCCTGCCCCCAAAGCTAGCAGACTGTTTATGCTGCTTAGCTGCAATCCTGTGGAAGCTATAGCATCAGAAATGCTATAGATGAGGCTAGTCACTCTCTTGCACAGTCTCCAAAAATCCCCCTCTTCTGAAGCTGGGAGGCAGCGTTCCCCGGGCAAGTATGCTGGCTGCAGCCCCAGCTCCATTTCCACCAGCTATTGGAGCCGTAATCAATGTTTAATTAGATGCGATTTAATTACCCGCTTGCTCAGCGGTCACTCGGACCGAGAAGGCAGCTCAAGTTCCCAACATCAGGAGGACAGGCACAACGTCAAAGACAGGATGTAAGATCTAACCTCCCCCTCCCTCCCTCCCTTTAGCACAAAGGTTTCACCCTCAGCCCTGTAATTGATGCAAAATACAGCTAAGGTCTTATTGAACTCTGTAACTGAAGCAGAATGTGGGTAGTGCCCAGAGCCCTGTATTTCTTCCCTAGCCAACATTATCGATGTTTGTTTTAGTTTCTCCAGAACTGGCTCTATGGCAGAAGGAGAAAAGGCTCATGCACCCTTCTGGCAAGAGGGCTGGTCTGAAAACTCTCCTCTTCCTATGCTCTGGTCTGGAAATACCTCTTCATTTTCCTAAAATCCTGAACAAACCAGTCTGGAACTTGGAAGTTCTAGAGTACATTCTGGTGCAACAGATCCACAGAGAAGTCTTGAAAATCTGTTCAACATTTTTGGAGAATACAGGAACACTCCCTCTCCCTCTCTCTCTCCCTCCCGCCCTCCCTCTCCCCCTCTCTCTCTCCCTCCCTCCCTCTCGCCCACGCCCACATCTCACACAATGTTCTTCAGGAAACCCTTAGATTTTAGGGAGCACTTGTAACAAAAGAAGAAGTTCAGAACCTGTGCGGTCAGAATCACTCTCCCCGGTGCTGGAGGATGGACTGCCTGCAGATCCTGGCTTGTCTCCCTCCCGGGGTCCCGCTTCCTTCTGCCGCGTTCTGGCTGCTTCAATTCCCTTTACTCGCCGGGCGTGGCGGTTCCCCTTGTAGTGTGCTTCAGCCTGGCTCTATACAAGAAAAGAAGGAGAAAGCAATAGGAGATCCAAAAACCCATAACATTACCAGTATTGGTCGACGAGAATGGCACAACCTTGTTTACAATCCTGTACCAGGCTAGGCCAGAATATTTTTTAAAATTTTATTTATTTACATCCCACTTTTATTGTTTTTACAAATAACTCAAGGCGGTGAACTTCTTCCTCTTCCTATTTTCCTCATAACAAGAACCCTGTGAGGTAAGTAGGGTTGAGCAAGAGGTACTGGCCCAAGGTCACCCAGCTGGCTTTCATAGCTTAGGTGGGACTTGAGCTCATGGTCTCCTGCTTTCTAGTCTAGTGCCTTAACCACTAGACCAAACTGATCTAAATGGAACATCCAAATAAATTTCTGAGAACGCTTTCAGACTAGTTTGCCCCCCCCCCTTTGACACAAACATCCTCTGTTCCCCTTCATTTTAAGGAATATTATGACAAGGAAGAACACATTAATTTAAACCTGAACCTATGAATTATCTACACTAATAATGTTCTTCTAACAGATTACTTTCATCTATAAAAATGTCATCTTGGATAGAAGTTTTAAATATAGATGCTTACAATATTTATATTTCTCCTCAAGTTCATGAATACAGCAGAAGATGGTAGCACTTAGGCATGCTTGGCTGATCACCAAAAAGCTAAGCAGGGTTAGAGACTTGGCTAATGCTTTGATGGGAGATCACTAGAAAACCCCAAAGTGGTAAATTAAGAGGAAGAAGTAAACAAACAAACAGACAAACCCAATTTTCAAAGAAGAAAATCGCAAACCATTTTTTGTGATTGATGCCAAAACAATATTCTGTAGTCTCTATGTAATTTACCCTTTTCTATACATAACTTCAGGCTATGTATTAGTATTCATTTTTCAATTTTAATTTGCTTTTATACTTGTACTTAGGTTGTATATTGGTGCTTTCTTTAATAAAGATGCAAAATCCCCTTCCCAATATGTTGTTAATTTCCCCTGTTTCTTCCAGACCTGATTTGTGGCTATTTTCGGAAAGTAGATGTGAAACAACATGATTATAGCAGTAGCTTGTCTAATATAGATAAGCAAAAAATGAAGCCTTTCCAGATTTATCCTGAATAAAAATACTCCCATTTAACAGTCTTGGTACCAAGAGATAAACACCTTTTAATAGCCTTTTGTCTTCAGGAGAAGAAAGGTTTTAATTACAATTTCCTCTTTCCTTCTTTTTCTTTTTTTCTTTTTGCATATTTTAATAATATTTAGTAGCTCTCTTCTATTAGAATTCATTTTCTAAACAGAACATTTTTTAATAGTGCCAAACATTAGAACAACATGATTTCACATGATTTCACTAAATGCCCTCTAAGGTCAATTCCGATTCTATGATTCAGTAATTGTGTTAAGAGGGCATCTAGTCCAACCTCTTGGTCTGTGCAAGAGCCACTTACAGACAACTAACAGTCTTGTTTGAGGACCTCCAGCATGTCATGTGGCAGCCTGGCTTCCACTATCTAACAACTTTTACAGTCAGGAGCTTTACCTTGATGTGTAGTCTGAATCTGATTTCTAGTGATTTTAATCTACTAATACTATTCCTATCTTTTGAGTCAATAAAGAATATGTCTAGTCTCTTTTCTGTGCAAAAAAACCCCTTCAAATATTTGAAGACTGCAATAATATTTCCCCACATTCATCTTTTCTGCAGGCTAAATGTATCCAGATCCTTTAACCATTCCTCAAAAGAATTGACTTCTAAACCACAATCCATTTCAGTGGTTGTCTTCTGAACTTGCTTCTATTGATCATCATCCTATTTGAATTACTGTGCCCAGAATTGGATATAATAGTCCACATGGGTTCTGACCAAAGCAGAATAAGACAATTATGTCTGTGCTCTGCATGCTGTACTTCTGTTAAAGCTTCTTAAGATGGACTTTGCCATTTTAGCGACTGCTTCATTACATTCAGTTCTTGAAAGAAATAAGAGAATGTCAACTTGCTCCTTCTCTGGAACAGAAGACCCCAGCAACTCAAAAGTTACTCACCTTCACTTGTCTTATAACCTTAACAATGCCTACCAATTCTAACTTTAACAACCTTATCATGACTAGGCTGGAAATAAGCATTATCAAACATACAAGATGAACCTTTTAATGTTTTTCTTTTCTTTCTTTCTGATATTTACAACAGTAAAAAAATTACATTATGATGACAATGTCATCATCTTTAGCATTTTCCCCGTAAGTACATCACACTCATGTTCTGAAAAATCAGGTTAAGGACAGATCATAATAGAGAAAATCTATCTATGTAATCTCTTAATAATTGACAACAACTTGATGGTACGTAATCAATCAATCAATATCACATCACAGCCTATTGGAGGAAGGAAAGTGTACAGTGTGCATTTGTGTCATACTACATCAGAGAAAGAAAACTGGCTTCCTCGAGATGGTGCTTGACCTCAATTCTATCAGTCCGCTAACATTTGGAGGGCTACCCAGCTGCAATTCATAATATAAACTTTACTGGAATAAGATAAAAAAAATACAAAGTATAAGAAGATCTTTGTTTTTCATTCCATCTCTGAGAATCTTAATATATATCTTTAGAACTGCCATCTTACATGGATCTTCTTTTTCTTTTTTAATTCTTGAAAGAATACAATCTGCCATGATTCAGAAATCATATCTGAGATCAAAACTAAATGCTTTCATTGCTTTGCTTTTTCGTTCAGTATCTTCGCTAACTTTCTCATATCTTGTATCATGTGGCAGTTAACATGCATAACAACTAAGGTTTAATGATGTGCCTAATGGAAAAGGAAGACTGTAGCAGACAAGCTGCTCTTATCCCAGCATGCAATCTGGGGTATCTAGGCATCTCCATCAAGACCTCATTTTGGTTTCATACTGTTTCCGATCGTTCAAAAAATATAGAGACCTATATTCTGACTCAGCTCTCTATTGGATCATATGCTAACCTGCAGATTTGCTATCTGGCACATTTTTTTTGTTTTCTTCATACTTGTGTTATATTACAATCAGAATTCTGTTGTTTATTCAAATGTATCAAAAATTATGTCTTGAGACATAAGCCAAACAGTGATCAAACTCTCTTGATAATTTACAATATAATCATCATCTAATCTGTAGTGGTGCAGTGGTTAGAATGCAGTACTGCAGGCTACTTCTGCTGGCTGCCAGCAGTTTGGCAGTTCAAATCTCACCAGGCTCGAGGTTGACTCAGCCTTCCATCCTTCCAAGGTTGGTAAAATGAGGACCTAGATTGTTGGGGGCAATAGGCTGACTCTGTAAACTGCTTAGAGGGCCTGTAAAGCACTGTGAAGTGGTATATAAGTTTAAGTGCTATTGCTATTGCTAATCCAACATGAAAAACTTTACCTGTTCTCCAAACTATTATATACAGTACATTCAATTCCCTTAAAGAACTGAACCTGGGCAAACAAAAGGCATGTGATCTCAGCCATGTAAAGGTAGTCCTCGATTTACAACCAAAATTGAGCCTAAATTTCCATTGCTAAACAAGAGAGTTGTTAAGTAAATTTTATGACCTTTTTGCCACAGTTGTTAAGTGAATCGTGCAATTGTTAAGTTAGTAACAAAGTCGTTCAATGAATCCGGCTTCCCCATGGACTTTGCTTGTCAGAATGTGCAAAAGGTGATCACAAGACCCTGGGGATGCTACAAAAGCCTTAAGTACAAAAACTGGTCGTAAGTCACTTTTTTCAGTGCCGCTATATCTCTGAACAGTCACTAAACAAATGGTTGTAAGTCGAGGACTGCTTGTATTTATATATCATTTGTCTTTTATACCCCTGTTACTGTCAACTAGACTGTCTGCCACTGTAAGGCAGAGGAAACTGTCAGGACTTTCTAAAAACTTACCTCAGAATTGAAGCGGATCTGGCAGACGTTGCAAGAGATAATGGGGCGTTTGGCCTTGGTTACAGGGACCCCAAACGTATGGTTGATCACTGCTTTCTGCACTGGGTCCATCTGCCAGGGGAAAATAAGTAAGAATTGTGGTGAGTGACTATTATTGTACCTGTACTTATAAGGCCTACTTTTCACAATAATGATGAACTGGAAGGCCTAACCACATAATCCTGTCAGCCCACAGCACAAGTATTTGCATGCCTCCAACACCAACAATGCCCCAACCCTGTTCTTACTTCATCCCTTAATGCTAAAGTAAGTGTTTTCAAGCATAAGAAAACCTGTGGCGAGTTTACTCTCTGGCAGCTCTGAAGAAACCTGGTTAATTTATTGTAAGTTGATGGTGCTACAGCTAGATTCCAAGGAAAGAGGTTGAGCCCATATTAGTCTGGGTGAGATGGCCTTCTCAGGTGTTAGACTTCAAAATATTCCGGAAAGGTAGATATTTTACAAATTAATACTCCTTATTTGTTGTCATCCCCAGTGATGAGAAACGTTTGAGACACTAAAAGCTCTCAGATTAGCTTCAATTGTCGAGGAGGTGATTGGGCAAATTATGTAAATTATTTCCTATGCACCTTTTTTATCCAACAATCCAGCAAGATTCTGTATACATGCTAATCATCCCAAAACGATGACCTGCAGAGGTGCTGGAAATTATAAGGTATACCAGATAGGGATGGCATAACTCATAAGCCTGAGCACACATGCAGGTAAGAGAACAGAATGCTACAAGAGGGGCAGTCGGAGGTCAACGGAATGGTGAAAGAGAGAAATGAGGCACACTTTGGAAGGGTGTGCAATAGCTACAAGCATGAAATGCGAAGTTCCTAATTTAGCTCTCACCTCAACTATAAACTCGCTAGGTAGCCTTAGGCAAGGCACTTTCTCTTAGCCATGGCTCTCCTCTCTACTATGGGAGTAGGAGGAAGGATAAACAAAACAAAACAAACAAAACGTAGTCATACTGTTTTAACTGCAAGATGCTTTGAATAACTCTGACAGAACAAACTTGCAGAAGATATTAGGTCAAATGACATGGTCTCCTTATTTTCTAAGACCCAACCCTATTTATTACATCCTAGTTGACTTCCATCCTATGCCAGCTTGCTCCTTGTATAGCTTAGTGAACTAATGCGTATGGTGAGTTGTGAAGTTTCTGACACATATTACAAATGCAAAGTACTGCTATTTGAGCATGTCATCATGTTTGAGCGTGTGTTGTGTGATATATGGTACTTTTGTTCTTTCATGTAAAATGCTCACTTGGGGTTGACATGGGTCAGAAAGGAAAAAAGAAGAGAGTGTGTCGAAGAGTTTAGTTTGGCATTCCTTTTGTTTTATTCTAGGGGGACGTATTTATCCATATTCTGTAACCAAGGGCAAGAACATAGTTCTCCTATATTCCTCTGTTGTCTCTGGCAGGACAATAAACTAAACTGGACGTCAGACTGAATAATTAGCCAGGCAGCCAAAGATACTAGGCGTTTCCTGGGCTACTGCTCTGGCCATTCTTAGGAAAACCAAGCTACTTTCTTAGGAAAACCAACAGTCTAGTCTCCCTGCTATTCCCACGTGTCTCTCCTTGGACTCTTTCTACATCAGTGATTCACATTTGGGTTGGACATCTCCATATTGTGATAAGGTCTTCCATATGGAATGTGCACTCGTCAGGAACTTGGAGAGCCATGCACCTCGCCTACTTTCCAACAGAGTGGCGAATTTGGCCCTCAAATGTGACAGAATTACAACTCCCAGTAGTCCCACTGCAGTTGGCCAACAATGAAAAATGCCAGAAGTTAGCTATCCGCAAGGCCATACGTTCCCACTCCAACCTTATGACATCCCCAACTATTATCACAAACACAATGTTTTCATTGGCTTGTTACAACCCAGTGCTGAAATGCAACTGAATGGGAAGACGCAACTTCATGGCTAGAAGTGTCCCCTTGAAAATTCTGGCAGCCCAGAATATAGTTAATAAATATATTCTTGGCACAAACCTGGAACAGGGCCCAGGCTGGGTTAACTCTCTGGCCCTTACGTCTGTGATTATAATATAAATTGACAACAGGCAGCTGCCGAAAGGCAGAAACCAAGTCTGCCACCAATTGCCTGATGAGAGAGAGATTTAATTTATGAAGAAAGACACAAATTGGGACAGAGGACCATGTAGAGACCCTCAGAGTACCTAAGGAGAGTTCCAAGTATCCTATTAAGGAAACAGCATCCTTTCTCCTTTGGGTGATTTTAAACCATCTCTCCCCCAGTTGGATTTGTAGTACAAATAGAAAATTTTAAATTAGCCAAAATGCTCCTCTTTACTTCAAATGCTTCTTTTCCACATATTTTCCCACTTGAATAATTGCCATGGGGTTAGCATCAAAAGCCTGAGTGAGGCTCAAAGGCACTTTATTAAAATGGCTACTGATTCACCCAAGAGGGGCGTGCTTCCATAATCTCATTTTGTCTCTGTTACAGCAGAGAGTTTCATATGCAAAAAAGCTTTTCTGTTATTAAAAAGCGTACATAAGCTTTCAGATGATTAAGTCCCAACAAATATCTTGTGCTCTCCTTATTTAATCATGTGGCCTGTCTTGTCTCCCCTCTCTGAGGGTTGTTTTTCATTGAAAAAAAGATTAATTTAGCCTGCACATGTTTTCCCGGAGAAATTAAAATTGGCTATCTGTAAAAATCCAGTTGTTTTGCAGTGCTATTTTAAGCCCCACCCACTCTTTTCTGACAAACTGGGTCAAATTTATTGAATGCTGTAGGTGTTATGTAGGAAACAATCACATGGATTCATTTTTACAACAAAGTAAAAAAGAGAAGGAGCTCAATAACGCAAAGTGCATTAGTCCAGAAAAAAAGTGTGTTAAAAATAGAGAAAGACTTAATCTGAGATAGAGGAACTGAATTAAAATTAAACAAACATGCAGTAGAAGAGATCCTTAGAAATTTTTTCTCCTTGCCCACAGTTTCTAAATAATGTTTGGATGTGCTATGATAATATCTGAAACATCAGACTCCAGAGATACAACATGAGATAACTATTCCTGAAGATCTTACTCTGTCTACTCCTCTAATTATGATAAAAAGATTGACTAATGAATACTGTAGGGAAACCTTATGTTTATTTGAAGATTCCCCAATCCCTGTGAGAAAGTATTTTGGCTTTTCTAAGGTATTTCTGAATTTACTTTTCTACTCAAGGTGTGGGGAAAGAAGGGAGCAATAATGTGAATCTCTAAGCACTAAGTAACTTACAAACAGCCACAAAGAGGTAGCTTTCGTTTATTTTTTTTAGTTGTCAGCACTTCTAAAGTCTATGGGAGACCCTGCTGCCAGCGACTGTTTCCCATTGTCCTGTGCGCTCTCACAGACAGGGCCTCCTCGGGGTTCCGTCAGCCAGACAATGTCGGCTGGCGACCCCTAGGGGTAGGGCCTTCTCTGTGGGAGCACCCACTCTGTGGAACCAACTGCCTTTGGAGCTTCGGATGGCCCCTGACCTCCGCTCTTTCCGTCGTGGCCTAAAAACGTGGTTGTTCCAACTTGCTGACCTGGAGTGAGGGGTGTGTGTGGGGGAGTTTTAATGACTGTTTTTTAGTGTTTTAGATTATAATTGGGTTTCTTATTGGATTTAATCTCTTTTTAGTTGTATATTGTATTGTTTTTATTGTACGCCGCCCCGAGTCCTTAGGGAGATGGGGCGGCTTAGAAATCCAATAAATAAATAAATAATAATAAATAAATAAAGTTAATCCATCAAGAAAAATATAGCCTTCTTCCATTTGAGGGGAAACAAAAGTTACTGGGTAAGCTATAATAATAGTAATAATAGTAGTAGGTGCCTAAACCAAAACCAATTGCACCCCTTGAACACCATCAGGATTGATAAATTCACCATCAGTCAATTGCAAAAGATATTTTTACTGGGACCAGCTTACATCCTGCAATGGTATCTGTAACATCATCAAACATCCACATTTGCCAATCCCAGGTCCTTGGGAAGAACTTTATAGACGGA
Organism: Naja naja; assembly: GCA_009733165.1. Classification (NCBI taxonomy): domain Eukaryota; kingdom Metazoa; phylum Chordata; class Lepidosauria; order Squamata; family Elapidae; genus Naja; species Naja naja. The sequence goes on from CM019149.1 coordinate 168,129,934, forward strand.
CAAAAATGCCCAATCCAGTCTGAATATCCGGCTGATTATGCAACGAGCCATAACAACAACAACAATAATTAATAAAATGATGATGCACCAACTTGAGAAAATTCTTTTGTGCAAAAAAAAAAAGCACTACATCTAATAAAACTTTGTTTGGCATTTTAAATATCTGAAGAGACACATTTTTATATGTGGATGTTCATATATTTGTGTAGGGTACTACAACATCCTAATTATTGTTATACAGTGTTATTAGTTTACAATCCAGCAACTAAGCTTTTATTATTGAATAGATTAAGAATATAACAAATAAATCCTCCACTGCAGTAGAATCCTCTATTACAGGGGTGTCAAATTCACAACATCATGGTGGCATCATGTGATGTATTAGGACTACCCCCTTTACTAAACCATGTGTGGATGTGGCCAGTACGTGATGCTTGACAGCCCTGCTCCATATCAAGGTGGCTTTGCAAGAAACTTCCTTTGATTTTATCTTGTCCATATAATATAAGCAAGTCTCCATGATGAATGGAGAGATACATAATGTGACTGGATTCAATCAATAACCAGTTAAAAGACTGGCTATGATTCTACACTTTCTTCCCTCAATTATTTTTAGCAGAATGAAAGCAAGTTCACTATTGGTTAAATCCAAATCATCTGTCATCTTAAGATGTAACACTGCACGCCTGAGGTATTTCAGCAACTTTGCTGATCCACAATGAATTTGCCTAGCACAGAATTAGGAAGAAAAGTCCAGGCTTGGCAGAGAATAACTGAGCCCCAGATGGCAGCACAGAGACCCTGTAAAATCCCCATCTCTCCTGCACACTGTGGTTGAGCTCAATAGGCCACCATCTCTCCAGATTTTTGCTCTACATTTAAGGAAGAACATTCAGACTCTTCTAAGAGCTGCCCAGCTCTATGGACATATATCAGGAATGAACCAAAAAGGAGGGAATACTCTTCCCACTTCCCCGCCTGTAACAGAACCTCTGTCAAAACAGCAGGCTGTAAACTGGAACAGCCTCACACATATCTCCACAGGGAAAGGGAGGTTAGCAAGAGAGGGCAACAGCTGTTTAAATAGCTCCCCCTTCATCCCAGATTTGGCCAGGATGTCCAAGCTCATCCCCCGCACTAAGATAGTATCTTCCAAATACTTAGATTGGAGATGTATAAGAGTAAAATATGAAGATGCAGCCCATGCTGGGTAGAATCATTTAGGCTGCAAATGAAGTCTTGATTCCCTGTGCTATCCTGAAAACTTAAATATCTGGGGCAAGATTTAAGCCTAGAACTACTGTAATAGACTATTTTTTTGTTTGATGATCTAGTCTCAAATAGAGAGCATCTTGATTTGATAGCATACAGTTCTGCCAGAACATCATGTAATTTTTGTGATGATGCAGCTGGACCTTTTCACCACCAGCACAGCTAGAGGCCCATTGCTTTAACACAGGTATACTCTTGTTACCCACACCTACAGATGAGTCAGTTAAACATGATGGTAATGTAATAAGATCATCTTTTATTGAAACTCTTTGTAAAACTCTGTGTGTGTGTGTGTACACATATACATATATACACCCACATACAGTATACATATACATACACAAATTTTGTACGCATATATACATGCATGACTTACATATAAGTATCTCATGTATGTATGTAATATAATCACACATATATACCAATATATAAAATATACACATATACATGCATACATACTTTTTTCTGTTTAATTAAAGGCATAGAAATAAAAAAATAAATAAATTAAATTAAATTAAATTTAAAAAAAACATTGGGTAGGCAACTTTCTGAGGACCACACTTTTTTATTTTTTATTTTGCTCTTCTTCCAGATGAAGGCTACACTCAAGGTGAAGGACTAGGAAGAAATAAACAAATGAAACAAACAAAACCAAAACCAAAACTATCCAAACCCTTCCCCCAAGAGAACAGAAAAATAATGACAAGAAGGCATTATTTTTAAAGCACCTAAAAGTGTTTCTTACCTACTCTTTTAATAAGTCTTTTAAATACAGTGCTTCAAAAATAAGACAGTGCAATGAGCAGGAGGTTCCAAGGAAGACAATGGGTCACAGCACGGGAAGGAACAGGTGGCCATGTTGCCTATCCATTTTTTATTACTTGGTTGCAAACCATGGCTTTCCTGGGTCTGAGGCAAAGAATTCTAAGATTACAGGAATTGTTCGGTACATATCTTTCGCCTGCAGCTCAACAATGTCTACCCACTGATATTGCCAGCTCCCAGCCCTGCCGACACAAATTCATCTGACAAGCTGTTGCGCCTGCTTATTCAATACCTTCTAAAAGGCAATTACTTAAGCATGCATGCTGCCTCTAGCTCTCTCATTTTGGAGTTTCATTGCTGCTACCAAAAAAAAAGGAAGAATATGAGCCGAGCTTGCAAGAATAGTAGGTCACAGAAGCTGTAGTGGAATAGTAAAATGGCAACAGAATGCAATTACTACGATGGGCTGAATCTGGAAAGAATGGCTATTCTGGAAGAAGAAATGTCTATGCAGAATACCCTTGAGGATACAAGGCAAACTAGTGATACCTGAGCAAGTACAAGAGTACAATTTGGAATGGAGAAACACAAAGAAACATACAGTTCAAGTACTGTTTAAGAGCAGGACTGCAAATTGAGGTTGAGGAAAGCTGACTTTAAAACTATAACAATAGTTTGAGACAATGGCCAGATCTTTACATGAGGACCTATCCCTCCAATCCATCTTCGCAATAAACTGTCTGCAACTAGATGCCATTAAAGTTAGGCAGAGTTTAAAGTTGCCTAAATTAAACTTGCCTAAATGAAACTATGAATTGTGAAAAGAAAGGAAAATGTCTATCATGGCTGACAATGCTAACTGAATTACCATTAAAATGAAGACCTTTTTCTAGCAAACTGTTTGGATTGTGGATGCAACGCCTGGTTTTACCACACACTGAAACTGTAAAAGCCAGCGTGAGAATATTTGCACCACTCTACAGTATCAGCTACTGAAAGGAGGGAAGAAAGTGGTAGTTGAGCAAAAACTTGTTTTGTGACCAGAGTAACAAAAGAGTGCCTTTTTATCTAGATCGGGGTCAGCAACCTTAAACTCTCAAAGAGCCATTTGGACCCGTTTCCCACCGAAAACACCGGGAGCCACAAAACCCTTTTGACATCTAAAATGAAGATAACACTGTGTGTATCATTTTTTACCTTTGTGCTATGTATAAAAAAATTATAGTATTTATTAAATAAAAAGCCAAACTTAAATTATCCACCTGCAGCAAACAAAAAATGCCATCTGCTTTTGTGTGCCGTCATCCTCAATAAATCACATGCCAGTGGGTGTCGCACATTGGTGGTTATGATGCATATTTTGAGTGACAGGGAGCTGTAGCAGAGGGGTGAAAGAGCCACATGTGGCTCCAGAGCCATGGGTTACTGACCCCTGATTTAGATGTAAAGGCTCTTCTTCATTTTCTGACTTGCTTAATTTGATGCTTTACCTTGCTTCCAAATAAGAACAAACAGCCATGATTTGAAGAAGGCATAATTGCCTATTCAAGTGGACTTCATGGAAAAACAGGGATGAGGTAAGTCAAAAAAGCATTCCTAAATGGCCAAGTTGTTGCTAGGAGAACTGAACCTTAACTAACTTTCCAGAATCTTGAATCATTTTTTTCCTTTCCCTCCTTTCTGTACTCAACTATCCTCAAGATCATGAAAAATTTTAGGCCACAGAACCAAGTACTCTTCTAGCCTCAGGATGTTTCTAAAGTAAATGTCTCCATCTTGCCCCACCCCAACTATGAAGGTGATGAAATAGAAGCTGTTTGAAGTATGTACCAGGCCCAAATTATCTTACTTTGCACACATTACATGAAGATCTAACTCTCTGGAGAAGGTTGTAATGTTGAGAAAGGTGGAAAGAAAGAGAAGAACAAGACAATCAGCAGCAAGTTGTATGGACTCATTTTCAGTGGTGATGGGTGCACCATTAGAAGACCAGAACAGTTAGGGATAGATTGTCACAGAGAAAATCTATACGATTGCTAAGAGTTGAAAATGACTTGATTGTAGATGACTAGGCTGAGCCTGAGGGAAGGGTCAAATGTGTCATAAGTCCCTTCGTGCCCACAAGAGATCTAAATCCAGCCCAACTTGAATGCCTTTGACTCTTATCTACCGCCAATTTGCTTTGGCTGTTAGTAGTTCAGATTCTTGTAGAGAGCTTAGCTTAGCTTGCAATAAATCTTCATAGCCATTTTTATTTACAGACCCCTCACATCCTGGACATAAACTATTTCAATTCCTACCCTCAAAATGATGCTATAGAGCACTGCACATCAGAACAACTAGAACAAGGACAGTTTTTCCCCGAAATAAATAATTCCCTCAACACTGCCAAACGATTTACAAAGTCTGCACTACTATCACTATTAATCTCCTCATCACTCCTTATCACCCATGCCCTCCCACTTGTGACTGTATGACTGTAACCTTGTCGCTTGTATGCTTATGATTTATATTGACTGTTTCCTAATATGATTTGATTGACTATTGTACCCTATGACTATCATTAAGTGTTGTACCTTATGATTCTTGACGAATGTATCTTTTCTTTTTATGTACACTGAGAGCATATGCACCAAGACAAACTCCCTGTGTGTCCAATCACACTTGGCCAATAAAGAATTCAATTCAATTCTATTCTATTCTATTCTATTCTAGTTTTACTGCCTGAGTCTTTTAATTTCCCTGGTTTCTAATATTAAAAAAAGTCATATAACACACATATCACATACAGTGTCATAACTTAAATAACCTAAGTATCTACATATTGCCCTGATTTTGCCACAAGAACAAGCATGAAAGAGGTTTTTAAAATTGCAAGGAGAAACAGAATTGCTTACCTTCTCCCCACACATTATTAATTCAAGATCATCAAATGAACGTGGTAGAAAATTCACCATGAGCAAAGAACTCACGTTATATAACAAATATATATGCTGCCTAGGCCTGCTTTAGCTTCTGCAAATTTTAGATCAAATTATATTTAGAAATGAATCAAACTTTCCATTCACTGATCAGTGGGATTATGCATAAAGGGCCCATACGGTGTTTTATAATTATGTTTGATTCTGGAGTGATACTTAGATACGGAACGAAACAGGAAAAAATGGTATTTTTTTTCAACAATGGGTGATTGTGTTTGCTTTTCTGTTCACAGTGAAACAAATGAATAGAGAACAATGGATAATTCATTGTATCGATTGTTCAAAGTTGTTTTAATTAAAAAATATCTTAGAAAGATTATAGGAATACGCACGTTCAGTTAAATTTAAACCAGTTAAATAATATATTACCAGCTGAAGGGCTTTTTCCCCTCTTATTGTCTCCAGTCTCACTGACAAACGTGCGTTTTAAAAAGTTTTCAAGATTTCATTTCCAAGAAGTTTTCTGCCACTGAATTAATGTGATTTCTCTGAATGCAGCTTCCATAGTCAGTCAGCATACCACTCATTACTAGAGATTGAGAACAGATGACCATCATCCTTGTCCAATTCAGATGATTTTGCCTTGCCCATCTAATTGGCAAACCTTGATGATGAAGGTCTGGACTAAATGAATCTTCAATTTGTCCAAAATAACGTGCATTGCAGTCTTACATATTCAGTGATCTCTTTTCCAAGAGACAAAGAGTCTGCATAGACTATTCCCATTCTCTGGCGGAAAGAACCAGAAAACAGCTGGAATGGGAAAGAACAAAATAGGGTAAGGGAGGCCACAGCTATTTTAAGAAAACTCCCTTCCAAAAATAGATTTTAAAAAGTGTTTAAAAATTACTTTTGCAAAGAAGTCACCACAACAGTACAAAACCCAAGAAGGGCAAGAAGTGATAGAAGATGAGAGGGGAACTAAAGTGAGGGGAGAAGGCTCCAGGGAGGAGAGAGTTACTGCAGTCAGCACTGATCTGGGAAAGGTGACTTTGGAGGCTGTTATTGATCCTTCTGCAGGACTGGCCTTGTGAAATCACCTTCCTGGAAAAAAAAAAGGGGGGGAAGGAGCTATTGTGAGGATTAAGGGGGTGGGGGTGGGGGGGGGAATTAATGCAACCTGCTTGGCATAGGATTCAGTCCACCAGTCCTACTAGATGCTTTGCACAAAAGACAAGGGACAGGACTCTCTGCTCAAAAAGCACTTGTATTAGAAATATACAAGGAAAGGATGAAAAGAAGAGCCAGCTCAAGGTATCTGGGGAACCCAAATGAGAGGGGAGGGCTTTCTATAAATAGCCAAATATGCACTCTTCTGTATCTCAGTCTGTGAGTTTCTAGTGATGTGCATTGGAGAAATCTCCTGAAAAAGATCATATCCTGTAGACCAGCGATCCATATGAAGTAAAAACCCTTCTTTTGCTTGGAATCTGGATATTTCTTCCCTGTTTTCCTTCCTGTGTTGCTTCTAACCCAACAGCATTTTAAAATGGGGTCCTTCTTGTGTAATACCTGGTCTCTATGGTACTGCCTGAGCCTTTGTCTTCCTTTTAAGACTCACCTTAGGAAGACAAGGGTGTTGCTGCCAGATAAGGCATTTTTGTGCACGCGCTATTGACTGCCTCATTCACAGATGATGTCATCCTCCACTTATAACCCTCCAATGCTGTCCCACTGCTCTCACTTTTGCTTTCAACCAACGTCTGAATGGATACAAGTTGTGCATTCCTGATTGCTTAAGAGTCTTCTATATACACTTAAGTGTGAATGAATCCCAACAAATTCAATAAGACTTGAGGGTACCAGTATAATTAAGGCAGAAGTCGGGGCCCTGTGACTCTTCCAAAAAAAAAGTGCTATTCTATGACTTGCAATGATGCTCTACTATAACATCAGACCAGACAGCCATGATGAGGAATATCAGGAGCTGTCCTGCAACAGCATTTGGGATTACAGGTTCCCCTATCTTAGCAGCATTTCTCCTCTGACTTCCCACACTAAGTTAGCATTTTGAGTGAAGTTAGAAAGAACCTTTAGCAGATGAGGTTGTGATTTTTTTTTCATTGGAGGATATTTTTTTCTCTTTAAGGTGAGTTTGAGGTGTGGTTAAGAGCTGAAGTTTGCTCTTAATCAGCCCTTGGAGATGTGGAAATGGAGAGGAATCCCACACAATTCTTCAGGTTTTTAGCACGGTTTCAAGTTGTGGATATGAACTTCATAAAGGATGAAAATATATATATATATATACAGCTACCCAACAAATGAACATTTGGGAAGGGAGAGTCATGTTCCAATCCAATGTCTGGTTTCTTGAAAAGGAGGTTTGCGCAATTATAACAATAATCTTTCTCTTTCTCCCTCCCTCCCTCCCTTCCTCTCTCTCTCTCCCCATCTCCCTCTCTCTCCTCCTCCCTCCCTCCCTCTCCCTTACCCATCCATCCAACCAATACTTATGACATGAGGCCATAATTTCTGACAGCACCCCAAGTCAACACTTCAATAATTCCTTCATGTATCATTTTAGGTGCTTATCTTTGAGAATATTCAGAAAATAATATGGGACAGGAATCCAGAATCAGTTCTCCCAAATTTTTTAAAGACTGAAAATAGTCACAAGGCGTTCAGATATTGACTGCCTGATTATTTTTTAAAGACATTTTTTTCTGGTGCTATTTTTTTTAACTTTAATTGTTCCTGTACTCCTTTTTGTCCATTCTACCCAATGCCAACCCCCAACCAAAACAGAAAAGAATTTTGGGATACTTGAATTCCCCACTCACCCACCCCAAGAATAGCAATCTCACGAAAAAGAATTTCGTCCGGAGAGACAATATGGAAGAAAAAGGCTGAACGCATACAAACAATGGAGCCGTTCTGAGCAAAATTAGATTTTTTTTCTGGGGTGGTGGTGGTGGTGGTGGTGGTGGCTATTCTGAATGATTTTTAAACACTTGGGATATCAGATATCCAGTTACTTTCTGTCTTGAGCCAGATAGGTCGCAACCTATAAGTCACAAGGCAACAAGCCAAGCTACTGGTTATACAAGGTCATCAAAGTTTAGGGCATCAGCATTACAGTCCCCTATCTCAGCCGTAGATCCCTTCTCCTGCAGCAGAAGAGAGAAAGAACCCAAGAGCCCTAAATGTGTGTGTGTGGTGGGGGAATAGGGGGGTCCACTGGCTTCCTTCCCCACCAGAGACCCTGGCAATTTCCCAGGCCCTATCACTGTACCTGTTAACATTTCCATTGACTTTGCCCAATGTAATAGATATCACTGCCAGTCAAGGCCAAGCAGAATGTCATCAGCAAGAACTCATTTCAGACGTGCTCCTCCTCTAATTAAGTGTAAGCTGTTGCTACTTCTGTAGAACAGCCAGAAGATACAAAAGGTTCAGACCGAAAGAGAAAACGACGTGTCTTGCATGCATATCTACAAATATGTAATAACCAACAAAAACAAATTTCTGGCTTTATGAATGAGCACCCAGCCTTTTGTATTAACCACATGTTGCTAGAGAACAGTTGCAAAAAATTCCTCTAGTTATGTCAACAATTAAGAAAGAAGGGGAAACTATTTTTTTTTACAGCAGACGAATCATAAAGCAAAGGAGCCAAACTCAGTTGATCAAATTTTAGTTCCATTTAATCCGACGGGATATGATTAAGCCCTGCTGGAATCTGTATGATTGGAAAGTGCTTTGTTCATGTTTTATTTAATTGGGAATTTAAAACTTAAGCCAATTTACAGTAATCTACACAATGCACAAATCCATCCACTCAACCTAATTGCCAAATATGTCAAATATTAATTAAAACAGGAATAGAGACGTCTATCAATCGCAATAACAACAATTGTTCTACAACTGCCAAATGTCAGTTTTCCCATCTCTGGTATTACTTTCCCTGACGTTGAACTTAATATCACTTAAATGAATATTAATGACTAAGGAATTTCAATAATTCCCTTTGGCTTTTATCCTAGAACCCCAGAGACAAACAGTTACAAAATATTTTTTTTTACTGTAAACTGTCTGCTCACACCAATGGCAAGGCCTTGCCCAAGGGTGCCATGACAAAGGATAGTGGTTATATGCACAAGAAAATGGAATCCATCCCATGGAACATTTTACACATGCATTTTCAGCTGGAAATTGCCTTCTCTTTCAGATTCTTTAAGAGAGCTATCTACCACCCTCCCCTAATCTCTTACTTTCTCAAACCTAAACCTATCAACTGGTCTCCATCTTTCTCCAATCTCCCCACCATCCTTATTTCTTCCATAAACTCATTTCAAATATATCTTCCCGTTAAAACGTATCATCCAACTACTTACGGGATTTGGCCAAGTGTAAGCTACTGCCTTGCCTTCCATGATTCGGAAACTAAACTTCTATTAATACAGTGCAGTGTTCCATTTGCATAACTTAACATTATTATTGATCTAAAAAAAATAAATTAAAAAGAAAACCCCAAAGTGTTGCTAATTAAGTCGAATTCTGAAAATCTCCACCCCTGTCACTGCACTGATTTCAGAGCAAATCCGAAATTATCTGACTGAATCCAGGCACCATTTCACCTCTCAAACACATGATCCAGTCATGAGTTAGACTGAAGGAAAGACCATGAGTGGCCAGCTTTCTCTTGGTGTAGAATAATGCTGCTGCTCCATTCAGAACTACTTCCTTTCCCTTGGGAATCTACTGTTACAAAGAACTGACAGAAATGTATGACATCATATGGTGGGGGGTTGTCATAACAGTCCCTCTTAGATCCCTTAGTTGCTGCCCAGACAAAGTAAGAGAGTGGTACATTCCATGGGCTGCCTAGCCTTCAGGCTTTTTAGCTTAATGCAATGCAAGGAAAAATGCAACTGACTGTACACACAGAAACATCTTCCCAAGTGACTAGAAGCTTTGCTTTTCCTGATAAACCAGGGGTAGCCAACCTTTTGGACCTCAGGAACCACCAAACCCATAATTTTAAATCCCGGGGACCACTAATATGAATTTTGACTGACGGTGGCTTGCTGATGTTGGTGGGAGAGAGAGAGAGAGAGATCTGATCTAACCTCCCTCCCTCCCTCCCTCTCCCTCTCTCTCTCACACATACACACAGAGGCAGGGGCGGGATTCAAATTTCTTAACAACTGGTTATTGGGCATGGCCTAATTTGTGGGTGTGGCTTGGTGGTCATGTGACTTGCTGGGCATGGCTTGTATGTAAATATTATAAATATTTATGTAAATATTGAATTTTTTATTTAAAAAAGAACAACTTTTACCCAAAATCAGGCAAAGCAAGCAGGCAGATTGAGTTGCTCACAGAGTCACAGAGTCACTTAGAGATCTGTGTTTCTGCCATTGGCTATCTGAGTCTGTCACATAAAATTTGCTTGCAAGCAAACTCATAAAATTTGCTAGCAAGCAAACTCACAAAATTAACTCACAAAATTAACTCACAACACACCATGTATGTAAATATTGAATTTTTTATTTAAAAAAGTGCAACTTTTACCCAAAATCAGGCAAAGCAGGCAAGCAGATCGAGTTGCTCACAGAATCACAGATTCACTTAGAGATCTACCTATCTGCTACCTGAGTCTGCACTGAATAACAGAACTTTCAGTCCTAAGGGAGGTTCGGCTCTGAAGATCTAATGATTAGCTAGAAAGCAAGAAATCCAGTGGTTTCCTGCTTTCTAGCTAATCTAAACCTCAGCAGAACAGCTGATGGTTGGGGAAAAAAAGGAAAAATAGCAACTTAGCAGGCAAGTTTGCCAGGTAAGGAGTGAGTGGGCAGGGAGGGTTCCCACGGGCCATGTGGGCAGCGCAGCCTTGTATTCCCTTGCAGCCTGGATTAATTGCTTTGGGGGGGTGCTCTGGGGATGACATTTCTCTGCGGCCCACCAAAATTTTCTTGCGGACCACCAGTTAGCGACCACAGTGATAAACAACTGCATTAAAGTAGGCCTCTCCTAGTAGGATCAATGCAAACATTCATCCACTTATCAGGAGAGAAGATGACCATGAAATCATGCTCCATGCTTTCAAGATGAAATAGTGCTATCTAAACCCACACAGTTCAAATATCCCTGAACTTCTATTCCATTATGTCATCATCCTTCCACATAGGATCTAGATAAAAGAACATTATTCTGTCTCAGTATCTTTCTGCAAGATTCGGCCTGTTTATATGAAGATACCTAACTATGAACCTTATAGACTCCTCAGAAAGAATCTACATATTCACAATAGATGACAGAATACCATTAATACATAGTATTTTGGGTAACAATATTTATTGAACTGCAATCTTTCAAGAGGAGAAATACAAAAACAAGACTGAAGATCATATCACAAAATGCAAAGTATGAAGGAAACATGAACAGGAAATTATTTAGATCAGAGCAGGATTTAATAATTCCACTGAACAAAGCAGAACATGTTAATTAATTAATTAATTCAAAAGGCTGTGTGTGCTCTATTTATACAGAATTACAGATAATAAACTCATTTGATATAAATAATAAAATGGGAGAAGCCGAATTCTGTGACTTGCATGTAAACTATGAAAATTTGTATTATTGTTTTATTTTTGGTGCAACTTTCTATTTGTGTTTGCACTGTATATACTTTTGTTGTTTTTTTATCGGCTTTTATCATCATTGGATAGGACAGAAGTATTGAAATGCCCATTTCAGCGCAATCTCACCAGAACATAGAGGTACAACAAGAAGTAGAAACCTGCTTCTGAAAACAAGCAAAGTCACTAAATTAATTCTTATGGATTCAATTCTGTACTCCCTACCACTTTCCATGTTCTTGTTAATGTTGTTGTTTTCTTCATCCCTCCAAATTGTGAAATTGCAACTTTCAGTTAAGGAGTATAGAAGAAAAGAGTTTCTTTAACAGAGACTTCAGAAGGATAGCTGTGTAAAATTTCTATTGTATAGTAGTAACACAAAACTTGTATGTTTAACGTAACAACCATCAGTGATGGCCACACAACTGTATTATTTATGGAACTAGTGCATTCACAACTCACACTAAGCTGAGACATATCCCCAAAGTTAGCATGCTTTCACTGTTCTATAACACAGTACAGGTAGTTTTTGACTTTTGGCCACAATTGGGACTAGAATCTTAGTCATTGAGCAAAATGGTCACTAAACAAGATGCCCACATGACTGCTTCGTTCAAAAACCACAATTCTGGCACTCCTGGTTGCAGTTGTTAAGCAATCTCCCAGGTCGTTAAGCAGATCCGAGCTCTGTTTGGGATCTGAGTTCTGTTTCTGCAACCTCACTGAAGGAATTGCCCTCCCCATAGCAGGCAGCTCTTTTGCTTTCAAAGGATTGCCTGCTGGGTGGGGAATGTTAGCTCCATGTAGAGCTGAGATTCCCTTCCAGCAGGTAGCCATTTTGTTCTCAAATTGCTGCCTGCCGGGAGGGAAGTGGCAACAGCTTGCAACCTTCCCAGATGGCTTCCTCACTGACTTTCTGAGGAAGCCAGCAGGGAAGACTGCAAATGGAGATCACATAATTGTGGAGTATTTGGTAACCAGTCATAAGTGTGAACAGGTTCCCAAGCACCCAGGCTGCAAATAAGTCACCATGGGGGTGGTTTGAAGTCCAGCTGCTGGAATTCCATGTTGTCTGAAACCCTTGTTTCCAAGAAAAGAAAAATGCAACAGAGTATAATTACTATACTAGAAACTGGTTCCAAAACTACCTACAATTTTTCCTAGCAATTTCCTTAAAAATTAAATAGGATGGGAGCAAGCAAACCTTATAGGAACTTCTAGGACAATTCTCAACATACTGAGCAGGTAACTCCCATTTATGGTGGGAAGTGGTATCAAAAGTTGCTGAGATTCAAGACTATCAACAGAGATGCAATCCCCATCATTCTCTAAGTACAGTTCATCTATCAGGGTTACCAAAGCTTTTATTGCTAAATCCAAACATGAACCCAGACTGGAAGGAATCTAAATAATTTGAATCTCCTAAGAAATCCTGGAGTTATGGCACAATTATCTTCTCCACCAATTTAATATGGAATATTGGATCCTTCCCCAATAGGTGCTAGAAACGGTTGCTTTTTAAGCAGCGGCTTCACCAACACTTCCTTTAAAATGGCACAAAACTCTGCCACAGAAGCATGTTAATAATGTCAAAGATTAATGGCAGAATGACCCTTAGAGGATTTTATAAGCCAAATTCGGAGGTCTCTAGCAACCAAATAGCTACACAAACTATTTCAAGCTTTTCTCCGTCCTCCCTCCAAAAAACTGCTTTAGATTTACATTATCAGACTGAATGTAGGATGTAGTACAATTTTGTCCAAAGTGGCACTAAGCTCAGCACAAATTTAAGCAGTAATATCTGAGTAAACCATGCAAAGTAGTCATCATGGAGATTTGCTGGGGCCACCAAGAGCCAGGTAATTTGCAAAGTGGCTCCAGAGATTTTCTCTAGTTGGGAGAAAAAGGATCAGAGTCTTTTTCCTCATCAGAATAGGCATCTATTCTGGACCTGGCACTTAACTCTAGACCTCTAACTCAGTTTATCCACATGCTATCATGCTCAGAATTTTTCAGTTTAACATGGGTGTTAAAGGGGGCTGAGATGAGACAGTGGCAGGTAGGTATCTCTAGAAGGGCAATTGGACAAATGGAGAAGCCACCCCCCAAAATCTCCTGGAATCCAAATAGATGCATAAATCTCTGAATATGAACCAACTAATTTGATAAATTTGCTGTACCAGGCCTTTACCAGGTAGTAATCAATGCATGGTAAGGACAACATTTCCAAGATCCCATACTTGTTAATCCCTTTGGGACAAAAGTTAAAGTAAGAGTATGACTTATCTGTTTAAACAATTCCATGAAATCATGAAGGCTATATGATATTGAGATAGCTTTGACCAAATCTGTCAAGATAGCCTTCATGTGAATCTTCAAGTCCTCCAAGACCAAAAGTCTTAGAATTTCCAACGCTATTTTCAAGACAGCTCAGTTATGGATTTATTTAGGCAGCAGGGCAGACATTTTCACCAATAAAACTTTTCTATTTGTTTGACAGTTCTTGGACTATATCTCTTCAGAAGGGGAGATCTGGAAAAAGAGATAGAGATCATAGAATATCCCTTCCTTGACCATTGGTTTGGCACTCCTGTTCAGGGGACCTCATCTGGCAAGGACTCCATGATACACTACATCCTAGATAGCAACAATTGCATTAGACTTAGATACCGCTTCGTAGTGCCCTCTCTAAGTGATTTACAAAGTCAGCATATTTCCCTCAACGACCTGCGTCCTCATTTTACCCATCTTGGAAGGATGGAAGGCTGAGTCAACCTTGAACCAGTCAGGATCGAACTCCTGGCAGTGGGCAGAGTTAACCTGCAATGCTACATTCTAACCACTGTGCCACCACAACTCTTAATATTGCCTTTCCCTATTATAATAAGATGTAAGATGCTAGATAAGATATAAGAAGTTAACACTTTTGGCATCTCCCCAGGCATATGTGTGGAGGAGGAAAAGCAATTAATTAATCATTGAAGGCCATGAAAGAAGAGCTGGCATGCTGATGATGATCAGCTCTATGGTGGCTACAGCAGCAGTGGCAAGACTGGAGCTGGCAGCTGTGGTGAGACCTGAAGGTGTTGGAAGCACTCAGCAGCCCAGCAATACTGATGAATTTGTTGACTTAAAAAAACACTCTAGTGGACCACACAAGGCTGATTAGCAGGCTACATGGAGCTCATGGACCATACGTTGCACAGGCATGCCCTACATAATTTAGACATAAGCATCAATGCCCCTAAGGAAAGCTAAGAAATGCATATCTGGGTGTCAAAAATCTCTACCAGCTACTAAAAAAACCCCAGTGTCACAAAAAGTTAGGGTGTAAAATGCACTGTTCCCCTCCCAAATAGAGTAAGAGAAATCAATAGAATAGAATAGAATAGAATAGAATAGAATAGAATAGAATTATTTATTGGCCAAGTGTGATTGGACACACAAGGAATTTGTCTTGGTGCATATACTTTCCGTGTACATAAAAGATACATTCATCAAGAGTCAAGAATCATAAGGTACAACACTTAGTTATAGCCATAGGATAAAATAAGCAATCAAATCATACTAGGAAACAGTCAATAAAAATAGTTAGGATACAAGCAACAAGTTACAGTCATACAGTCACAAGTGGGAGGGGATAGGTGATAAGGAGTGATGAAAAGATAGTATAATATAGTATAGTATAGTATAGTATAGTATAGTATAATATAATATTTATATATATATATATATATATTTGTTTTCGTAGATTTTCACGGGTAAAGGTATGTAGGTCTTGGTGTAGTCGGGTGTCCCGTGTAAGATGGGAATACATTGGCAAACGTTTCGACGAAATCTCATCCGTCATTCAGGCTGGTGTCTTAGCTTCGTTCTCCAAGGAGAGGACGAAG
The DNA here is from genome assembly GCA_009733165.1 of Naja naja. Lineage (NCBI taxonomy): Eukaryota > Metazoa > Chordata > Lepidosauria > Squamata > Elapidae > Naja > Naja naja. The sequence continues at coordinate 168,145,426 of CM019149.1, forward strand.
CTTGAGCTGAAGACACCAGCCTGAAGATGACGGATGAGATTCGTCGAAACGTGGCCAAGGTATTCCCAATCTTACACGGGAAAAGAACGAATACACCAGACCTACATATATATATATATATATATATATATATATATATATATATATATTTGTTTTCGTAGATTTTCACGGGTATATAAAGGTAGTAGTCTTGGTGTATTCGGGTCTTGTCCCGTGTAAGATTGAGAATACCTTGGCAACGTTTCGACGAAATCTCATCCGTCATCTTCAGGCTGGTGTCTTCAGCTTCGTTCTCCTGGGAGAAGTGTGTGATCGTGGCTGTTTTTCCCTTTTAAACTCTAGAGTTGGATGTGTTGTTACTTTTTGATTGGTTTGTGGAGTTGATGTATGCAGATTGGATGGCTTTTCCTGAGACCCTGTGTGGCTGAGGTGCTGGCTGTGTGTCTCTCAGCCTTTTGTGTTGTAACGACCTGGGTAATGGGCTGTGTGATGACCTTCTGAGTTCTATTGTTGTGATGTCCTGGGTGTGGTGCTGTAATCTCCTGGGTCGTTGTCTGTGCTGCAACCTCCTGATGTTTTGTGTTGTGATCTCCTGAGTTCTGTGATGTAGTATCCTGGGTGGAAGGCTGTGATGTGGCATTCTGGGCCTTGGTTTGGCTCCGAGTTTGAGGTCTGGCTATGTGTTTATAGCGTGTGTCAGTTTGCTTAGTTTGGGGTTGGAGGGGGTGTAGCAGCTGGTGTTGCAGCCATGGTCTGGTTTCTGGATGGTGGTTGCCTTTCATCTGTGGCGTGGGCTTGGGTTTGAGTCTGGTGAAGGAGATTGGTGGTGGCATCATGTGTTATTTGGGTCGGTGTTGGTTTTGTGGCTGGGATCGTGTTGTTGTAGGGCTAGTTTCCAGATGTCTGGTAGGGGGAGTATCATCCGTTTATTCATGTATGGGGGTGTTTCTTATTTCGATGGCTCCCTAATTATTCTCTTGTTGAAGTGTTCAGTATTCAGTATTCAGTATTGGATCCAAACTTATCTCCAATACTGAACACTTCAACAAGAGAATAATTAGGGAAGCCATCAAATAGAGAAACACCCCCATAACATGAATAAACGGGATGATACTTCCCGCCTACCAGACATCTGGAAACTAGCCCTAATCAACAAACGAGTCCCAGCCACAAAAACCAACACCGGACCCAAAATAACACATGATGCCACCACCAATCTCCTTCACCAGACTCAAACCCAAGCCCACGCCACAGATGAAAGGCAACCACCATCCAGAAACCAGACCATGGCTGCAACACCAGCTGCTACACCCCCCAACCCCCAAACTAAGCAAACTGACACACGCTTATAAACACATAGCCAGACCTCAAACTCGAGCCAAACCAAGGCCCAGAATGCCACATCACAGCCTTCCACCCAGGATACTACATCACAGAACTCAGGAGATCACAACACAAAACATCAGGAGGTTGCAGCACAGACAACCACCCAGGAGATTACAGCACCACACCCAGGACATCACAACAATAGAACTCAGAAGGTCATCACACAGCCCATTACCCAGGTCGTTACAACACAAAAGGCTGAGAGACACACAGCCAGCACCTCAGCCACACAGGGTCTCAGGAAAAGCCATCCAATCTGCATACATCAACTCCACAAACCAATCAAAAGTAACAACACATCCAACTCTAGAGTTTAAAAGGGAAAAACAGCCACGATCACACACTTCTCCCAGGAGAACGAAGCTGAAGACACCAGCCTGAAGATGACGGATGAGATTTCACAAACGCTGCCAAGGTATTCTCAATCATACACGGGACAAGACCCGAATACACCAAGACATATATATATATATATATATATATATATATATAGTATAATAGTGATAGTAGTGCAGACTTTGTAAATAGTTGGACAGTGTTGAGGGAATTATTTGTTTAGCAGAGTGATGATGTTCAGGAAAAAAACTGTCCTTGTGTCTGGTTGTTCTGGTGTGCAGTGCTCACCAGATATAGAAAGAAATGAGACCACAAAAGGAGTTAATTCTCTATCCTTGGCCCTGCTAACAATTTTAAATAATTTATAACAATTCTTCATTGTGGCAGCCCCCACGTTATGGAACGCTGCCCATCTGCATCTACAAACAGCCCCTGCCTTTTAATATTCTTAGATTGTATTCTTTCAATGAGCCTTCAGCCTCCAGTGGCATCTTCGTATAGTCCACTTGTAACATTTGGGTTTTATAATGATGTACTTTTTATTTTGTGTCTTACTGTAAGCTGCCCAAAGCATGCCAAGAAGTTAGGGTGGATGGTAAGCATGGCAAATAAATAAACACGGATTCTAAAATATCCCCACCTATGCAGGTGATCCTCGATTTACAACAGTTCATTTAGCGGCCGTTCAAAATTACAACGGCACTGGAAAAATTGACTGACCGTTTTTCACACTTACGACCATTGCAGCATCCCTATGATCACATGATCAACATTTAGTCGCTTGGCAACTGGTTCACATTTATGACGGTTGCCGTGTCCTGGGGTTGTGTGATCAACTCTTGCGACCTTTTGACCAGCAAAGTCAAATCCAGATTCACTTAACAACCATGTCACTAACCATGCAGTTTTTCACTTAACTACGGTGGCAAGGAAGGTCGTAAAATGGAGCAAACTCATTTAACGAATGTTTCACTTAGCAACATAAATTTTGGGCTCAATTGTGGTCATAACTTGAGGACCACCTGTACTTTCTCCTGCAAATGTCTTCTCCTTGTTTCTAGCCTGCTAACTGCTGACATTTCTGCTGCTTTCTTGTTGTGATTGGTGTTAGATTCAGGGTTGAATGAATGAGAACCAGAAAGTGATCTTCAGCTTCAGATCTTTATTAACACAGTGAAACAACCAGCAACAGTCTGGCTGACAGTGCTCCTTTTATAGGGAGCTGTCAGCTGGGCAGTCAGTTTAAAGCAATTCTCCCGCCTAAACGGCAGACCTGAGTGAAGACTTCAGCTCTTGGTTCCAGTAACTAATTACAATATGTAACAATTGGGATACGATTGGCTCTCTAAGGCTTTGAAGAGGCAACTTTGATTGTTGTTGAGGAAGCACTGGCTCATCCCATGCTCTGAAGCTAAATCAGCAAGTCCCACCTTGCTTCCTGCAGCTATTGTGACCAATTATAACCCCAATTCTTAAGGGGTGGTTAATCCCAAATGGAAATGAGCATTTCTAAATGCTTTCTCCTGACCAAACTGGAAGAGAATGGACTGTGAATCCAGGGAAGAAAATGGACTTGCCAACCTTTGAACGTAGTTGTGAGTTTAAACAATCCAAGAATCTTCAGACTTGGAGATCCTTAAATATTTGCTCTTATAATAATGTTTCAGACAGTTACATTTTAATGGAACATATTTTATTTAATCAGCTGGGAAAAAGGCATAAGTGGTGTTCTTTGACAAGTGGCAAAGAACTACAGCATCTTAACAACTATGAAATTAAACTTTCCACGCATCATAACCTACTTCATGGAGTACAGAAGAGCAGAGTCCTGTGAGAGAAGTAATATATTTAGACAGTGGTTGCTGGGAAGGGAGCATAAGAGAAAGGAAAACAGGAAAATGAAAGGAATGGGAGAAAGAATGAATCCAGGTAGTGATCCAAAATAAGACCACAATTTTTAGGCCTCTGATGATGGGGCCTGTGATCTGTGAAAGTGTATGCAATGATATAAACATTAGTTGTTAACATGCCAAAAGACATTGTGTTGTTTTTGCTGGAAAAATCTAATGGAAAAAAAAATGCAAAGTAACTTACATTGCCTCCAGTAAGGTAAGACTTTCAACTGTGGGCCCATTAACAAAAGGTAGGCTGGGATCTATGACTTGTCAGAGCAATAGTGTCGGGCTGTAGACAGGTTTTGGGGGAAGTTTTGATTGAACATAAGCAATTGCTATATAAAGAGAATTCCTGGATTTTATCACCTCTTCTAGCACTTGCCTTGAAAGGGCTCAACTCTCTAACTCAAGCTGTTTCTCCAGTGATAAATACATAATGTTTGCCATTATGGACAACTGCAGTATAATACTGGACAAGTCTTCAAAAATAATCCAAATCAATTATTTTCTACTGTAGGAAATCTTTTCTGTAATAGCTCTGCTATATGGCTTTAGTTTTAGAGAGTTCCCGATTGCAGCTCGGCTGAGTCTCTAATTGTGCTAGAGAATAACATAATTCTACTGAACATAATAGGTCGTATTTCTAGATAAACATGCAAAAGATTGCATCATGAGTCAACAGACCACATGCTTTTCACTGAAATATTATTATTAATTCTAATTTTATACTGCTTTTCCTCCAGAAGAAGCCTCCAGCCATGAAAAAAAAGAACAATGTAAGTAATCTGAATTGAAACCATCAAGAATTGAAACCAGGAATTCTAAAAGACAATTAAAATACAAAAATTAAATGTGAATGGAGAAAATAAGGAACCCAAAAGACCATCAAGCATTCCAGTCCTAAAATAAAAGCATCAATCATTCTAAACATGTAAAGTAGGAAAGGGTCAAATCTATGAAAACGACTGGCCTGTGTTTTCTTGCTTATATAAAATGTGTTTTTATTCTTATCTGCTAAATTGATAAACATTTTAACTGTCTCAAATGGATTTTAAAGTACTACCACTGAAATGCTACCTTGCTCAGCCATGTAACTGGGATGAAAATGCTATTTTTCACCAATTCTTCCAGGATGTAAGCTAAGCAAGGCATTCTCAAGTGCAAGAAGCAGCGGCATTTCAATGTTTATCCTGCTTTTCTGTCATGCAGGAACACAGCCTCAGAGGCAAACTTGTACTAATCTGAAATGAAAACAAACACGCCTTAGAGCCCTTCCCTGACATACATATTTGTTATGGCTCAAATTTTCATCTATTCCAGCTTCCCCTTTGTAATTCTGCTTCTTTTGATGGTCACAAAAGCTGATGCCATACTGCAACCACCACTTTTCCCTGCAATAATCTAACAATGCCATCTTCTTGGAAACTGATGAAAAGACCAATTATTAGCTCAAATCCTTTTCAGCCTTTTTTTGGGGGGGTAGGGGTGGAGGCTGGACATCAAAATAAAGGACTGTAAACCCTTGTATTTATAAAGAACCGTCATACACAGCTAGGTATTGAGTTTTCTCAGTTTAACCAGGAAGTTTTTTTCCATGTAGACTGTAAGGAAAGGGTTGATCAATAATTAAGACAAGACAGCAGAGGTCACTAGGAGAGCTCCTTTGCCCACAAAAGCTCCACATTTCGGGTTGTGCATGCACACGTGTGTGGAGAAAGCCAGAAGCAGCTAATGAGCCTTGCAAACCACATGGCTGTTTTAAACAATTTAAAAAGAGGTGTGTTGAGTCATGCTTGAACCCACACGTGGCAAAGCATCTCTTTCAAGGACTTGCCCAGCCCTGACAGCTAGTGAGTGAGCCACAGAGAAGAAAAATGGAAAAATTCTTCCCTCTGATCTAATTTTTTCTACAAGGACAGGGCAGGAGTTGAGAATATTTGCAGGAATACAATAGGAAGTTTTGTTTTTCAGTTGACAGACTGAAGGACTCACTAGCAGGAGCCAAGAAGGTCAAAGAGCTGGAACTCTGCACCACATCCCAGAAGCAATTCTGGGTTTGGTTAGGCCCACCTCTTAACATCTCTCAATGCAGCCTCAACTCCAGCCACTAACTTCAGTTCTCCGCAAGCCTTATGTCTTCACTATCCTACATCTGCATCAATGTGGAAACTGTGGCTCAGGGCCCTTCTGTGATTCTACACAGGAACAAAGAACCGAATTATTGGATTGGGACTACTTTCTCCTGGTTTTATTTACCATCCCGTTGTTCAGAAACACTAGCTAATGTTTCAGATCCAACAACAGCCAAGATGCAAAGATACTGCATTTCCCAAATCAGTTAAGTAGTAAGAAATTAAAAAAAGGAGACTGAGAAGGTAGGGTGCTCCCAAATCCCAGGGCTTCACCCCAAATACACCCCAATCCATCATTGCAACTACTATTCCCTTTTCCACCCCTAAACTCTCAATTGGTATGTGAGTGTTGAGGGGAGGCCAATATCAGCTCTCCCAAGGGAGAAGAGCTGTTGTAATGTAGAGATGAACTTGAAGAAACAAGGCAAAGGCAATGGTTGCAAAAATAAACTTTCAGTCCCTGACATAGAGGAAGAAGGAGAAAGAAACTCAGACTGACATCTCCTTAACTCACTAGAATAATTTACTCTCTCGGCTTGTTTTTTTTCAAGATGATCTCTTTGGTTCTCTATATTCAGGAAGTATAAATTGCCAACATTTATTCAAGGTATTAATACTGTGCAGAGGGGGAATCTCTTGTTCACTAGATCCTATTGGGCTACCTATCCCATTATTCCCAATTACTCTTCTAATTTGTTATGGCTAATTCATAGGTTTTCCAGCTCTGGTCGAATATTTCCTAGTTTATTAGGACTGTTCATCTTAGAATGGGATTACCTATTAGTTATCACCACCACCAGCAAAATCCTGTTAATTGGCCACACAATTTCTTTATTCTCCTGAAAAAGATGATTATAGACAACATATCCCAAAGGGTGTTTCTTTTCTCTTCAAACTAGAAATTCAAGGACTGTAGTCTTTACTGTTCCTGCCACTCCTTTTCTGTTCTATATTCAACTTTCTATTCAATTTTCTATATTGAATATATATTATGTATTGAATATTGAAAATACTGTTCAATTTTCTATTCTAAATGGAAGGGCATTTGTCTGGAATGGTATAGGGCCTGAACAGATGTTAGACTGGAAGACCTCCAAGGTCCCTTCCAACCCTATTATTCTTATGTTATGTTCTCTTAAAAACATCACTTAAAGAGAGCATAGGCATAATCCTGAATGCTAACCAAGTTAGAACCCTAAATGTTCTGAGCTACAACTCTCACAATCCAAAATATTTGGAGCATTAGACTGCCTCTGTACTAACTCACTGGAATAGTTACTCATTGGCTCCCTAACTTACTATGCTCAAGCAATGAAAGATGAGGAAATCAAAGTAGGTTTATCTGAAGGAGAAATACAACCAGGAATCCTGGTCTCTAGAGTATCCTACCAAGTAAGCAACGGTCCTCAGTTGTCTTGCAGAGCTTAGAGATAAACTCCAACATCTATTTTTCTATACTTCTATTATTCCTCAAAAGGCCTAAAAATGGAACCACATGTCCTGACCTGTCATTTGAATATTGGTCTTCTTGGAATAAGAGTAGAACTGGGGTTTTAAAACACTTCTCTATCCTAACTCCAAATGTTTCTCAATCTTTTCCCATATCATTGTCCCAAGAAGTAGTAATTAACACATCATTACCACACTTAGACCAATAAATTAGAAGATACCAGGATCTCCTCCTCCTTTCTATCCATACACTTTACCTCAGAATGTTCATTCTCCATGTAATTAAGTTGAACAACAACAAAAAGGAGCTGTCCTGACATCTACCACTGCATCTAAGATGGCCCCATAACCATTTAGTGAGGCAGACCCCATGGTCATGATTCAATTAGTGCATAAGGCAAGAGAAATTGGAAACTTCTGAGAATTCGGGATTTTTTATGCCAGAGGAAGCTCAGTAAGAGAGAAGCACCATACTCTCTCTTCAAAGCCTGAGTATGCTCAGCCATGGGCAATGGAAGATACCAAGAGGCATTCCTAGGATTTCCCAACTTGCTTCATTTTGATTCTCTGCTCTGTTGTACATGAAGGAGGCCATCTCCTTTCGCTAAATTCACACACCAAGCTTAAAGTGTGTGTGTGGGTCTTCCACAGAGACAATCTCAAGGGCTTCTCGTGCTGAAAGGTGTCCTGAGCAGGCCTTATTATTTACCGCCCCTGAGGCTGCTGAGGCGTCACTTGCACTAGGAAAGCTAGAAGCTCAACCCTTCCCGCTCCGCTTTCTAACAAGCCACAAAGTCAAGCTGTAGGGCAGCTACAATCTCAGGCTGCCTGCGTTCAACGAGAGGCAGTTTGCAGCAGCGTCTTTTCCGGTGCACCAAGCTGGGAGACACCAGGTGGTAATGTAACTACATCTTGTCATGACATCTAATGAGCAGAAAGCCCATGTTCAGCAGATAACAGCTCAAAATAATACCTATGCCATAAATAGCTGCCCTGGTCATGGTGTTTGACTCTAGTAAACTCAGGATGGATCTAAGGACTTTTGCTTTTGTTTGCTTTCCTGGATTGGAGGGAGGGGGGGAGGAGATGTTTTTGGCTGGATGTAGGTTTCTCTGTTATGTAACTGCATGTTTCTCTCCCAGCCTCCCCCCTCAAAAAAACCCAATCCCTGCTCACTCTAACACTGTACATATGTCACAGGATAGGTTAAATCTTGAGTCTTACTCCTCAGCATTATACTGTTCTTTTACTTGGGTATTTTATTGCTTGACAGACCACAGGCTACAAAAGGGTTATTTTGCTTCTTTGGGGATTGAGAACCCAGCCGCAGATACACAATTCACTGCAATCAGCCTTTGATCTGCAGCAATAAACAAAAGTTTTCCCCTCCCCCTCTTTTTCCAGTATATGCACACTTTCGTTGCCTCACCACGTACTCTCCTTCACAAATTCCAGATACAGGGGAGAAAAGTTCTTTCCCGTTCTGCACAACACGGCCTCTTCCTCCTCCTCTTCCCTGCAACAGCCTTGAGCATTCTTACATGCCTATTCACAATCTCTCCCATGTGAACATCTCAAAGCAGGAACTTGCAACATTGCATGCTTGCAGCCAGAGGACCCCTTCAAGCCCTCTCTGGTGATTGCTGTTGAAAACTGAAAAACACAAGACTCTTTCCATTCTAGAGTGGGAAACTGATCACCAACCATAAACGAATAAGCCTACAATAAGCACATCTCTGTTAGAAAGCAAGAGAACTTCCCTCAAAACCCAAATCCAATTAAATCAATCCTTATTATGGTCATGCATCAGTATAACCCTCAAAACCTAATTTCGCCCAGTCTCCTGCTTTGTGGCTCTGAACTCTGTTTCCAGATATCTTACGGCTCCTTCAAAAGTTACATTTTCTGCATAACTTTATGGAAATAAAACTTTGGAAGCAAAAGAGAGACCCACTTAGGGGAGCTTTTTAAAAAGTAAGATAGAACAAAAGCATTTATCCCAGGGATTAGAACTAGCTTGGAAGTGGAATCAGACCTTATGGGTGACATCAGGGGCATCAGTTTAATTCCCAGTTAAGAGGGAGGAGTTATGTTTCAAACATCTGAAGCCTTCTTGCTATAGTGTACATTTTATTTCCAAAACTTCTGTTCCCTGAAGTGTTTAAAATTGTCAATGACATGTAAGATATTTTAATACACAGGGCTGGGAATTGCTGAATCCATAAAGAATCTTTCCCTCTGCATATCTTGAGTGTTCTGAGCTGGCCTTCTGGATGAAAAATGTTAAGTACGGAGCAGAGACTTCTGCAGAGATGTTCTATCCATCCTCCCTTGTCAGCAAGAAGTCCAGTACATGTCATGTCAAGAACAACAACAACAAAAAAAAAGGATCCAGACAAGCAGCAAAAGAATTGTCAGCACAGCACTGACTGAGTGGAGGTAGATAAGGCCATGAATCATGCAAGGACAGAATAAGCAGTTTTCAGAACTCAGAGCATCCTTTAATTACATTTCTTATGACACATCATTTGGTCTTTTATAACTGAGCGAAGACTCAACAGATCCAGAGAATACATTTAGTCCCAACTGGAAATATAGGAGTGGAAGCCAAGACTCCTGGTTTGTTTCTCAAATGTGACATCTCCGTATTGGAAGTACGGGCAAGACTGGAGCCAGATGATATAAGTTGCTTTGATTCTGGGAGATGAAACGTTTTTAGCAATTTTTTTGCTCACAATGGTGGACTGTGCTATGGAAAATGACCCTTATGCCATATTCCTCCACTTCTCTAATTTTTTCTAGCTACTGGATGAAAGGGACGGGGTGGTAGGGAGCCAGGTTTCTACTCAGTTCTCATCCCTGGATTTAGACAGTTCTGTCTTCCTTCTCCCTCTGTTGCTTGCCTAAAATATTTTGAGTCTGAGCAATTACAAAGCATTGAGGATGCCAAGATAGAAAGGAACTGAGAAACAGAGCGGGAGGGATGCACATCAATGAAGAACAGTGACAGGCAAACCAGCTACCTGGTGAAAGGATGATATGAAATATACAGTATGATATATATAATTTGCATAATAACTCCAGAGACAGGAATGGGAGGATGGCATAAGGCTGTCACATTTGTAGGAGACATTCAATGGAGCTGCAACGGAGCTGTGGTCTGAACAACAGGTGAGTTGATCAGCTGATAGAACGGAAGATACAGTTCATGGTAAAAAGTTCCTTATTGTCCAAGTACAGAAAGCAAAGTGTGAAGGATGGAAGAGTGGAAGGAAAGTGCAAGCAAGCCGTGCCCAGTTTAGCAGCCTCCAAATGTTTTATATTAGGACACTAGACATCTTAATCTTAAAAAGTTCAGCAAGACTGGCCTAAACCCATAACAGGGATTGATTACTACAGTCTAGGATCTATAGATTAATCCTACCAAGGATTATCAGCTATCTAGCACAGTTCCTATAGAGATTATTTAAATGGTTCTCACACACGTGCACTTGAATATATTGTTTAAGCAGACTGGAATCTACTGAGTGAAAATTAGAATACAAAATTTAGAAAATGCTAAAAGTAGATGCTGAAGCCAGCACAACAGGTTTAAATGTCAACTCAGGTCAGATACATTCACGTGGGTATCCCAAATGCTCTTTGTGTAATAAAACTGAAGCTTCAAAGCTCCAGCACAGCAGCTGGTAACTGGGGAGGCAAAGGGAAAATATAGTGTTGAACTTCCAGTACCTGACCCGATGATACCGAACCCAACGGAGAGGTTTGTTACAATACTCCTCACATTTCAATCTCTCTAACTTTGCAAAGAGAAACGTGGTTCTTCCAAGGGACTGTGAAGGAACACAAAACCCATTATGAAACCAAAGTCGGCAACAATTCTAAAGCTGAGAGAGAGAGAGAGAGAGAGAGAGAGAGAATGGGGAGGCCCTAAGTTTCAGGAAAGGATAAAGAGGAGAATCTAGTCAGTTAAAGATCCTTGGCTTAACAAAGACTCTGACAGAACAACAGGTAGACCATTCACATAACCAAGAGGGGCTCCTCTCCCTTATTACCCCAGAGCAGGGGAGAGCAGATTAGGAACTGTTGCTGGGTTTAATCCAGAAATCCCTTTCTAGCGAAAAAAGATAGGATAGTTCCAGTAAGAATTTCCGGGGCTGATTCCAGACTTGAGGACAGAAACAATCGCACGGTAGACAGGTGAGGGGAAACACAACCAAGTGCTGCAACCTCTCCGTCTCATTATTATAATTACTGGTTCTTACATCACCTTTCATAAAGCTGTGGTCCCAAATGGATTAAAGAGGAAGAGAGGAAGAGAAGCAGAGAAGTGACTGGATGCGAAGCATGGGAACGAAACTACCCCCCCCCCGAAGTAAATAACAGCTTTGAGACTTGCTGGGTTGTACAGGAACAAGATCCAGAGCGGTTAACTCAGCAAACCTAGCCGCGCGTGGAACTACAGGGAGGGGGGGTTGGGGTGGGGAGGGGTCGCGGCAGCAGCACATCTACTACTTTACCCTACGTCTTTAAATGCAACCCTCACCCCTCCCAACCCACAGACCAACCCGCTTAATCCGGATCAGCAAAGTGCGCCCCTCTTACCCCGTGCAGCTTCAGTGCGCTGCCCAGACCGGCTGAGCCCCCGCCGGCGCATCCCGGCAGCGAGCGATCAGCTCGCCCTCCCCCTTCTCAGGCCGGGGAGGAGCGAGCCCGAGCCTCCCTCCCACACCGCCCACCTTCGCCTCTCGAGCGGCGCAAAGCGGGGGCGAGAGAGGAACCTCTGCGGCCAGCGGCTCCCCCCCGCGACACCCACCCACCCATCCAAGTTCGCACCGGAGAACTCTAGGCCTTCTACATCCGTCGCCGCTGCCCTGAGATATATAAGGCGACCGAGAGACCCGGCCTCTCCGATTCCCTAGGCGAGGGATTTATCAAAGCGAAGACAGCGGCCCCCCAAATCTCTCTGCTTCGCAGCTGCCAAACCGGGAAGTAAACAGCGCCTTGAGCGTGCAAAGAATACGAGACTTTTTCCAAACTTGTGGGTGCAGAGAGCAAGAGCGAGCGAGCGAGAGATCTCCTGCTTTTATTATTTTTTTTAGTTAAGTGAGTGTGCCCCGTTTTATGACTTTTCTGCTGTTAAGTGAATCGTTGCATTTGTTAGTAACTTGCTTGTTAATTGAATCTGGCTTCCCCATTGATTTTTTTTTTGCTTATCAGAAGGTGGCAAAAGGGAATCCCTTGACCCAGGGACACTGCAACTATCATAAATACGAGTCAGTTGCCAGGCACCTTAATTTTGATTATGTGACCATGGGGATGCCACAACGGCCATAAGTGTGAAAAATGATAAGCCACCTTTTTCAGTGCCATTGCAACTTCAAACGGTCACTGTATGAACTGTTATAAGTCAAGGATTACCTGTACTCCTTCCTCCTGCTGTTTTCCAGACAACCCTGGATGGCTGAGGTAATATAATTGCTTCAAAATCACCAAGCTGACTTTCATGCCTAAAGCAGAATTAGAACTACCCTCTCCTGTGAAGACATTTCGCTTCTCATCCAAGAACTTTCTTCCCCATCTCCTGGTTTCTAGCATGGAGCCTTAACCACTAGGCCAGGGATGTCAAACTCAATTTCATCAGGGTTGTATTTGACTGGGGGGGGAGGGACAGCTTTACGTCATTTGTATCAGAGGTGCCTGTAGAGGCCGGAGTGCTCTGCCAATGAAAACAGGCTCCTGGGCTCCATTTTTAGCTGCAATGGCCTCCTGCAACCCTCTGCCAGTGAAAATGGAGCTTGAGAAGGCCGCTGAGCTCCATTTTAGCTGGCAGAGGCACTGTGAATCAGTCCTTTGCTGTTTCCAGGGCAACCCCGTGGGCCAGATCTAAGCATCCCATGGATCAGCCAGTGGGCCTTGATTTTGACACCCCTGCTGCACTAGGCTAAACTGGGGTCCTTGGTGATCTCTGAGCCTGGTGGTTTTCTTGCAGATGTTTCATTACCAGGTAACAGCATCAGTGCTAGAAGGGAGAGTAAGTAGGGCATGCTCATTTTTACATGCTAGTGGCTTGCCCTGTCAGTGTTGGCAGAAGTGCTCTTCATGGTTCCTTGATTAGGAAGTTGTTACACTGTTAGCTTGTTTGTCTGCATTTGTAGTTCCTTGATTGGGATATCGTTTACTTGATTGTTGATCTAGTTTAATTTTGGTGTTAAAACTCTGCTCATATGGGTACTGATTGCTGGTGAGGACATGTTTTAGTCTTTTTGTTTCCTTTGGAGCTTTTTGTTTTATCTCATTTATGCCAAACTTGCCTATGCATGCTCACACATACCAAATACAGGGACTACTTCATAATGACGACCAACTTTCTATCACATTCCAGTTCCAGGCTTCCTTCTCTAACTTTTAAAATCAATGCTATAAATGTAGTCAGTATTATGAACTAATCCCAATATTTGGGAAGGGGATAGAATGGAGGATGAGGAAACAGCAGTGTGAATAGGGCTTGTGTAGGCTGGTTTGTACCAAAACAGGCTAAAATAACTTCGGGCAAGAGTGAAGCCAAACAGTCAGAAGCCACTTTTTTCAGTGCCGTTGCAACTTCAAATGGTCACTGTATAAACTGTTACAGTCAGAAGCCAAACAGTGTCTTGTGTGAACCAACTCAAGAGTTTGAAAGGTGAATAAGTGAGCCCTTACTCTTTGAATTGTTCCATTAATAGTTGGTCCAGAAACTGTGTTCAATATCTGCAGCACCAACACAAAGAGCTACTGTGTGCATACTTTCCCACAGCAATAAGAGCTGCACCTGTACATGGGAAGTACTATAGGCAATTTGGTGTCTTCCAGATATTTTCAACTTCAATTCCTATTATCCTTTAACTATATACTACAGGCTACAACCAGTAGTGTATAGTTAAGGAATGTGCTTGTGTGTGAGTATGTATATGTATGTTTGTATGTATACACATACACACACTTATATTTACACACATATACATACACACATGTATGCATACACACATATATGTATATATTAACACACACACACACACACATATCTGCACTACTATTACTAGTAATCTCATCACTCCTTATTACCCATCCCCTCCCACTTGTGACTGTATGACTGTAACTTTGTCACTTGTATCCTTAAGATTTATATGGACTGTTTCCTAGTATGATTTGATTGCTTATTGTACCCTATGACTATCATTAAGTGTTGTACCTAATTCTTGACTCTTGACGAATGTATCTTTTCTTTTATGTACACTGAGAGCATTTGCACCAAGACAAATTCCTTGTGTGTCCAATCACACTTGGCCAATAAAGAATTCTATTCTGTTCTGTTCTATTCTATTCTATTCTATCCTATTCTATTCTGTTCTGTTCTGTTCTATTCTATATACATACACACACAGACACACAGACACAGACACACACAGACAGACACAGACAGACACAGACACACACACACACACACACATATATATATACAAATATACATACACACAAACATATATGGCTCAAACATCTGGAGATCATTAAATTGTCAAACAAACTATATGGCCATGTATAAAATGACATCATAAGGAACGTCCAGATCAAAACATATGGCTTCTAACAAGCTTCACGCCCAGACATACTTCACACATTATCCCCTAGATTTATATCATTCCAAACAACTGAGTTTGGAAACATATACAGAAACACCCTGTCATTACAAGATAGCAGTGGCCCCCTACTAGTTTCAACACATTCTGTTACTAATCTTTGCCCATTGGTCAAAACATTAACTCTCCTTACCCCACAGCCAAATTTCTAATGAACTTCTTGTGCCCAAAAGGGATTAATATTTTAGCTTTCAATACAACACACCATTATTTCCTGATGGTAAATGAATTGACTCTTTGGTATTGCTTAAATATATAGTAAAGAAACACACCTGCCTGCTTTACTAATACTCATGACCTCAACCAGGCAGTCTCAGTGATGTTAACTTGGAAAATGCTTATACAGTTCCAGCCTCCAAGTGCAATGAACTGGGCTGGCTTGCATGCTCAATTTTAGGGTCAACCGTTACAATAGTAAAGAACGAATCTGAATATTTAAGAACCAGCAAACTAGAACCACTAATGGGAGAGGAGGGGTGAGATGATGGACACCTACTCTGACCTGCTCTTGAGCCTTTAATAGTAGCATTGATGTGCCAAAAAGCAGACAATTAAGGAAAGCTTTGAACTGCATAGAGATAAACATCACTGGCTGCTAATATCTGGACATTAAGGGGTTGAGAGGGATTTAACTAAGCCTCTCTTCCCCCATTTCCTGCATGTTCAGGCAGCAAGCTTTGAACCATAGTGGCATCTTTGAAATGATGAGAACAATTAACCAGTGTAACAGCTTGCCTTTAGAGAAGTTGTGGGTGCTCCATTCATAGAGACTTTTAAGAAGAGACTGGACAGACATTTGTCTGGTATGGTATAGGGCCGTGATGGCAAACCTATAGCACATGTGCCACAGGTGGCATGCAGAGCCATCCAGATGCGTGGCTCCAATTGGAGGAACAGGTGGGGGCTGTCGCCAGGGGGGCCTTTGCCCAGGTCCGGCTGGTTCGCCAGCTTGCCGCTTTCTGGACCGAGATGCCCTGCGTACAGTCACTCATGCCCTTGTCACCTCGCGACTCGACTACTGCAACGCTCTCTATTTAGGACTGCCCTTGCATACCATCCGGAGATTGCAGCTGGTGCAGAATGTGGCCGGTGGTGATGGGAGTTACCCGATTCTCCCATATTACCCCTCCTGCGGCCTGCATTGGTTGCCGGTTGCACTCGGGTGAGATTCAAGGTTCTGACTTTAACATTCAAAGTCCTACACTACATGGGTCCACAATATTTAAGGGAGCGGCTCCTGCCGATATCGAAGCCACCTCGCGGCACATAGGCAAGGACTCCTCGGGTCCCGTCGGCAAGTCAGTGTCGGCTGGCGGTCCCCGGCGACGAGCCTATTCTGTAGCAGTCCCCGACTTATGGAACGAAACTGCCTCTGGACCTCCGCCTGGCCCCTGACCTCCGCACCTTCCGCCGATTTAAAGACCTGGTTGTTTGACCAAATCGGGCTGTGACTACCTCACCAGGGGCATGGGATAATTTTAAGTATTTTAATTTGGTTTTATTGGGCTTTATAATTGTTTAATCCTTTTTTAAATATTTATTGTATTGTATGTTTTAACTGTGAGCCTGAGTCTTCGGAGATGGGGCGGCATATAAGTCCAATAAAATAAAATAAATAAATAAATAAATTTGTGCCGGCACACGAGCTGCAGGCAAACATACTTCACTGGGCATGAGCGCACCTCACAGCTGATTTTCAGCCAGTTTGAGGTTTTCCTCCCAAAGGCTTGAGGAGAGGCTTTGCAGGCCGAACTAGCCCGCTTCATCACTTCCTATTTTTCTGAAAATACCGGAAGTGACAAAACGGGGCTAGTTTTCGGCCTGCAAAGCCTGAAGCCTTCTCAAGCCTTTGGGAGGCCGAAAACCAGCCAAAAGTCAGCTGTGAGGCACAGTGCAGGTAAGGGGCTGGGGTGGGGATTACGCATGGGGATGTGTGGGAGGGCATGCATTGCCTTCTGGGTGCTGGCACACGAGTGCAAGGGTGCAAGCACGCACACAATTTTTGGCACAGGAGCCCAAAAAGGTTAGCCACCACTGGTATAGGGTCTCCTGCTTGAGGGTGTGTGTGTTGGAGGTCCCTTCCAACTCTGTTAGTCTGTTATTTATTCTGAAAGAGATGAGAAGGTCTGGTAGCACCTCTTCTGACTGACAAATTTTATTAGAAGGCATACCCATCACATTCATGACAGTAGTCAGAGAAGAGGTTGCTTGGCTCCCCCTGGTTTTTGTGCCACCATAAACCAACATGGTTCTCTCGGAAAGGTGTAAATCTTACTCCTATGAACTCTACAAACCAACTGTTTTGCATGTAAAACTAATCTGGACTTGCTCTAGGAAGGGGAAATGAATCTAGGAAAGAAGACTCTTAAAGGGCCTTCTCACGCTTACAAGAAAAGCCATTTGCACCGAAGAATGTTGAAGGGAGTATTTTTCATTTGCAAACTTGAAGAGACGCAGCCTGGATGCAAAGAACCTCCTCTTCCACTCCAGGTCCAAGAGGTTTCCCATTTTAAAAGAGAAATTACTTCTCTGCTTGTTTGAGGAGCATCAAAAGAAAGGCGTAATGCTTGAATCCTTCTGGCTAAGATGGATACCTCACTAATTTTAAAAAGCACAGCTGGCCGTCAGTGAAGAGAAAACACAAGAGTCCTGGAAAGACTGGGAAGAGGGACTTCAACGCAGTCTTCTCATCTGGACTGTGATTCCCAAGTAGGTTTCAAAAGCTGTGAAGCAGGGGTGTCCATCCTTATGCTACCAGGCTTGAGATTTTGGACCTGGACAACCTAGAATTACTCCGCCTACCGCCTGACCTAAGCTTAGTACACAGGATTGTTCGCTACAATGTCCTACCTGTCAATGACTACTTCAGCTTCAACCGCAATAACACACGGGCAAACAATAGATACAAACTCAGAATAAACCGTTCCAAACTCGATTGCAGAAAATACAACTTCAGCAACAGAGTGGTCAATGCCTGGAACTCACTGCTTGACTCTGTTGTTTACATTCTCAAACCCCCAAAACTTTAAACTGTCTACAGTGGACCTCACTCCATTCCTATTGTATTGTTCGTCAAGCATACATTGTTTTCTCATACATGCTTGACAAACAAACAAACAAACAAACAAAACAAATAAACTTTCAAGACTCATGGACTTCAACTCCCAGAATTCCCCACCCACCATGCTGACTGAGGAATTCTGGGAGTTGAAGTCCATGAGTCTTAAAAGTTGCTAAGGTTGGACACCTCTGCCGTAAAGCCAATCTTCTCCTTTGAAACAGCACTTCGCTGCAGGCTAAGGGACGGGTAGTGCCCTGCCAGGCAGGTCTGAAAAAGAGAGCCACGTGCTGTATTGAATTGCTGCCGCTGAGCAGCAACTGCAAACAGAATCCGGTGACAGGCAGATATCCAGCTCTTCTGGATGACTTTTATGTCCCAGAGAATGTGCCCATCGAAGAACGGCATGAGGAGCAGGGCAGGGGCTTTGCTGGGCCTAAGGAAACAGCTGACCCTAGAAAACTCTGCCTTCCCATCTCCAAAAGGCTGGGAGACGAGGTGCCATTCCTCTGGATATGATACTTGGGGACATGTGGCAAATTCAGCATCTTCTATGCACTGAGATGAGACACTTAATACTCCCAGAACAGCTAATCCAAACCACATCTGATCTGCATAAAAACACCAAACCACTCCCATAAGATCTAATTACAAAAGGCTTTCACAAGCATCCAAGGCACCCTGGGCCTTTTTCATCAGGGGTGACAGACACATTAATGTCATTCCCCAAACAATGAGAGTTCAAGTAATTCTATCTTTTTTAAATTATTATTATTTTCTTCCAAATCATGAACTTCATTGTCCCTGCTTCAGCAGTTAGGAACAAGTCTGGACTAGAAGAATATCAGTTTGCTAGCATTTTTATGTTACAGGGAATTGTCAGACATAGAACATAGAATAATAGGGTTGGAAGGGACCTCAGAGGTCTTCTAGTCCAACCCCCTACTCTAGCAGCAGACCCTATATCAGTGGTGGTTAACCTTTTTGGGCTCCTGTGCCAAAAATTGTGTGCGCGCTGATGCTCATGCGCTGCCAGCACCCAGAAGGCAATGCGTGCCCCCTCATGCCCCTGGGCATGCATGCACAATCCCCCTTACCTGCACTGCACCTCACAGCTGATTTTCAGCTGGTTTGAGGTCTTATTCTCCCAGAGGCTTGGAAAAAGCCTCTGCAGGTCAAATAGGCCCGTTTTGTCACTTCCGGTATTACAGGAAGTGACGAAACGGGCCGATTCGGCCTGCAGAGGCTTTTTTCAAGCCTCTGGAAGGCCGAAAAAGGCCTCAAACCAGCTGAAAATCACCTGTGAGACACGCACATGCGCAGTGAGGTAAGTTTGCTCATGCGCGGCACAAATGGCTCTGCATGCCACCTGTGGCATGCGTGCCATAGGTTTGCCATCATGGCCCTATATCATTTCAGACAAATGGTTGTCCAGTCTCTTTTTGAAAGCCTCCAGTGATGGAGCACCCACAACATTTGAAGGCAAGTCATTCCATTGGTTGATTGCTCCCACCATTAGGAAATTTCTCCTTAGTTCTACTTTGCTTCTCTCCTTGGATAGTTTCCAACCATTGTTTCTTGTTTTGCCTTTTGGTGCTTTGGAAAATAGTTTTTGTAGGAGCCCCTCAAATATTGGAACAATGCTACTATGTTGCCCCTAGTCCTTCTAGTCATTAAACTAGACATAGCCAAATGCTCCTTGCTAGGTGAGATGGGGAAGAAACCAAAACAGAGTATCTAAAGTTGCTAAAGAGCAAGCATGACTGCAGCCAGGGCAATGGGGCAGATGGCAAGAAATGCAGGACTTCTATCCTCTTTCCCATCCTACCTTGGAACCTCTAGAGCAGATATTAGATATGTGTTTGCAGCTTTAGTCAAGCATTTCATCCTTTCTGGAGTACACATTTTTGGGTGGCTGGGGTGTTAAGAGGCTCTGGCACCCTGTAGAGACTTAAGGGCACTCATTTCAACTCTTTAAATCCCACCCTGAAAACCTCCTAAAATAAAATAATCAAAAAGTTTAGACCCATCTGTTTTGGGGCTTGTAAAATAGCCTGCCTACCTCACTCCATAAATGGGGAAACCTTGAGCAAAGCAAGATTAAATTGCTCCTGAACTCTGTGGGTGTGTCTGTGTGCATAACACAGATCATTACATTTCCAATCTTTCCCTGTTAACCTTTCTGCATAGTTCACTGACACGAACCTTACCCCGAACTGAATGCACGCTTAGCGACTGCATGCCTCACGAGCCTTTCCAAAAGCTTCAGACAGCACAACTCCCCTCATGCCTCATCCAGCACATTCAAACATTGCCTGGGTGAATAGGAATGCAGTGCGACCGGGGGCTTAATATTTGAGAAGTCTGTTCCATAAGGACCTGCCGCCAAAGCTTTCTTCTTCACTTATTTATTTCATCTGAAAACCTATACCCTACCTTGTTAGTGATTATCAGGCTGATTAAAATGCAATAAAACTGTCCTTCCCTCTCTGCAATGTACTGACAGGTGCAGATGATGAAGCAAAGGCATTCAATACAAACTTCTCCAGCAAAATACATGCCTATAAACAGAAACAATTATTTCATTATCTGATCAAAACGGAGAAGCCCTTTCTCAGGTTAGAGTTTCATCCTTTAAGTCAGCTACTTTCCCCAATCCTTTTTCAACTGAGCCTTGTCCACAGAGCAAAAAGGCATGTTTCAGACAGAAAGGCCAAGGAGGACTTAAGCCACTAGGGGTCTTGAAAGGTTATTTGTCAACACTGCATATTCTCTGAAAGAAAAGCAATTAACAGTGTAGATCAGGGGTGTCAAACACGATTTCATTATAGGCCACTTCAGGGTTGTGTTTGACCTCGGAGGGCCGGGGTAGTGGCCGTGGCCATAGTGGCCGTAATGGTTGGGAGTGGACATGGCCATGGTGGGTGTGACATGGGACTTAGGGGCACCTGTGGTGGCCAAGTGCTAAGGCAGGACTTCCCTGAGAACCTCACTCATTCTCATGATAATCCTTCCTTCCTTCCTGTTCTTCTTTTCCTTCCCTCTTCATTCTTTCTTCTTCCTTGCTCTCTTTCCGGATCTTTCCTTCCTTTGCTCTCTTCCCATCTTCTCTTCTTTTTCTTTGTCTTTCCTCTTTCCCCTTCTCGTCCCTTCTTGGATGCCTGGGGAAACATTTTCCTGTTTTGAGTTTTATTTTTTTTATTTTATTTTATTTTATTTTCCTATTTATATGCCTTCTCCAAGACTCAGGTACTTTGGAGCACAACCCAATGTGCTCAGCAATAGCTTCATTCCATTGTATATTTGCTTTTACTAGCTGCTAGTACTAAGCAGCATTTTTACAAAGTCAGCTTATTGCCCCCAACAATCTTGGGTCCCCAATTTACCTACCCTGAGAGGATGGAAGGCTGAGTCAACCTTGAGCCTGGTGGGATTCGAGCCTACAGTAATTGTAGACAGCTGGATCTTAAGAGCAGGCATTTAACAGCCTGAGCCACCAAAGCTAGTCCTCTGCCAGGGAAAATGGAGCTAGGATGGTGGTGGCTGTGCGCAGGCCCCCAAGCTCAATTTTCACTGGCAGAGGGCTGCAGGAGGCCGTCACGACTGAAAATGGGGCATGGGGGTGCACATGGCCCCCCCCCGAGCTCCGTTTTCACTGGCAGAGGCACCATGGGCCAGTCCTTTGCTGTTTTCAGGCTGGCTCCATGGGCCAAATCTGCGGGCCAGATGTGGGCTTTGAGTTTGACACCCCTGGTGTAGATCTTGCAGCGTAGAAGCTGCAGATGTCCTCTAAGTAAGTGCTCACTGGAATGGGACAACTCGCTGTAGCCAGCTCATTATGCCAACTCACCATGGAACACCTCCTCATGGGCAATTTGCTGCAGAACAAGCTCGCCGTGGGACAATTTAACAGTCCAATTGAATTATTTAAAATAAATTAAAAATATTTTAATTTTTGTCGTTCACATTTCATTTTGTCCCTCTTTTTGCATCTTTTCTTTCATGATTCTATTCCACCATTTCTTTGATATTAGTGCAACTCTTGTCCCGCAGCTGGTTATCTCCTTGGTGAGTTGACCATGGCAAGTTGGCCGTGGCAAATTGTCACAAACCAGTGCTCACTACCCTACTAGCTGCACATTCTGGGCAGTGGTGGGAGTCAAAAATTTTTACTACCAGTTCTGTTGGCGTGGTTTGGTGGGCATGGCAGGGGAAGGATACTGCAAAATCCCCATTCCTCCCCACTCCTGGGGGAAAGTTACTGAAAAATCCCCATTCCCTCCCCACCCCACTAACCTGCTTTCTAGCTCCGTTCTCCTGTGCAGGACAACAAAAGAAGACCCAGCCAATCAGCTGTGACTCGGGAGGCAGAGAATAGATGGGGGCGGGGCCAGTCAGAAGTGGTATTTGCTGGTTCTCTGAACTACTGAAAATTTCCACTACCGGTTCTCCAGAACTGGTCAGAACATGCTGAATACCACCTCTGATTCTGGGCAATGGCACTTTCTCCAACTGACTGTATTGCAACAGCGCAATCTAGAAGCAAGAAAGGTATGTGCTAGCAGGTGGAAGGCATGATCATGTCAGGAACAGAGGCAGGGGCAGTCTGGTCTGCTGCTTAAGGCACCAGGCTAGAAGCTCGGTTTCCAAGTTCTAGTCTCACTTTAGGCATGAAAGCCAGTGGAATGACCTTGGACCTGTCACTCTCAGCCCAACAGGGTTGTTGTTGCAAGGAAAGTATTGTGTGCGTTCCCCACCCTAAGTTTTGTGTGTGTGTGTGTGTGTGTGTGTGTGTGTGTGTGTATGTATGTAGCTCTTTGGTCATTCCGGTTTTCTCCCGCGTAAAATTGGAAGTATCTGGGCAACCTTTCGACGAAATCTCATCCGTCATATCTCTATATCTCTATATCTCTATCTCTATCTATATATCTATATCTATATATCTATATCTATCTATATATAATCTATATCTATCTATATATATATATAAAAAAATAAAGGTGGGAATTTTTTTTTAATTGACCTGAGTCAGACAAAAGCAATTGAGTAATCATGGAATCTCTTCTATGAGTTCCAAAGCAACCTCAGAGTGGAGATATAATTTTTTATATCTTTTTATCCAACTCAGAAGGGGGTGGATTCCTCAATTGTTGCCCATCTACCCTATTCTGTTCCCATATCCAGAGCACCTCTCTCATGGCTGCATTATTATTATTAGCTCCTCTATAGATTAATGTGACTCAGCATGGCTTCACCGAAATTTTCCAGAAAATTGAGTTGGGGATAAAAATCTTGAGGAGGTTAATATCTAAGGGACTTTATGATCCCTAATTCCATGAAGAAGACACTAGTCTGGCTGTTATTATAGAAATTCAACTGAGGCCCAGTGGTTTGGGATAATTACTAATATCTATTCTTCTGTTTTTTTTAAAGTTGGAACATAGGGTGATTTTTCAATTCGAGGTAATGATGGATGCTATTATTTGAGGATGAATGGCTATAAAGAACCCCCAATGCCTTGAGAACAGCCAATCCAGAAATAATGCAGAATTGTCATTTTTAATTGTGACCAAAGGAAAACATTATTAAAGACATGGGAAATAATACTGTATATAATATATTAAAAATGGGAAGTAAAGCTATTAGTATTACATTATTTTGAATCAAACTAACAATTAAATACACGGGGAATATATAATAATGTATATAATATACTTAAAAATATGGGGAGTAATACTATTGATGACATTACATTATTTTCAATTACATTTACTTTTTCTCTTAGCGCATCACTTTTTTTTCTGGCCTTGTTTAATTTTGGAGTGAGCCAAGGTCAACCCTTGGCCTCTGATTAAGACTACCAACTCCAATTTCTGTTGCTGGTGGTTGGACACTGTGCAACTACAATGGATCCTCTGGACATCTAAGTAGCTTCTGATTGTAGACTCTCTTTCTCCTTCCATGTCCTTAGGATAAGGGTCTTCAAACTTGGCAAGTTTAAGACTTGTGGACTTCAACTCCCAGAATTCCTGAGCTAACATGACTGGAATTCTGGGAGTTGAAGTCCACAAGTCTTAAAGCTGTCAAGTTTGAAGACCTTTGCCTTAGGAGATGACTTTGACTTCTTTAACTACTAGGTTAACGTGTTTTTCTTAGCTAACAGCTCAATGAAGATTGCAAACCAGGCATATGCAGTAAGTCGATGCCTAGACTGTAGAGCCGAAGAGGAAGAAGGAGCTATCTTCCAGTTGTATTGTGGGAAGGAAAGAGATTTAATAGATGAGAACATGGACTTCTACCACATTCAAGACTGGCAACTATCTGCTTAATGGCAACTATCTGCTTAATCAGCGTGGGAAATTTTGGGAACAGTCAAGAAAAATGCTCCAAAAGTCTTTTTTTTGGGGACAAAGACAAATGAAGTTTGTGTAGATTGGCACTCCCTGGAACAGGGCAAATTCAGCTCCCAAACAGGCTCAAAAAGAAAGATAATGCTGGAATAGAAGACTATCTTCTGCCATCCACATCCCAAGATACCTTGCTTCCCCTCTACACCTATCCCAGGATGCTGGAAAACTAATTTAAGCTGCAATCAGCACCAGTTTACACAGGGCACAAGAAACTCTGTTAATCAATTTCCTGATATTATTACTCTCGAGAGTCATACTCTCTGGAAAATAATACTCTGGAGAGCCAGTTCGGTGTTATGGCTAAGCTCTGGTCTAGAAAACTAGGAGACTGTGAGTTCCAGTCCTGCCTTAGGCATGAAAGCTGGCTGGATGATTTTGGGCCAGTCACTCTGTCTCCGCCCAACCTACCTCACAGGGTTGTTGTGGAGAAACTAGGAGGAGAAAGGAATGTTACATATGTTTGCCACCTTGAGTTACTTAAAAAGTAATAAAGTCATTTAGGTTTTAAACTGCAATCAACACCAAACTGCACAAAGCACACACACGTATACGCGCACACACAAGAAACTCGTGTTAATCAGTCTCCTGACAATATTACCTTTGCAATAATGCAGTTCTTAGGGGGTGGAAATGGACAGAATGTCTGGGTTTTATCCCATCTAAATCAATCCTCTGCCCTTAAGCTGGCAAGGAAGGAAATGCAGATATTTGTCTCCCTTATCCTGCCCCCAGAGACTAACAGCCACACTGAAAGGAAGATGACTTAGGAAAGTGGGAAAACAGCAAATTATTCCACTACCCATCAAATTTAATATGTTCCCCCCCTGCTCCCCTCCATGAAATGAAATGAAGTTAAAAAAAAACCTCTGGGCAATAATGTATTAATAGATTTATTAGTTATCTATTTAGGTAATATATTTTCTAGTTTTTTTCCCCCCACAAGCAGAAGATTCCCTCCTAAGATCTTAGAGGAGGAGAAAGAGCAAAGAGACAAGCAGATGAAAAGTGGTTTTACCAACACTGATGTAATTATCTGCAGAGTCTCAGCCACTCAAATGCAGAATGCCAAGAGATAGGCAAACTTCACTCCAGCATTGTCAGAGGCAAGCTAATTCCACTCTGAGGAGTGAAAATATATATATATATATATATATATATATATATATATATATATATATATGGTCTTGTCCCGTAAGGACAAGAAATACACCAAGATACATACTTACCAAAATACTAAACATATATATATATATATATATATATATATATATATATATATATACACACATACACACACACACACACACACACGTACACAGCTCTTCATTGAAATGCCATCCCCCGTAGTCGAGACGTCCCCAAGTGGCTCTTACCAACTGAGAATTTCTGAAGGAGCCCCCAAGGCCTCCCCAACGTATTAAAGAAATGAACAGCCACTCTATCCCAGATATGAGAGACATATTCATGAGTGAGGGAAGAGACACATGTTACTGCAGAGAGTGGAACATTTATCTGCCGTTGGAAAAGGACAGAGAGAGAAAGGGAAAGGGAGGGAGAGAGAAGGAGGGAGAGAGAGGAGAGGGAGGGAGAGAGAAGGAGAGAGAGAGAGAGAGAAGGAGAGAGAGAAAGAGAGAAGGAAATGGCATTTGTGCCATTTGAGGGCTGGGTGGGGCAACACAACACCGTGGGCCAAATTATCACCAACTAACATTCCATGAGCAATAGCAGCAGCAGAAGAAAATGACACAGGGATTAGGGCCAAGGGATTAACTGCATAAAGTCCAGCTTCACCCAGCTCCTCTTGAACAGCATCCAGCTGGTCACATAATAATCTGGTAAAAATAATTACAGTACCATCAGTCAGGAGACTCTGAGTGGTCTTGTTTCTCTGAGCTCAAAGTGTGAACCGAGCAGCCAAAAGGAAAGGTAGACAAGAACTCGCCCCCAACTTGGTAGTGTGGGGTTTGTGGGGCAGGGGTGGGGTGGGGTGTCACTGCTCCATGGGGAATGTGGGGTATAGGCAGTGAGCTTCTTGCTTGCAGCAATGTACATTGGAAATGTGAACAGAGTGAAGAGATGATGTCTATGGGGATTCTCAATCATCCTGGTCATGGTTGGTCCCAAAAGTTCTTTTCCAAAATGCAACTCTCTTGTTTGTTTTTGCTTTGAAAACGTTTTGCTTCTCCCCCAAGAAGCTTCATGGATGAGAAGTGAAATGTTTTCAAAGAATAAAACCAAGGAAGTCCAGTCACCTTTTGGAAAAGCACCTTTGGGACAATGAGAAGGGACATTTAATTATGTTTGGTGAATGTGTAAAACAGCTTAAAATTTTTAAATTCAAATATATGCATTGATACAGAGGATCTTAAAGATCAATATTCAACTGAAGCCAGCATTTTTCCTTTTAGGATTAATAGATAAAACAGTTAGGAAAAAAAACATGGAAGGTTGTTTCACTGTATGATTATAGCAACGTTCTGCACAGAAATGGAAAGATTCAACACTACCCACTATGGAGGAATAGTTGGTGAAGTTGACAGATTGTGCTGAAATGGATAAATTGACTTCTCTGATAGAGAAAATAAATTACATGTATTTACATGCTGATTAGAAGTCTCTTAAGGACCTTTTGCATAAAAATGAAAAAAAATGTTTTGGATGATAAGATAAATTATAGAAAGAAGAATATCATGACTTTACAGATAGAGGTTAAAATACAATTGAATAATAATTGTTGGGAAGAATATCAAAAGCCATTTCTTTATATCTTTTTTCTTTCTTTTCTAATTTTCATCAACTTCCCCCCCCCTTTTTTTGCACTGTTTGCTTTTCCTTTGATGTTGCTTCTTTCTCTTTACTCTATATTAGCTTGGGTTAGTTTTTAATCTTCTGCTTTAAAGTTTTTAAATAAAAACTATGCACACAGGACAGTATCCAGCTGGTCATGTAATAAATCTGGTACAAAATTGGGAATTGCTCAGTGAGGTTACAGCACTTCAGTTAAGTTGTGCCAAACCACCCTTGGATGGGAGACCACCAGAAATTCCAGGACTGTAGGGACATATTGGGAACCAACCAGCATTAAGACCTCGACTTTGTCAATCATTTGTTTAATTCTACTGAATCTATTTTAATTGTAAGCCGCCCTGAGTCCCTCAGGAGATAGGGCAGCATATAAATCGAATAAACAAACAAACAAACAAATAAACAAACAAACCCATCCAGAAAAAAGATGCCACCTGGTATGGCTGCTAAGAAAATAACCAAGATGTGTCCCGTCGATTCACAAAGAAACAGGCTTGCCTTGAAGGAGTCTTTTCCTGTTTTGATACAGGAATTATCTCAGCAAGGTGCAGTAATGAACTGACAGCTAAGGAGGACCAGCCCGGCTTAGCATTTGGAAGGGGGAGATTACCTAGAAGCTAGGCAGAATTTGAAGTGTGCACACACACACACACACACACACACAATGTTGACCCTTACTAGTGTCGCAGCATCCCTACAGTCACATGATCAAAATTCAGGTGCTTGGTAACTAGCAAGGTATTTTCAGTGGAGGCAGCCTCCCGGGGGGTTTATATGATTGGCATTTGCAACCTTTTACAGCTGGTTTCTGACAAGCAAAGCCAATGGGGAAAGCCAAATTTGCTTAGTGACGGGTAACATCATGTGGGCCTGGCAGAAAATAGACGCTGCTAAGGATACGTTTTTGTGCCATGGTTAAATAGAAGTGAGGAAAGGCTCCAAGCCACCAGAAGATCATCTTCAATTTGCATTTTCTGCAATTATACAGTGCCAACAGGTTTCTTACTGTCACCAGCAGAGGGCACTCCAACACAGCCAAATAAATCAAACAAGAGAACTGGTGACTTTCACATGGGTTGGACTACAAGTTCCATCATCTCACTTAGCCCAATTAGTGTGTTGGCCAGATTGATGGGAACCATATTGATAGGAGAGTGTTTGCTTGACTAGACTTATCGCATCTCAAATCCTGACCAAATGTCCCTTCTTCCTCCAGAGATCTGAGCACGGAATCGCTAATTAATATTCTTATGCAATCAAACCTCTCTATACGACAGCAAATTCTAGCTATGTCTTTTTGGTTCGAATGCTGTAGCGATTCTGAAGCACTTGTGGACTGATTATGGGATAAGTAGCTATCAAAATGTATGTGCTGAAGACATCAGAGGCACTCAAGTTCTGCAGCTAATCTCCAAAAACCTGCATATGCTAAGCTTTCTTCAAGCTGGTCCAACATCCGTCACCAAATGATTTTGTCCACCAGCTATTCATTCTTTCCTGGTGTGGCAAGCAAGACTGCATTCTCCACCAGGGTCTATAGAGCCAGTAAGTCCTAAATGAGGCTGGAGAACCCCTTCAGATATTTCTGAATGCCAATTTCACGCAGACCTAACTAGCACACCCAATAGGGAAAGATGATGAGAGTCGCAATGCAAATGTTGAGAGTTACTCGTAACCCACCTCTGAGCTAAGTGGGGAAAAACCTCAACCTACTCTAAGAGCGGAGAAGACAATCTGTGCTGGACCGCAGGTACAATACTTTCAGAAAGCAGTTGCTATCCTGATAAAATGGGTGAAGCATCCTTGAGTCAGCTGACAGGAGTATGCAATGAAGCATCCAAACGAGGGTTTGTCCAGATGGGTAGGAAACAGACTGTAATTCCTGTCATGCCCCCGTCGGAGTCTGAATCCGAGGAGGAAGATGAACAGCCGTCAGGGAGCAGGTTGGCTGTGGAGGAAACTGGGTAAGGGCAAAGTCAGGCTGGGCAGAGTAGGGAAGACGTAGAATAACAAAGAGGGGGTTCAGAAGAAGACCGAGGCCCACCCCCTCCTCATCCTAGGGCACGCAGGGAAGAACGGAGAAGAAAGCACCATGGGTTGTGTGGCTTAAGAGGGAGGAAAGGGCCCTAATTCCTTCACAAGGCACACCTAGGGATGGAGTTTAAAGGAGAGGCAGATGGGTGGGGTGGTTGCCGGAACAATTGCTGAGTTTATCTAATGTTGGTTGCTGTTATCACAGTTCCTGGCATCCTCCCAACTGGTTTGATTTACTGCCGTGTTACTTCACTTTTGGAACTCCTTATCTTGCCCTGCTGGAGTTATTACCTTATTTTGCCTTGTTGGGTTTATAATTTAAAGTTTTCTGTTTATAATGTTTGGATTGGAATATCTGCAGCCAAAGGCTGTTGCAGGTTGGTGGGACAGTTTTTTTCTCCAGACCAGAGAGGTAACTGGATCACTGGGGGCAAAGTTGGAGCTAATAAAGGAACTCATTATTATTCTCTGGCTGTGCTGCGTTTGTTCATCACAAATTCCCATGATTCCTTGCAAGCATAGCTAGAGGCACCAGCTTGAGAAAGGCAAATGAAGCAGGAACCACACTTAAGAGCCGAGATGATTGCATTAAGAACTCCAGGGCTAAGGAACTTATTTGAACACAAACCTGCCCTCAAATGACAGACTCTGGGGGCCTCACCTGGCATTCCCAGGGGCCAGGTATCCAGATCACCCGGGTAGGGACAGAGGAAGAGAAGGAGAAGAGTAGGAGGAGTTATACAAACAGTCCTACCCGAGCCTGCACCTCCTGGGACGGAAGCAGCCACGGCCTTACCGTGTTGAAACCTGGAAAGAGACCCACGGCTGGCTGCGCCTCCACGGGGAACGAGAGGAAGGGTTTGAGATCCAAGGGTGGCTGCATCATGGCCGGTGGCGGGCGCAGGATTGCAGGAATTGGACCTGCCCGGCTCAGGCTGCCTAGGCAAGGAGAGACAAGGAGAAGCATAAGCAGGTTGCCCTCCAGCAGGGGGTTTTGAAAGGCAGGTGAGGTGCAAAGAACAAGAGATCAGGATTTGGGATTGAACACGGATTTGAGTTGTTATCAGCTGCAACATGATGGAATAACTGCCTATAGCAATAAACATTTCAAACTGACCCCTGCAAACACCATCCCAGGTCCTCGGAATTTCAGATCTGCAGTTAGAAAGCCATGTTCTGAAACTTGAATTCAGTATTATTATCAATTTGGGGAGTTGGTTTGTCCATTGTTCCCTGTATGCAACCACCCAATTTGTTTCCATTGTTTGGATAATTTATATTAATCACTTATTTAAATTACCAAACTGAACTTAGTGGCATTTAACTGAATAAAATGCAACTTCAGTGAAGGTTCACTCAAAAGTCAACAACTGATCTGATTGGGCTTTCTGACTCAACAAGGATTAGAATTCTATTTCTAAATACACAAACAGCATGTGATCAAACTCTAGGATCAACTACCACCACTGGTACCACTACATTAGTTACTATATATATAAGCCAAAAGGCACAACAATGAGAATTTTAAGGAGTATTAAGAAAATGTACATACATCAGTGAGCAAATCCCACAGGAAAGAAGTAACTGTACAAATGCATAAACGCCAGAGGTGGTATTCAGCAGGTTCTGACCAGTTCTGGAGAACCGGTAGCAGAAATTTTGAGTAGTTCAGAGAACCAGCAAATACCACCTCTGACTGGAGATTTTACAGTATCCTTCCCCTGCCACGCCCAACAAGCCACGCCCACAGAACTGGTAGTAAAAAAATTGAATCCCACCACTGATAAACACCAACCTACGGGGAGAATAAACGTGAGAACGGCACCTTCAGGCTTCCAGATATGCACCGTCTGCCTAAATCATATCTGGGTTTCTGAGCATAGGCATTATCATGTCAATATGTGACTCACGAGGTTCCACCCAGACATTGCTTATGATTCTGGTTTTATGGGTGCCTACTTTGATCCTAGAAATCAAAATTACCTGAAAGTTGCATCATCAAACCCTCAGCACTATATAAGTTTGAGTCTTGGCTTTGGAGAAAGCTGTCTATTGACTAGAATAATAGAACAGAACGTCATTTAGTCATTTGACCATATCAAAAATATTAAACTCAGTGGTGGGATTCAAATTTTTTTACTGCCATTTCTGTGGAAGTGGCATGGCTTGGTGGGCATGGCAGGGGAAGGATACTGTAAAGTCTGCAATACCACTCCACTCCACTCCAGGGGAAGGTTACTGCAAAATCCCCCCACCCCACTAACCTGCTTTCCAGCTTCATTCTCCTGTGCAGGGCAACAAAAGAAGACCCAGCCGATCAGCTGGGACTCAGGAGGCAGAGAATAGATGGGGGTGTGGCCAGTCAGAGGTGGTATTAGCCGGTTCTCCAAACTACTCAAAATTTCCGCTACTGGTTCTCCAGAACTGGTCAGAACCTCCTGAATACCACCTCTGATTAAACTAATTCAAACATACAAGTAGATATAAAGCAAACAACAGGACATGTTTCATAATAAGCCATTATCCCTACAGTTAAACCCAATCTGATCTAAGTATTCCGCCCTTTTGGAAATGGCCTTTGATATAAAGAGTACAGCCTTACTAGTGACATGCAGGTTCATTCCCTGCAAAAAGAAAAGAGTTTCTCCTAAGTGCCCTGGTATTTTGGGTCTAGGGCAGCTCACCACAACTAAGTTGCCACAGTCAAATTTCCATGGCCAACTAACCATGGCCAACTCGCCATGACCAACTCATCACAGCCAACTCACCACAGGACAAGAGTTACACTAATATAGAAGAAATGGTGGAATAGCATCATTAAAGAAAGGATGCCAGAGGAGGGACAAAATGAAATGCGAATGACAAAAACTAAAATAATGTTTTCATTATTTTGAATAATTAAATTGAACTGTTGAATTGTCCTTTGGAAAGCTGTCCTGTGGAGAGTTCGCCGTAGCAAGTTGTCCTGTGGTGAACCAGCTGCAGCTAGTTGGCCATAGTAAATTGACTGTGGCAAGATGGCTGTGGTGTTTTGGCTGCAGTGAGTTGGCTGTGGCAAGTTGTCCCATTCCACAGTATTTTTTAGTTTTTAAATAAGAATCTAAATAACCAGCTGCTTGTGCAGAGTACAATTTGCACTCGAAAAGAGTTTGTCTGTGTGTCTTCAACAGTTGCTGCTCCACAAATGCAGTCTTTCTTCAAACCAAACTCCCAAAATCAGAAAAGAAATGAAACCTGTACCTATAGTCTATTAAGAAGACGTTCTTCTATCAAGAAAAAAAGCAGGTCAGTCACAGATGTCTACGTTTTACACCAGCAAAAAAGCCTACTTCCTATAGCACTTGGTGTGCCCCTAATTTCGTTTGTGGAACTGGGGAGAATTCAGTATAATGTGCAGTAGCTGTGGGTGGTGTTTTCAAACAACTGCTGGAAAAGGGTATTCTTTCTCTCTTTGTTTGCCTTAGTAACCACTTTTGGTAATTGCTGGTTATCCAGATCCCAAGGAAAAGGTAGTGGAACGGGTATGCCCTTTCTTCCATTCTCCACAGCAAATGGAGAAAGCAGGTTCATTAAGAAGTGAAATTGACAAGGATGTTAAGTTAAAGAATGGAAAGGAAGAACTTTACAGCTCCTTAAAAAGCCAATTACTAGCTCTCATGGTTGCCATTATATACTTGATATTCTCTCCCTCCCTCCCCCACACACAGACACACACAGACACAGACACACACTCGTCTCTTATTATAATGGCTTTCAGTGTAAGAAAAAATAGGCAGGTAAACATTTGCTGCCGTCATGATGCTGATGTGAACAATATGGCTTTAGGTGTGCATGCAAGGACCCACCTCTAGCTCTTCCATAAAAAAGCTTGCTGAATAGCAAAGTGGTAAGAAAAAAAAAGAGGGCAGGGTATGGAAAAACAGAAGAAAGGTGGAGTGAAGAGGGGAGGAGGCCTCCAAGTGCCAGAAAGAAACATCTTTATTGTGTACAGTAAAAGCATTTCAGAAAATTCCTTTGTCGAAGGCACTGTGCTTAACCCACTAAAATATTTTGATTGAAGAATGCTGGCTAAAGATCACACATTTACAGAATCGCTGAACTGTAAACTCTTCTTTTGAGAAGAAGGGATCTTGCAGAGGCTGTACATTTATTTACATGCGTAAAATACCTGTAGCATAAAATATATTAATGACAAGCCAGGTGGTGGATCAATTAAAAGTATAACTTCTGTTTCTTGGTTGATATGTCACATACCTTTTAGAACAATAGCCAAGACTGTGTAGTTGGCAAAGAGCAGTCATATTCTATGGCAGTGTTCCCCAACTTTACAACTTTAAGATAGGTGGACTTCAACCCCCAGAATTCCCTAGCCAGCCAATTCTGGGAGATGAAGTCCACCTAAGTTACCAAAGTTGGGAAACAGTGCTTTTGAGGTTCTTGACGACTCTGAATCTTTCCTTCCAAGCACTGCCATCTCAATAATCCATTCCTCATTCTCTGCTGCCTTCTGAGAATTGGCCCCTTTCCTTCTCTTTCTTCTCTGTGTCCTCTGCTACTCATTATGTGAAATTGTCACAAATCACTACAGGTGTGAGAGAGAGCCACCTCAATTACTGGGCAGAGCAAGGTGGCAGCCTCAGAGGAGCCATGAAAACACAGAAAATTATTGTTGTTGCTGCTGCTGCTATTGATGACGATGGTGTCTTTACTATCAGAAAAGAGGACAGCTGTTTGTGAGATCATTCTGCCCGAGATGTCAAAATAATGCACTTTGATCAGAGGTGGTGATGCTTTGGCCCTCCACCTCAGAAAGCAAAATAATTTAGCTGCCCCTGATTAAGAAGCATTAAAAAAAAAACAGAACCACATGCCATTTTGTGCTTTTCTGCTACTGCCAAGAAATTGTAGCGGACTCTACACTAATTTTAGGCACAAAGCTCTAGAAACAGAGCAAGAACACTGCAAGGTATTGGATTGTCTGACTCAACAGCTACTATGCTGAAGCAATTGGAAAGCTGGATCCATTCAAAATCTGCAGAAAGGATAATGAAGTTTTTCACCACTTCCCCATCCCTATTTAAAGTTAGCCACAAGCTGATAGTCCTCATGAAAGATTCTACCAAATGAGCCACAATATTTCTAGGTGGGGAAACTATACTTGGAATCCCAAACGGGACCACCAGGTAGGTCTAAGCTGCAATAATGCAGGTGAACAATAACTATCAGGAAAATTAGCTATTTCTTTGTATCTCTGCTGGTCTCATACCTGTGGTCATGTAGGCCTTTGCAAGCTGCACTGGTATCCCTAATCTGGAACATTAGCGGGGGATTTTTACAAATCAGCCTGAAAAACTCTACACACCAGAACAGCCCTGAGTCTAAACTACATTTTTCATGCAATGGATCGACAACCTGGGAGATCAGGTCCTACTTCCCCTGTATCATCTTCTCTAAGAAGACACAAATTTCCTTGTGCTGTCCTGGCTACTGAAAGCAAAGCATGAGATATTACATCACTGGGCCTTTTGGAGAAACTGAGAGCCTGAGGGTTTACAGTAAATATTTCAGTTGTGTCTAGATGTGTGCCTCCTTGCAACACCACGTTGTTGTTTTTCCTTTTCTTCTTGTCACACTGCTGCTTCCACCCATACAACTTCTGCTCCTTCTAGATCAGTGGGCAGATTATTTCATTTATGCATGTATTTATTTCTTTATTTGTTTGTCTGTCAAGCATGTACAAGATAACAAGTATAAGTATAAACATAAACATGAACAAAGGAAGTAAATACAGATAAATGGGGACAGTAAGACAGGGACGTTGGTGCACTTATGCACGCCCCCTTTAAGGACCTCTTAGGAATGGAGTGAGGTCCACGGTAGACAGTTTGAGATTGAAGCTGTGAGGGTTCAAGGCTGTAACAACCGAGTCAGGTAGGCGTTCCAGGCGTTGACCACTCTGTTGCTGAAGTTTTCTGCAATCGAGTTTGGAGCAGTTTACCTTGAGTTTGTATTGGTTGTTTGCCCGTGTATTATTGCGATTGAGGCTGAAGAAGTCGTTGACAGGCAAGATGTTATAGCAGACAATTTTGTGAACTATGCTTAGATCGGACCGCAGGTGGTGCAGTTTTAGGTTGTCCAGGCCCAAAATTTCGAGCCTGGAGGCATAGGGAATACTATTGTGAGTACAGGAGTTATGACAGGACAGGCGGATTTCTACAGACTTGTCCTGCCTACTTCAGGCTCTTATTCCATTCTACCACACCTTCCAGCAAGTGCAGTGATAATTAAGACCATGCATGCATGCATTTCACATCACATCACTCTCTCTCTCTCTCACACACACACACACACACACCCTTTAGGGAAAATACCACCAGCACCAGCACCACCATCATCAGGCACTCCAAATATTGAGGACGTTAATTAACACTCCAGTGTTTTGCAGATGAAAAGGCTGGCATTTGCAACAAAACCTTTAATAATAGGATTCCTGAGGTCAGTTAAGGCAGATTAATACATGAAGGAATTGTCCTGAGAGCTAAGGCATAATCTGCTTGCACGCCAGAGCTGCCTCATGGACCTTCCTTCCTTCCTTCCTTCCTTCCTTCCTTCCTTCCTTCCTTCCTTCCTTCCTTCCTTCCCTCCCTCCCTCCCTCCTTCCTTCCTTCCTTCCTTCCTTCTTCAACCTCTGCATTCTTCAGAATTCAAGGACACAAAAAGTTTGAGCAATGTTTTAAAGAATGCTTGTGTGCAAGGAGACTGCTCCTCTTTCTATATCTACGGAAAACAGACTACAATCTGGAAGCATTTTTATTACTACAATTTTTAAAATAATTCTATGGAACTTTATACAGCTAAGACTAATATTATCTGCATAGTATAGAAATATATCTTTTTTAAAAAATTTAAAGAGGAAAAAGATAAAAAAGGGAAAAAAACAAACCTCATCTTCATCCCCAGCAAGTATAATCAACATTAACAACTTATCATTATTTTTAAAGTAAAACTAAATATCTTTTCATCATCATAACTCATCTCGTTCTCTAAAAACCTATCTCTAAAACCTCATTTCTTCATATTAATCAGCAAATCTATTGAGGATTATCAGAAATGACAACATAACCATTACAAACTGTACCTAGTAAACCCAATTCAAATCCTCCCTTTTATATTTATATTTACATTTCTATTTAAATGTATCTCATTTTCTCTCTTCAAATAAACAAAATCCTTAAGACATCATCAGCCACCCACAGTAAAAAAAAACATTGAACGTTATTAGAAATCGCACCCCATTATTTTAGCCTGCATCAAATACTATTTTATACTCTTTTCTTTCTCTGAAGTATTTTTGGATTCATCAAAACAAATTGTAACATTTGCTTTCTCAGAGTCTCTTTGTGTCCTTTCTCAGTGATCCTCTTTAGTAACCCTTCCTCATTCCTTTGTAAAGGTAAATAATTTTAAAACTTCCTATGCCCATTTATCAAAACCTTCTCCTTTAAAATAGCCATGTGCCCTCTAGTGTGCAACCTTCAAAATCATCTTATCAGTTATTTTGAAATATAAACATTTCCCACAAAAAAGTATTATTTTAATTAACCAAGTCCTAAATCAAACCCCTTTCTAAAAACCAACATTAGTCATACTTTTGCTGTATATTCCTCACACTCACAATGTTTAATCCAAATCTTTAAAGTTGTAGATAAAACTTTTTTTAATAGATTGAAGAAAACTTGCCAAGCTAAAGTTTCTCAATCTTTAAGAACAACACAATTAAATCCAAAGTGATTAAGAAATGAACCTTAGTCAAACTTAGAGTCTGTAGAGATGACAGTAGTGATCTAATCTCACAACTCCCAGCTGATTATAAGCGAGCTGCAAAAATGCAGTTTTTGCTGTCTGCTCATAAAGAGCTGTCTGGAGTACATGTGGGTAATCTTGCAATCTCTCCTTATTATGGAGGGATTCCAGCAGCCCAAAACCTACATTTGAATGCCATTTTTAACTGTAATGTGTCTCTCTATTCTTAAGGGACATTAATTTATCTTAGGGTTTCACTGGAAGCTCTGTGCTATTATTACTCATGTTATTTACACAGTCTATTGGATAGTTCTGACTGAATTTTGACAAGGATCTAGGATAGCTCAGGATATCATTGTAATATATATGTGCATTTTTTTGTCATTAGTACAATAGAACCTCTGATCATGAACGCTTCTGACCACGACCAAATCGGGTGATGACAAAAAAATTCAGAAAAATTTTGCAACTGGTCACGAACAAATACTCGGGTGGCGATCAAACACAGTCGTGGCGATTTGCCCTTCCACTGCATTTTTTTTACGCGCATGCGCAGTCAGTCTCGCTTCCAGTCATGACCAAATCGGGTTGTGACCAAAGTCATGGAATGGATTATGGTCGTGACCGGAGGTTCTACTGTATGTAGAGATTCTGTCCATTTCTGTTGTGTCAAAGTGCTTTTCAGATTTTGGGTATGACACCTAATGTACTAGCCATTACTGGCATCACAACTACTTTCTTTTTTCACATTCATTGGCTCCTTATTTGAAAGTCTTCATATTTCCTCATTTTTTTTATAATTCATTCTCACTGACATTTCTATGTCTAATTATACATGGTCAGTTACTCATACTTGTTTCTTTGTAATCAAGTCATATTTGGCTTATTATGATCTAAATATTTATCATATTTCTCCTCAGGGGACACTGGGTCAATAGAAATCCCTGTATAAAGAAATTTATACAGAAGTCGTATATAGGTATATTGAAATGTTTGGGGGAAGAAAAGTATAAGAGGGAAGATTGATGAGTGTTACTACATTTGAAACAGCCTTTCCATAATACCAACAAAATTAAAGAGGATGACAGGTAAAACCAATCTTTATTTTAGTCCTTGGCCAACATTGAAGTATAATAACATAAAACCCACAAAATTGCCATGAAATAACTATCCCTTTGGAGAATGGCTATATTCTAAGTCATTCTGACTGTGCATTAAAAGACATTAGAATGAACAACAACAACAACAAAAGAGGCTGAGAATGGACAAGCCTGTCACTTAGATGTCCACCCAAGTTGTACTTGTCTTAAAGCGGCCTGATAGAGGGAGATCGAGGGGAAGACAGGTCATCAAAATTTCTTCCTTGTGCTTCTTCTTCTGCTGCTGCATTTGATGGTTAGCAAGTGACATCCTCCTCCCCGCATCTCCTCACATTCTCCCTCCACTGTGGGCAAAACGCACTGTTCTCACTTCGGCTGCATGTCTGAGCTGGTGTCACTATTTAGGATCCTTAGAAAGCTAATGAGTAAAGTGGCTTTTTGTGTTCCTGCAGGGACTGGGGATGGGGAGACAGAATGTCTCATCCCTGAGAACACCCCATGACACCCCCAAATAACTAGCAACAATGGAGAACTTTTTTTATTTTAAAAAAGGCAGATTAGGGGAGGTGGTTCAATCCAGCATTTCCTATGTCTAAAAATAGTCTCACCCTATGGTCATTTTCAAATGAATTTAAAGCATTCCAGCTCTGTATAAATCTACCTTCTTCCCCTATTTCACATATATACATCCAATCTTTATCCGAGCCGAACAGAGCTGTGATAAAAGGCAATGAAAGGAGCCAACCACAGGGATCTGAAGACCCATTGTCCAGCTACTTCTTCTGTTGTGTTCTTCATGGGGAAGAAGCAGAGTCGATCAGCCTTTCCAGCCAGAGAGTTCCTTCCCTGTAATCATGTTTATTCAGGTAAAAAACAGGACTGTGCCTCTTCAAAATAACACCCGATTACCCTTCTCAATTCTTTCCTCCCAATCAGCATAGAAAACTTGCTGCCCTGAAGTCTCTCGGTGTCCTTGCCGTGCCTGGCCTGACCCTGGCATAATTGCTGGGGAGGACTAGGATAGTGTGAGGGCTTAATGTGGCTTACCATTGACTTTTAACTAGCAGCACCCTGGCAAGATTCCAGAATGGGAGCTAGAGGATCTCTCTAGAAGAGCAGAGAGAGACAGAGAGATCAAGACCTTTCAAGATTTCAAATCACCCATGTATACCCAAACATATCAGCTGATGGACCAAAGGCTTGTGCCTAGTGCTTCCAACATTTTATTTTTCAAGTGAGCAAGTGAGTAAGAAACGACTCGCCCCAATTGTGGATAAATTTACCCACTGGGATGTAAGGCATAAGCTAATATTTCTATTGAAAGCAGACTCTCCCTCTTTGATAAGGGCAATTACAGGCTATCTCAAAAGGATGACAGCAATACGAGCCAGTTATATTGAAAAGAATTTCATTGATTGCAAGAAAGATGAATTAGAAAGGAGCCAGGTTAATTTTAATTTTTGTAAATATACTGAATTCTTATATCACCAATTTTAATGTTATATATGTTATATTTTTAGACTGTTATTCCTGTAACCGTAAGGTTTTCTTTTAACCATGTGATCTTTGAAAAGGCCTTTGGGCTATTCAATAAACAACTATACTAAGAAACGAAGATCAGTTTTCAGAACCATACCTTCCTACTCAGCCTTAATTTTCTGCCTCACACTCTGATTTCCCCAAAATTAAGCCCCCAATGGTCCCTTCCATCTTGAATTCCAACTATTAAAATGATAGCATTTACTAATGCTATTACTAATAATTAATAATGGTAGCGTTGAACTTGTCTGTCCTGCCAAATTTTCTGAAGTGGTGAGAAGAGTGTGTGCATAGCAGGCAGGGTTGCTTCATGTCTCTCCCCAATTCAGTGGGCTTTGGGCCCCTCTTTTTCCACTGCTTCCCATACTCTACAGCTATAAAACCTTAATGAATAAAATAAAATATAGAACATGGATGTTGGAAGTGAGGGAGAAGGAAGTAAGTTTTCTGACTGCCCCAGGATTTCCAGCTGGGTTTGAAATCTCTGATGAGGTGGATCTGGTTTCTAAAAATCTAGGGAACCCCTAATTATAATCTATAAACTAACTGCCCAGTTTTCTGGATTTACTTTGAAAAACTGCCTATGAATTATTTCCTATTAAATATGTTTAAAATTGCATTTCAAGCATTGTTTTGAAAAAGATTCAGTGCACCAGTGTGGGATTCAAATTTTTTTACTACCGGTTCTGTGGGCATAGCTTGGTAGGCGTGGCAGGGGAAGGATACTGTAAAATCTCCAGTCAGAGGTGGTAGTTTCTGGTTCTCCAAACTACTCAAAATGTCCGCTACCGGTTTCTCTGCCCAGCTCTTGAGGCATCTCCAGGCAACCATAGCTGAATTTGCAAAACTAAGCAAACTGAGATCTGATTAAGAAATCCTAGAGTTGTAAACTAGACTTGGAAGCCAAACAGGAGTTATTGAGAAAA
The DNA here is from genome assembly GCA_009733165.1 of Naja naja. Classification (NCBI taxonomy): domain Eukaryota; kingdom Metazoa; phylum Chordata; class Lepidosauria; order Squamata; family Elapidae; genus Naja; species Naja naja. Next base: position 168,185,975 of record CM019149.1, read on the forward strand.
AAAGCATGGAGAAAAAACCATTTCCATAGCACAAAGTCTCTTGCATATTTCATGATTTCACCAAGAATATCTCCTCCCTCACCTAATATGGACTGGGTATTGCAACTTCACTTTGGTGTTGATATATATGGGTTCTGTCACCACAGTATAAATTAATCCTCTGCGTATTTCTCAAATGTAGGGTGATATTCCCAACAAATCATTTGTGAGTAATCCTCCACAGAGTAGGCCAATGAAGCATAACTGTAAAAACGAACAGTGAAGTCTGCCACCCACTATCACAAATGGTTTGGCCAGAAGCTTTGCAAGAGGAATCTCCCTAAATATGAAGGTGGAGGAGTTTGAGATTTGATCCATCATGCCAACCAAAAGCAGAAGGGAAAAAAAACACTGCCATCTGCCTATGTTACTACAAACATGTTTTCCTTTCAACGAAGCCAAGCAGAACATCAATAAAAGATGGCACTCTATGCTGCGTGGGTGTCAACAGCAGGGTATGTGTGTGTTTGGGTTTGTGTACAGTCAGGAAGGCAAAGCAGAATGCTTTTCAACAAGGTTCTGTAATTAGAAAACTGCCAGGCAGTTTTGGGATTTTGTTTTTAAGAAAGCTGATGCTAGAAATGGGGTACTGTTCTCCCTGTCAGCAACCCGTGCCTTTAATTTGACATTTTTTACTTCTCTGTATCTTACAGGACCAGAACTGGTTGATATCATCTTTTTGGTACCTGTTAGGTTGGAATGTCAAACAAGGCTTTCCTGTCTGCTCACATGTAGAAGAAATAAAAGATTACTTCACAAAGCCTAAATGAAATCAATATTAAGCCTCAGGGGATTTTCCATAAAAGAATCTTGCAATCTTTCATCCTTCTGTAATAGTAGGGCCTTGAATATTGGGAGAATATTGGGAGAATAACTCCCTTCAAGGCACCTTCACACCCACATAGGGTAGCATTTGTTTTACTGGTTTCTAGCATAATCATTTGGGCAAAGCTTCTAATGCTTGGGCAATCACAAGATGCCAATCTCTTCTAAATACTGAAGCTGGCTAAGGCACATTTCATCAGGACTCTAGTTCTTGAATCCAAAAAAAATCCCTTTCAAAACAATTTTTTATGAAAATTTTTTTTTATCAACTTCTTATCTATGTTTGCTGTATCACTGGTACCAACTCTGATTTTTACAGTATCTCTCACCAACCTACACGGCATCACTAAAAAGGTTAGTTTGCCTTGCTGCATAAGAGAACCAGCTCCAACCAATTTAGAAGAAGAATGTTGACAGAGATACAAATTCTGGAACACAGAGAAAGCAGAAAGCACAACTGGGTGATGGAAAGTAGCTTTTGATGAAGAGTAACATCTGTCATATCAATATCTCTTATTTTTAAAATTAGCCACTAAACTCATAGCACTCCACTTCTGGACCGTGTTCTTTTTATTGCTCCTTCTTTTTTTGTACCCACCAGCATTTGCTACATTTTTTTTCCATGGGGAAAGAAAAAAAATATTTATGAAATAGGACTGTTTTATAAAGGGAATTAGAAGAATAAGGAATGCTAGATACTATACCAAACTGGGTAGTTTGAAAAGCTGAAATTACTTATGAAATATGTAACAATAGCAAAAAAAATGGAATGTTGAAAGCAAACATAATAAAGCTTTTACTCCACTTGTTGTCCCTCCCACTGAACCAACAAAAAGCATAAGAAATGAAAAGCTAGCCGAAAAAAAAAAAGGAGGGGGACGTGGAGAATGTTAAAAGGCATTATAATTTCTGCTATGACAATGTGAAAATGCAGACAAAGAAAACTAAAGCAGAAATGTAGGGATGAAAAATATTTACCATTTCTCTCTTTAAATATTAAAGCTAGCAAAAATTCCCATAGGAGAAAAATTATTTGTTTACTTATGGCCCCAGACCAATAAAACACAAATACAGCATAAGTAGATATCGGCTGATTCTGCAAGAACTTGGCAAAATTCATATCTATGTTTATACCCTACGCTATATGTATATCTATATGTACAATCTATATGTATATCTATATGTATATCTACATCTTTACATCTCCACCTCTGTTTCTTTATTCTGTGTTTTTATATTGTTACTCGTTTTTAACCATTTCTAAACCATTCAGAGTTGCTAGGTGTTGGATAGGATATAAATTTAGCAAATTACTGTTATTAACTATACCTCAATACAGATATTCATTCTACTAAACATAAATACTCACAATAATGCAAGGTTTTGAAAAACATCACTTAAAGTTCCAGAGTTAACTATATCTAGTGAACAATGTATAATGTCTTTATTTCATTTGCCCATAATGTCAAACATCCAAATTTAGATCCCAATCAGTGTAGATATTTTAAAAAGTCAAAAAAGCTATCAGGATCTATTTCCCATTGATTTTGTACTAAGAAAAACCTGAATTTACAATCAGTGTAAGCACCTTCCTTTCTTTTAGAACATGAATTTGTGTGTTAGATCTTTTCACAATCTTTCATTTTTCTTTATTATATATATTATATATATTTTAAAAAGAATTTGCATATATATATATATATATATATATATATATATATATGCAAATTCTTTTTAAAATATGCATGGGCCTTGGTGGTGCAGGCTGTTAAATGCCTAGCACTTAAGTTCCAGCTGCCTGCAATTACTGCAGGCTCGAATCCCACCAGGCTCAAGGTTGACTCAGCCTTCCATCCTCTCGGGGTAGGTAAATTGAGGACCCAAGATTGTTGGGGGCAATAAGATGACTTTGTAAAATTGCCGCTTAGTAATAAGCAGGCATATACAATGGAATGAAGGCTATTGCTAAGCACATTGGGTTGTATTCCTAAAATTGTAAGCCACCCTGAGTCTTCAGAGAAGGGCGGCATATAAATGTAATTTAAAAAAAAAACGCAAATGAAGCCTCACACGTAGCAGCAGTACAAAGCTACACACACAATTGTGATACATGAGACAAATATCCCACCTCTCTGACAAACAAGCCACCCCCCCAAGTTTTATACAGAGTGGATGCATCTGCCTTAGGCAGGTTTCTGGTTTTCTTCGGAACCTTGTTAATCCGACATAAGAAACAGCCAATCATTAATGAATCCATTCTTTTTTTAAAAAAATAGGTTTCAAGGCTTTGCAGTAGCAGTTCCTAGCAGGAATTGCTGAGCGATTCTATTTTCTAGGATCAACCACATGATCAAACCTCACTGTGTGCAATGGACTAGCAACAGGATCCCCCAACATTGTTGTATTAATTGCAATACTGCTAGGGAGCAAAAAGAGCTCTGGACAGCATTATTCCAGAGGAAAGATCCTTCTCTACCCTACACAGTTTCTCCCATGTCATCCTGCCTCCTGCAATTGCTATAAATCTTATGACAACAGGCAAGGCAGGAGTACTAACATGCTTTATTTTCTGTAATATCAATGTTAAGAATGACCCAAGTATTATGGGACTGCTAAATGTCTATGGAGATCCTCAGTCATCCAGGTCATGGTTGTCCCAAAGGTGCTTTTTCAAGAGGCAATTGGACAGAAAATCCAGTTGTCTCTTGAAAAAGCACCTTGGGGATATGGGACTGCTAGGCAGACTTAAATAAATCTTTCACCATGTTGACTGGGAATTCTGGGTGATGTAAATCCCCCAACATCTCTGGATGAAATGTCAGACTAGGGAAGATTGGAACGATATGTTTTGTGTCTATCTGGGTATTTTTGAGAACTACCTGATAGGAAGATGACCCTCTCACTTTCACAAATATCCTGGTTATGGGAAAGGTAACCTTTGGGCCAGCATGGCCTTTGGCCATTCTCAGCCTCCAATGTCATTGCAGGCAAAGGGAGTATTTCATAAATTCAGGGGAGGAAACAACCATCCCCCTTCAAATATTGAGGTCACTGAAGCTTGGTGACAACACCTAGGGAGGGTTGAGCAGCTAAGCAGTCAGATACACGGTTACTTCTAACTATCTCAGTTTGTGTTGTGCTTGAGGTTTGGGAGAGGCAGGAAACAGATGTACAAGCCGTTTAACTGGTCCAAGGATTGCTCCTGGCCTTTTGTTGGGTGACTACTCCTCATCCACACACTCCCTTGCATAAGGAAAGATGCTGACAACTGACCAGATGCAGCAATGCCCAGCCACCTTCTTCCTCCTTCCCCTCCCAACCACCCAAACCACCCTTCCCCCACCACGAGCAGGCTGCCCTCCCTTCTCCCAACTATTCATAATAGGCTTCAGAAAGCCCAGCCAATTAAAGATGCTTAAAAGTGGGACAAGCATGCAGCGGAGGAGAAAGAGAGCGTGCAGAAAAGGGACAGGTTGGGGGGTGCGGGAGAGGGGAAAACAATACCCGCCACCTCAGAATGAAACGATCGCCCAAATACATTCCCAAAAAGAAGGAGAGGAATGAGAAACACAGATAGAAATGAAAACATCTCACAATATACACACATACATGCCTCTCCTACTCCACTTCCCAGTATGCAACCCAAGATCATGCCACAAAGTGAAATGGGGCAAATCAGACAGACGAGGCAGGCAGCTGGGGCCAGGCATTCCTTGACCAAGGCTGCACCAAATCTATCTCCATAGGCAGAAATGATTAGCATTCAAACCAGCTCCTCTCTTGATAGCTGCTGCTTGTTTTAAGGCACAGAACTAGGGTGGCCAATTCAGAAGTCAACCCCACAGGTAAAGGAGGCCATGTGTCCAGAGTCAAAATATCTGGAACAAGTATTCCCCAACCTGATGTGCCCACCAAAACTGGCTTAACCATTGGCATAGTAGGCATCAGGTAGGGGAAGGCTGGCCAGGAATAAGGAATCTCTGTTAGAGTTTATGGAACCTGGAATTCTTGGCAACAAAGGGCCTTGGTGGTGCAGGCTGCTAAATGCCTAGCACTTAGTTCCAGCTGCCTGCAATTAGTGCAGGCTCGAATCCCACCAGGCTCAAGGTTGACTCAGCCTTCCATCCTCTCGGGGTAGGTAAATTGAGGACCCAAGATTGTTGGGGGCAATAAGCTGACTTTGTAAAAATGCCGCTTAGTAATAAGCAGGCATATACAATGGAATGAAGGCTATTGCTGAGCACACTGGGTTGTATCCCAAAAATTGTAAGCCGCCCTGAGTCTTCGGAGAAGGGCGGCATATAAATGTAATTAAAAACAAAACAAAACATGAAAGGAAATAATTCCTAGCAATTGACTCGAGGCTGATATATTTAACCCTGGCAATTGGTATTTTTGAGAGCTATCACCACTGACTCTAACATTAATCCTCCATATTGTCCAACTGCCTCTCCTAACCATGGATTACCAGATGATGTTAAAGTACAGTTCCCATCATCCCCACCAATGATAAGAAATAAAGTGCTATAGTCTCTATAATACTATTCCCTGTATCCTTTCCACCTCTATTGTGCACCTAACCTTCCTGGGGGTCTGCACAGGAAACAAAATGCACTTTATTACTTGAAATTGCAAGCAGGGGGTTGCCTTTATAATTGTTCCTCTAAGGATGTCTTTGAAAGTAAAATCAAAAGTGCAAAAGTGATTGCATCAGAGATTAAAAAAATCTAGCTCATCTTATTCTGTGACCTACAGATATTCTAATCATTGGAAGCAGTATGGGAAACTAGCTTCTCCTCCTCTTGCAAATAAACGTGACTTAACATACCCAGGCAGCATCTTGTTTCTGCCCTATCTCTATACTGATAACTTTAGCTTGTTCCAGACCAGCAATGACATGGACTTAAATTTAAGCAATGTCCTATGCTAAAGCAGCATTCCCACCTCTTATTCCAACACAGTCCAAGGGCAGCTTCAAGGTGAATTAAATCTCTTAAGCTTCCTCACCCATTACCTTGGAAGGAAGTCAAGTGGTTGGGAACAGCAGTAAAAGAGGCAGGATAGGGACCAGCGATGGAGGCAGCCCATTTCATCCTGATATTCCGTAGTCTTCTGCCGATTCAGTGACAGATGGAGAGCATTTCAAAGGCCCACTGCTTTATAAGCAGGAACACCAAAAATGTGAGCCACCTCCTCCATCCTTCAGTCTGAAATGGGTCAGCCCAGTTGATCTACTTAGGATTCCACCAGTTAACTCTCCCCTTGCTGCCGGTGCCCGTGTAGGGCAAAGCTTATTAAAATACTCTCACTCCCAGCATGCCTCGTAGGCTTCTCCCATCCTCTTCTGTTAATCAGAGTTGATTCTTCCTTCGTCCTGCCATATCTGAGAACTATTCTTCTCCTTAGGCAGGTCTCTGCATGAAAAGCTGCAGCTGAAATGAAATCCAAGCATAATTGAGTTTGTCCCTAGGCTTGGGTGGAGTGCTTAGCAAGTCCTGGCTGTGTTTCCAAAGTGGGATGGGGTCTGGCTGGAAGCCAGAGAAACAACCTCGATAACAATCACACATAGGATACACATGCAATCTCTCCCCACCCCCCAGTCTCTTATTTCTCTCCACCACTGTCCCTCTGGCACTCACAGAAACATGCATCTTGCCAAACCTGTAAGTATATTTATGGAAATATCATATTTTGCCTTGGTTTAGGAACTCACAGACTGTTATGCCACATGTACAAGTGGAGATATACTACACAGGAGCCTGAACCATGAGATTTACAGCAGGTGCAGAGAGATCTAATACACACAACACAAAAATGTGCACGGCACATGCTCTCCTTTGCTATCAACATAACACACCTTCAACTGTCCCAAATGCACATTCATCCCCGGGCATACATAATTCACAAACTCGCAGGCAACATTCACCTCCACATATAGGCACTGCTCTTGTCTCTATGCACACATCACCCCTTAAGAAAAGTGCGTATTCCCCAGGATCTCCAGACTAAAATCCTACACAGTGCTCAGGAAAGGAGCAGAGCAACACATTTGGGCAGTTCTCACATCTCAGAAGAGCAGGGAGTTAAACTCTCTTCTTTCCACTCCACAACCCCAAACAATAACTGCTAATGTCCCCTATCTCTCTTCCCCCTCCCCCTACCCACCCCAGATGCAAACCTGGAGGAGTTCTACTCCTCACTGTTATTGGCTGGGTCATAAAGTGGTCAAGAAGGAGGGGGAAAGCAGGTGAGACAAAAGGCCTTTGTTTGTGGGGGAGCAGGTGCTGGGAGTGGAGCAGCCAACAAGCCACTCCTCTTGGCGCGAAAGACTGCAAGAAAGACGCCTGAAACAAAAAACCCCAAATTAAGCAAAAGTTGCTTTCCTGCTTCCTCTGGCTAATTAACAAGCAGGAAGCCTGGGACAAACTAATCAAAGAGAAAGGCAGATCGGCTCCCCAGACAAGGGGTGATATGTGCAGAGACACAAGAGTGGTGCCTATTTGTGTGTACATGCAGGGGAATGTTGCCTGTGAGGTCGTGAATTATGGATGCCCAGGGATGAATGTACATTTAGGAGAGTTAAAGGCGTGTTACGTTGATACCAAAGGGTAGTGTGTGCTGTGCACATTTTTGTGTTACATATATATTAGATCTCTCCACACCTGCTGTAAATCTCATGATTCAGGCTCCTGTTTAGTATCTCTGCTCTTGCATGGGGTATAACAGTCTGTGAGATGAACACAAAGACAGCAATTCCTCCAATTGCAAGAGAAAATTGGGCACTGAATTAGAAGGGAAGGGGTAAATTTCATAAATAATCAAAGAGAGATAAAGGAACAAGATTGAAGTTGTAGCTCATCTCTTGCCTTCTGGGATGAGCTACATTTCTCTCAATTCAGAACTTGGATTGAGGGTGACGGAGCTTTAGTTTCATAGCTCTAAATGATATTGTACTTCAGATTTAGAACATCCTTTCCACTGTTGCCAAGACCCATAGAGATGAATTGGGGAGGCAGAATTGGCCAGGGCAAGCAGCAATGGAGAGCAAAGCACCAAATACTCCTTGCTCCTTTTGCTCCTCAGCCAGGTGAGGAAATTGTCAAGACTTGAAAGATGCTCAGATAATCAACTACAACTAAACAACTAAAACATAGGGCATAAGGACAAGTAAGTTTACTGTCAGGCCCCAAGAGTGACATGTGGACTTACTTCTCAGTGGTTTTTATTATATGTTTCATTGCACATTATTATGTTTCATTGCAACAATAATTTATTGTTGTTAATGTTCATCACACAGTCAGATGTTCAGACTGGATTTGGCATTTTTGTCTACCTGTCAAGTCCTTTCCAATGACCTGAGATAGGCAGATTTTGATGTGTTAGAAGTATCATCGCAGGATGGGGAAACCATTTCTGAACTTCGTGCTTGGTGTGGAAAAGAATAAAACTTTGATTCTGGGTTTTACAGATTAGACTGACAGACTTTTGTAGACTTTTGGTTCATACTATTATGGTAAAACAAAAAGTTGTGATTTGTTGTTAATGCCTTATTACTACTGTAACAGATAGAGTTGGAAGTCAATGCTTCTTTTTCTTTCCCTGCCCTTCCTCATTTTTCTTTGCCCCTTTCCCTTTCCTCTCCCTGTCCTCTTATTTGCTTTTGTATTTTATAATACTTTATAACCTAATAAAAACATATTCAGGGAGAAGTATCATGGCAGGATGTGAATTATTCCAAGTAAAGCCACTTTTTGCAGATTGACCAATGGTGAATTTGTCAATGCCCATGGTGTGTTCAAGGGGTGCTCCAGTTATTTTAGGATTGCATCCAAGGCGCCTTAGGTACTATCTTTGTTTTCTTTTGCCACAGTCCATTTGCAGATCTTTATGTTTTGTTGCCTTCTCCAGTTCTTTCTTTTCCATTCTGCTGCCTCCAGGTGTGACCAGATCCACTATCAAGACTTTTTTGTCTTTCTTATCAACAATTGTGAAGTGTGGGGTGTTTTGTGGCAGGTGCCTGTATGTTCAAATTCTAAGAGCAACTATTGGCATAACTATAGATATGCTCTGTGCACTACCAGGGAGGAACCATCTTAGCACTCTTCAAGTTTACCAGACTTTCCATGTTCTGCTGCTTCTTTTGTGTTCTTGTCAGGGGCTCCAGACTACATTCCACCACATTATGGAGCCTTGGACATAATCCCCGTAGTGTAATAAAAATGGCAACAATGGAGGCAGGAACCACATGCAAAGGTTATCTGTCAGCTCCAGGACTGAGGAAAGTCATCTTCACCTCCCATTAGAGAAAGGATGCATTTTCAAGGGTCTTCCCTGTGGCTCACTTAAATATGCTCCTCTCACTTGTGAGTCAGTTTTGTATAGTTTTGTATCACTTTTAGTGTCCCCACTGCCACTCCCCATTGCCTCTGGTCTGGCTTATAGTCAGAAAGACAGTCTCCTCATTTTCTGTTCCACCTCCACCCTCTTAATGTCACCAACCAGGAGGAAAACCATCTCCTAATCACAGCACTAAGACGGGTAGTGCTTTTAACCAACAATTAGACCTGGGTAGACCTAACCATCTGTCAGAACTCACTTCGTCTGGCATTTCTGGGGAATGGCTACCAAGGCTAGGACTACTAGCTGGCAAAGGGAGAGAGTTCCTTGCCCTCCAGTTCACCAAGTCAATCCTTCAGAGACTTGGAGGACTCTGAATGACTGGCTGTCCAAGCAACATCTGGATGAGCAGTAAATTCCTGTTCAAAAGTGACTCAGAGAATTGCTGAGAGGCACATAAGCTGGTGCTTTCTTTGTGACTTCACTGGGCAACCCACCTCTTTGTCTGTTGTTTCGCTCCCTTGAACCCAGGTTTAGTATGGCACGGAGGAACTGTGCTGTGTAATAGTCAAGAGATTTGACTCTTTCTGCTTGGTCATCATCCCCCCTCCCCACTGCTCAGGAATTATTTGGGACACCTGACATTAGAAAATGCGTCAGATTGTACCTTTGTTCATTGGATATTTATTGGGGGGAGGGGGGAAACAGTCCTTTAATGCTATATTTTAAGTTCAAGTATGGACTGGGACACTAACATGGGTCTATATCAGGGGTGGGATTCCACCAGTTCGCACCTATTCTCTAGAACCGGTTGTTAACATTCTAAGCAGTTCGGAGAACTGGTTGTTAGAAGAAATTACTGGCCTAACCCTGTAAGGAAGGCAGGAAGGAAACATTCTGGTGTTGCTTACAGAAACTGCCTCTCCGTTAACCCTTATTACATTCTTGGCAGGACTAGACTTCCTGTCTCTGGAACTTCTCTGGAGTTTTTTTCCCCTCCTTTGCTGGTACTTTGCTTGTGTGGAGTGACCATTCAAAGTTACAGTGGCACTGAAAAAAGTGACTTATGACCATTTTTCACACTTACGACTGTTGCAGCATCCCCACAGTCATGAGAGGCCAGGCAAGGAGATGCGTGCCTCAATATGTGTGATGTTGAGTTGGCCACGCCCAGCCAATAACATGACCACCAAGCCACACCCACCAACTAAGCCACGCCCACAGAACTGGTTGTTAAAAAATTTGAATCCCACCCCTGGTTTATATGGCATAAAAGATAGGTCACAAGGGAATGTATGACTCATGAAAGTGAGTTAAGGCACATTCTAGAGGCAAAAATGAAAATGTGGTTGAAGTAAAGGATTAGTCATAGAAGGGATGAAGATTCTGACTGCAAAATAGTTTTCCTTGCAATGATCTTAGGCAGATGGGGTAGGAGAAGGAAAGGCCATTACATCTTAAACAGCACAGATCACTACAAATTATACCAACTCACTTTCTTGTTAAGTTTTGTTTGGGCTGGCCCATCACTCTCCAAAGGTTTCCAATCCTCACACAGTCTTGACAAGCAGTTCACTTAAAAATATAAATATACATATGCAGGGGGGGGAGGGATGGAGGGAGGGGAGAATTTGGGAAAGCACACACATTTACTTATATATAAAAGTGAACCAAGGTTATTACCACTGTGCTATGCATGTTTAGAGTAGAAAAGGTCCTTGATCAGTGCCCATGGAATGTTATGGGCCAATGACAAGACTTCAATTCAGTTCTGGAATTGGATGATTCACTCATGGTCTCCCCTGACTCTCCATGCTGTTTATCTCTCCCACTTGGTCTTTTGAAAAATTTTGAAATTTCAACAACCATTCATCAACTTTTCACTCTTTATCTTTACTGCCTAAAGATTTACATCTATAGTACATTTACATCCTGGTTTAGTGCCTGAAATGGAACATTTGATATTAAACCGGGGGAACAAAGAAATAATCAGCTGCACAGAGACGAGATAATGAGATAAGATGAGATAACTATCAGCCTTGGAAGCCATTTTTCCCTTGGAGCTTCGAGGCTGCCACATTTTGTGCCTGGGAAAGTGGGAGAGGGGACTGCAAGGAGCGGTGGAAGATTAGCCACAACAACATTCCTTTCTCTGGGAGTCAAAGACGATTGCGCTGCACCTGGAAGGGAGTGACTGGAGGTAGTCTCCAGTTGGGAGGAAGGTATGATTGGGCCACGTGATGGACTTGTGGGTGCAGGGGATGGATTTTGACTTTCTTTTGGGTGGGGAAAAACTCAGAACTCTCAGATTCAGGTTTTCCCAGATGTGCCAATATGACATCTCTATTATCTCTAATAATGCCGGCATCAAGAACCAACCACCCTGTGCAGGCCCACAGGCAGGGGCTCCTTGGGGTGCCGTCTGCGACTCAATGTCACTTGGTGGTGCCCCGGGGAAGGGCCTATTCTGTGCCCTATGAAACCAACTACCACTGGGACTCCGTTTGGCCCCTGACCTCCACACTTTCCACCATGATTTAAAAACTTGGCTCTTCGAACAGGCTGGGCTGTGCTGACCTCCAGGTGGGGGTTTCAAATTTTTAGTTAGGATCGGTGGGTTTTAGTTCTATTTGACTTGTAATGTTTAATGTCATTTTTAGGTAATTATTTATTGTTGGTTTTTTAGTTGTTAGCTGCCCCGAGTCCCTTTGGAGAGGGGACGGCATACAAGTCAAATAAATAAATAAATAAAAATAAATAATAAAATGGAACTTTGAGGAAATGCTGGTCTCGGAGTCTTTGTTTTGGAGGTTATTACTTGGAACACTGACAATAACATAAGATGAGAAGAAAGCAATGCAACATTCATTGCCAGTGATGCTGTCTTGCCTCACAGTGAGGCCATCCTACTGACCACATACCTACAAAGGGAATTGAAGGTTCTAATGAGTTGCTTCATCATATAATGGGAGGGCAGGCCAGGATAAGTAGGATCCTAGAGTTAAAGCAATAACTACAAGAGAAAAGTCTAGAGAAGGACCAGGGGTGACATGATAACAGCTTTACAGCATTTGAGGGGCTGCCCCAAAGAAGAGGGGGTCAACTTATTCTCCAAAGCATCTGAAGGCTGGACAAGAAATAATGGAGGGAAACAAATCAAGAAAAGAAACAACCTGGAATTAAGAAGAAACTTCCTAACAGTGAGGACAATTAACCAGTGGAACAGCTTCCCTCCAGAAGTTGTAGGTGCTCCACCACTGGAGGTTTTTAAAAAGAGACTAAACAGCCACTTTGTCTGAAATGGTACAGGTCTCCTGCTTGAGCAGGGGGTTGGACTAGAAGACCTCCAAGGTCCCTTCCAGCTCTATTCTGATTGATTGATGATCCAATGGCAAGAGCTATAGAGCTGCCCAACTTCTTTGTACTGCAATTGCAAAGGTTTGAATTTCAGTTCTGCGACAGTAGTTTGATCACCATAACACAATAAACAACTTTCTGAATTTACCTGAATCATTTTCCAAGACTGGTTGAAAAATGGAGGAGGGGAGGAAGAAATATTCAGAAAATGATGGTAATCATCTTCATCTACGAAATGTATGTTCCCTTCCCACTCCTTTGTCTGGACTCTGAAGAATCAGGGTGGAAAAAGTATTGATGCTTTTGAGTTTTGGTGCTGGAGAAGATTCCAGGTTAAAAAAAACCAAAGACTTGGAGAACCAATCAAGCCAGAGTACTCAATCAAGGCACAAATAACTTGGCTCAAATTATCCTATTTCAGACACATTATGTGAAGACCTGCCCTCTGGGGAAATCTGTAACACTGGGAAAGATGGAAGGAAAGAGAAGGTGAAGCATTTAGATGCACATGAAAGACCAGGCTGGGGACAGTCAGTCCTGGAGAAAATCTACAAGGTTGTAAGAGTCAACAATCATTTGATGACACATAATCAATCTATCTATCTATCTATCTATCTATCTATCTATCTATCTATCTATCTATCTTCGTTCACATTTTACTTTAATAGCTTTGAAGAAGGGTATCTCTTTCCACAAAAAGAGGATTGGATGGGGAAGAGGATGTAAACAAGTCCCAAAGTCTTGAATTCTCTAAATTGTCATTATGTTTAACAAATTCCAGTGACTGCAAGATTTCCCTCCCGCCCCACATTAACATGGCATCTTTCATAACTACATACGTGCATGTTGGTATGTATATATACCAACTGACCAGAGATCATTCTTAAAAAAAAAAAGGTACACACACACACATACACACACACACATGCACGCACACGCACACATACATACATAGGGTGGACTGTAAAAGAAGCCATCCAATTTGTAAACAATAAGTGATTCCCTCTTTGCAGAAACAATTCTATCATACACAAACAACTTTCTTATTTATTTATTTATTTATTTGTTTGTTTGTTTATTTATTTATTTATTGGTCTTATATGCCGCCCTTTTTATATACTTTTATATAGTGAAAGACTGGGGGGAAAAACTGGGCTCAGAAGATATATGTGCTTACTATCTAATAAGTCCTATTGACTTATTAGATAGTGGCATTTTCTTTGAGGATGGAATTCTCTCTCTCTTTCTCCCCATTGCATGGTCCTACCGACTTCCCTCTTGCTTGTTTTCAATGTCCTCTTGTTTCCATATTCTGAGCAAATGTAAAACAATTCTAATGTTATGGATTCCAATACAGGCAGTCCCCAACTTACAACAGGTCTTTGAGTGACCATTCAAAGTTACAGTGACACTGAAAAAATCATGATGCAGCAGCAGGAAGGAGTCAGACATGTCTAACTCCACTCATCATTTCTAAGCTCCAAAGCTTGAGGCAGGATGAGCTACACCTGCCTTGATTCTCTTTTCTGTGGCCCCTGAGGCCTTCCCTAAGACAATCTCACCAAAACTGTGAATAAGATATATAATATATACATATCCCACTCCAATCTGAAGAAAACATTGCCATTGCTTCTCTGGTTATGTCACTACCACATTCCTTCATAGGTCACATTTGCTAACAGTGCAGACTCTGGTTACAAAAAGGTTGCCCATCCTTGAACCAGAGTCTTGGACTTAAGACTAAAGTTCATGTGTGCCCTCAAGGCACACTCTGTGGCTCTAAGACCGTTGGATCTTCCCTCCTTCTTTCAGTTGCCAATCTGGGAATTAGAATGCTTCAACTCACAAAAATGCTATGAGCAATTTAACAAGCATCAAAAAGCTTTCTGCACTTTCTTGAAAAGTTACACACACTATAAATAAGTCATAGCAGAATTTCTTGTTTGAAGAAGTGGAAGGAGGTGGTTCACCTTGGAAACAGGTCCCTATGTTTTCTTCTTTCCTCCCCACTGTGCAGAAAAGAAATGGTTAGAGTTAGGCACCATCAACAAGTAACCCATTTTTAAAAAATGAAGTCACACCTCTCTCAAAATAGATTTGGCCATATACCACAAGGAATTCTGAGGTTTAACACAAATTCCTTTGTGAGAAAATGAGAAAAGAATAGTTTCCCTCAATTCACAGCTGTAAAAGAGTACAGAGTGGGTTCAATCTAGGGCAGATTTTTCTCACATACAATAACCATAAGACCTAATGAATTTACATGTAGAACAGAGATGATGCTCTCAATTTTCTGTAATGCAAAACAGAAAATGCACGCGCACGCGTGCGCACGCACACACACACACACACACACAAACTACACTTTCCTGGCAGATACAGTATACTATGAGTACTTGCAGTTCAGATTAAGATTGTATGGGCTTCAAAAGTTGTTTAAAAAGAAGCACTTCAGATTTGTGCAAACACTACACCTTTCTATTTATTCATTAAAGCAACCTGGTTTTTTCCAAACTTCCCCCCAAAAGTCCCTGTTATAAGGAGTCCACTATTAATGTTATTGCATCTCTTAAAGTATTTTGAAGATTGAAAGAGTAAGGTGCTTTAATAAATAGCAAAGAAGAGCTACGTTCATGTGTTCAATAAAGCCTTCCAAATTATGTTGGCCTAATATGTTTCTCTTGTCTCCCTCTTCATACAGGCTAGTCCTGGAGAGACAAATCAAAAAGATTTAGGTAATCCTCAGTTTAACAAATGTAAAAATTTAACAAAATTGACCTTTACTTGCATTTTCAGCTTTTACCCACATTTTACTTCTTGTAAATACTTAAGCAAACATTATTGCTGCACAAAGAATCCTTGAACATTTAGAGACCAGTAATATTCAACAGCAGTTCTATTATATTTATCCACCTGTCTAACCATAAATTATTAGGAGCCATAGACATGGGTAGGCCAGGGGTAGGTGAATACCAACAGACAAAGAGTCTTGAAACGTTCCAGAAAGTCCCACAATGTTTGGAGAATCAAGTTCCGCACCTTCCGCCGCGAGTTGAAGACCTGGTTATTTGACCAGCCTGGGCTGTGACCCTTTGGGGAGGGTTATTTTTTAAATTTTTAATTTATTTTATAAATATTTGGGCTTATAATTTAACCTAATCGTTTTTTAATGTATTTATTGTTCCCTGTTTTTAGTTGTAAGCCGCCCCGAGTCTTTGGAGATGGGGCGGCATATAAGTTCAAATAATAAATAAATAAAATAAATAAGTTAGCCGCCCCTCTGGTCTTTTGACACTTTCTCCTTGATTGGTGAAGAGAATTAGCACCCTCCTAAGTAACATAAAGGAAATAGAATTGGCAAGATGCTCATCTAATTGCAAAAGATTGGCAGAACTGGAATTCTAATTCAAAAGAAGAGTCTTTTCTAAAGGAGAAGGAAAACACTGGTCCTTGTGATCCAGCTGTTAATCAACTAAGCAGAAAATATTTCCATCTTTATCTGATTTTTGCTGATACAACATCTCTAAACAGGTGTCCCTTGAGCAGCCTGGGCTCTTGTTTGTCCATACTTCCAGCTCTGGAGAGGATTCCTAGCTGGTGCCTTGACACCATTTAGATGTCTGCTTGCACAGAATCCAAGATAAGAAAGTGACCCCAATGTGAAAGAGAATTTCCTTTTTCATTGTGGATGTGGGAGACCAGGTGCTCCTGAAATTGTACAGAGAAAAAGATGCACATGATCACCTGAGTTTCATAGGGACTGAGAGATTTCTCTCTCATTCACACTTCAGCTGGGATGGCATGAGGGAATGCACATTGGCAGGAGCATTTTATTCTACAAAATCAGCACAATTCTACTTCTGTCCTTGAAAGCCAACTTGGCCTGCCCTAGTGTCAAGATGGAACTGTGCCCCTTAATCCCAGTGCCAATAGGCACCACCCTAGTTGGCCTCCCATTCTCTCTAATGGCAGGATCTTGTAAGATGGGCAGGATGTTTCTGCTGCAAAATTGCTCACATGCATGCACACCATTCAATCTTTGCAGTTGAATACCTCCCCCTCCCCGGCCCAACTTTAAGGGAAAAGCCAGAAAAAGAATCAGAATTTGAAAATCTTCAAGCCTAATTGCAACAGAACAAAGATAAATGGCTTGGCGAAGCAGTATCCTTCTGTTGCGGCGCCAAATGGAGAAGTAAAAAGCCAAGCTGATTCAAGTTGAATGGAATACTTAGGTGGAGTAAGTTTCATGCAGACAGAAAACTAGCCATTCTGTTAGTTAAAATTAGATAACTTAAAAGAATTCATTACAAAAGAAAATCTGGAAAACAAAAATCTGGGTTAATATTATATTAATAGGACAAAATATTCCTGCATGCTTAGTGAATTTACAGGTAAGTTTTGTCTTCTTAGGCTCAAGTACAAATAAAGAGGGACAAAAGGAATCAATCCTAGGCACAAAGGCAATGACAAACTTGAGCAGATCATGCCAAATAAAGACATTTTGATGACAGCTAAAGCAAGAACAGCTAAAATAAGCAATGGCCTTTCCAAGATTACGTATATGTGTAAACACTGGATACTAAAGGCCAGAGAAAGGGCATTTGAATTATGGATTTGGAAATGACACAAGGAGCCCTATGGTCTGCAATAATAAACTATATCAATTGGTTGAGGGCCAATCATAGGCTGATTGCTCCCCAAGCAATTATCAGCAATTAGAAACTCACATACTTTAGGTATGTCATGCAAATGGAGCGCTAACTAGAAGAAATTATTATGTTTGGAAAGGATACTAGAAATGGAAGGGAAAAATGACCCAAGAGAGATCACCAAACCCACTTTTAAACAATCATGCAAGCAGGAGTATTTGTATATATTAGGTGACCACAATTATCAAGCAGAGCACCAAACTTTTCATTCTGAGGATCAAATACTCCTTCTCCATTTTTTAAGCAAATAGACTTCATAACTTTCTGGCAGGGGAGAGAAAAAAAGAAATATGTGCACACCACTTAAATGGTACTCTTTCAGGAAGGTACTGTTAAGACTTTCAATATCCAGGAAATAATATTTTGCAAAGTTCTAGTCCCTAAACAAGGTTACCAGAAGAAGAATTAATTATACAAATGATGAAGAAATAAAAACAATTGAATATGCTAAATTTATTTAGAATACAGTTAGAATTAGTTAGTTTTGGGGCATAATTTTAGTTACCTTGGTATATGTAATCATTTCATATCATTGAATCATTTCTAATAATTTTTAGAGAATGGGCATATAATGCCTGTAGTAGGTTTAGATTTACTAAATAAGAGTATTATAAATGCTATGCAATGGGCACACTGCCATGTTTTTATCTCCTTTGCCTCCTAGGTACCTATACAAGGATGAGGTTCAATAAACTATTATCTTGATTGGAACTGACAATTTGAAAGATTGGTTGGAGGCTGCCCTGGTTATCCTTTCTTCCCTCCTTGGTCTAACGGTAGGAGGAAGAAAGAGGGCTGAGCTGTGAGGTGTCCATTGAGATTCTGCCTCAGGGTAAATGAACTGAGCTTGGGCATCAGGCATTATGGAAGTTATTCCACCACAACTGGCAGCCCTTGAAAAAAAAAGAGCAGCAAGTCCTACTTTATGCCTCACTTGGCCACCCATGCAGCATGCTCTCCTGTGCCTGGAAGCTTGGCCACATCTGAGCAATGAGTAATCCCTTGAGGCCTAGCATGCATGCAGCCATCTTCTCCCCCCCTCCCCCCAATCCAATGTAACCAAAGCTATATGCAGAGTAGGCAAGCACCGAGGCAGAAGAGATTCTGATCTCTCCTGACATCCTGGCCCAGTTTTCTGCTGCTGCTGCTACAACAGCCAGAGGTAAAGAGGCATCAGTTAAGGGAAACTCAAGGTCAGAGAGAAGAAGAGAGGAGGGGAGGGGAGGAGGAAAGGAGAGGAGAGGGGAGAGGGGAGGGAAAGGACAACAGCCTGAAGTAAAGAGCTGAGGAAAAGAGCCGTCAGCTAAGGGGAACCCAAGGCCAGAGAAGAAAAGGGGAGGGGAGGAAAGGAAAGGAGGGGAGAGGAGAGGGGAGGGACAACAGTAAGAGGTAAAGGGGCGTCAGTTAAGGGGAACTCAAAGTCAGAGAGAAGAAGAGGGGAGGGAATGAAAGGAGAGAGAAGGAGAGGGGAGGGGAGGGAAAGGACAACAGCCCGATAAAGAGTCGAAGGAACCCAAGTCCAGAGAAGAAAAGGGAGGAGGAAAGAAAGGAGGAGAGGAGAGGAGGGAGGAAGGAGAGGAGGGGGAGGAAGGGTGGGGAGAGGAAGGGAGGGACAACAGACAGAGGTAAAGAGGCATCAGCTAAGGGGAACCCAAGGTTAGAGATAAGAAAAGGGGAGGGGAGGGGAGGGGAGGAAAGGGAAGGGAAGGACTGGTGATGTAGAAGACTGTAAGAAAAGAAACAAATACTAAAAACAGCCTGAGCAAATTTCATCATGAACTAAGAAGGCAGCTGAGTTCTTAAACAGGGATATTTCACAATTGTATGACTTGAGCTCCAGAAACAAAGCCTAGTAAGTTGCAGAGAGAGCCAGAAGACTCAGAATCTTAAATTTAAATATGTGTGCCTAGGACGTTTCTACAACAATGCCATTTGGTTGTTTCTTTTCCCCATGTACATCAAGGCAGGCCACTGCTAGGCAAACATTGGACTGGTAGGGTTGTCTGATTCAGGTTGCTGGAGAACAAGCACAAAAATCCTCTAGTGCAGGGCTTAACTATGTAAATAAAACAAAATATGTACTAATATTGGTTAGATCTCTCAAGTTATTTCTGTTAGGGGAAGACTGCTTCCAGAGATAAGCATGACTTTTAGATACAGGTAATTTTCGTTCATTAGAGTACAATGGTATTTCTCAACTTGGTAATTTCAAGATGTGTGGATTTCAGCTCAGAGAATCTCTCAGTAACTATGACCAATATTTTTTATATAATTTCTCTTCAGGACCTCATTTCTGCTTTTCTGGGAACTAGGAAAATTTTGTTTTCTTTCTCAGCTCAAAATAATGGAAAATACTAGATTATTCTGCTTCTTCTGGTTATCATTCCCATGTAAAATGACATTTTGGAAGATTAAGATGCCTTTGTGCAGTATAATAGAACAGTGGTTGCTCTACCGGTAATAGTATTCTGAAATCAGGAAATATATAGCAGCAATCAAGAAACTTTGCTTCTTTTCCATGTAAGATAGATTTGTTTATTTGCTTTAGTGAAGAAATAAAACTTTACCTGGTTCAAATTAGCATGTAATTAGAAAACTCATCACCAATTTTCCAAATAAGTTGAAATCATGACTAGGGATAAGTTTGAAATTGTACAAGCAAGTTACAGGCAGGAGAACAGGGACGAACTGATTTTCCAATAGTTAGGAGAGTGCAGTGTGTGTTAATTCCTTGCCACTCAACTTATTTAGAAAACATTGTGCAAAATAAGCCTTTATAGGCTGATTTCCCTAAATAGCATAATCTATGTAGGTGACAGTATTCACGTGGGGTTTTTTGGCACACAAGCTGATAGGTTTTGCATAAAATATCTGCAGATCTAAGTACAGTGGGGTCATAAAATAATTCACACCGAAAGGCACCTCCTGTTTTTACGCTGAGCATAGTTAAGATCCTGCCAATTGGCAGAATACAAGAAGCATCAGAATCCTGGGGCTAGATTGGAAAGATAGAGCTTTAAATTCCTGTTCAGTCATAGAGTACAAGCAGCTTTGAGCAAGCCAGCTTTTCTAGGTCTGGCCTATCATCAAAGCAAGGATGAAACAGGAATG
This sequence comes from Naja naja, assembly GCA_009733165.1. Lineage (NCBI taxonomy): Eukaryota > Metazoa > Chordata > Lepidosauria > Squamata > Elapidae > Naja > Naja naja. The sequence continues at coordinate 168,206,353 of CM019149.1, forward strand.
CCCAAAGCTTACTGGATGACATTAAACTGCATTAGAAACCGAAGCAACTTGGTCCACGTGTAATTCTAAGCTGCAACAGAGTTTGTTTGATTCTGACTTAGTATGTTGTGATAGTCCAGCCACTTACGGAAGAATCAATAATCATGGTAAACACATTATTGTCTTAACACAAGACATGAACTCACCAACTTGTCCAGTTCTATCCATATCAAGAGTAGGCCACCAATCTTGGACCGGGGGACTCATCTGGAATTTTAAGAGCAAGTCTTGCTGTCTCCCCCCCACCCAAAGGGGTGCTAATCGACAGCCTCCTATTTAAAAAATGCCCACTATAATCATCATTTAAGGGAAGATATTGTCATGAAATTACTCCTTACCACCTCCTGGGTGTTCTGCACTAAGCAACTTTGGGCCAAAAGTCCCCTAGCGCAACTCATTAGCAAAGACTTCAATAAAGTATTTACAAGGTTGTCCACAGGCTTCATGTGGCCTACTGCTTCTTCACACAATCCAGCATAGTTCCTCAGGCTCTCAGACAGAGGCTTTTTATATTATTTGATTATGGAACAGCTGATCGTCAGGGGGGGAAAGGAAAAATAGCAACTTACCAAAATTAGGCGAAGGCACAATGCAGGCAAGTTGGATGGAGCGCATGCAAGATAAGGAGTGACTGGGCGGAGCGGGGAGGGGCCAGCCAGTGACGTGATTTGCCGGTTCTCCGAACTGCGCAGAATCGAACTGGTAGAATCCCACCCCTGATAACGTGCCATTAAGTCACAGTGTTGACTCTTAGCAACCACACAGATTGATTTGCTCCACAAAGAACAGACTAGTTCTTCAGGTCTTCCAATGGTGTACTTATTGCCACTATAACTGAGAACATCCACCATGTTCCTGGTTATCCTATTCTTTTTCCTTCCAACTTTCTCAGCAGTACAGTCTTTTCCAGAGAGCTGAGTCTTCACATGATGTGTTTGAAATAGAACAATTTGACCCTGGTTATTTGTACCTTGACTGAGAATTCTGGGTTGATTGGTTTAAATTATTTACATTTAGCTAAAAATTAAAGCTGCCCCCCCCCAACATTATTGTTCAATGAACTCTCATCTCTGAGCATTAAGATAAGCATTTTACTTATCTGCTATCTTTTAAAATTTTTCTGGTATTACTGGATGACATGGGGAAATTTTTAAATTTTAAAATCATAGATGACTCAGTAAATAGAACTTAATCTCAAGTGACACTATTTTACTGCAAATCTCAAGGCTATTACCAGGGAAGCTCAACCCTGCATTCAATATGTATTATGCAAATAATGGAAATGCTATAAATTAAATCATTTTGCTTAAAAAAAGAACTTGAAATTCGGTTAATTCAGATGTCAAAGGATTAATTCTACTTCACAGAAGTGGTCAAGCTAGATGCAAAATGTCTAATTTTTGTTTTTGTGAAGTCCAAAATGTTCCATTCCCCTTTCAGGCCATTTCAAGGAAAGGTGGGTTCAGACATAACCTGGCAGGAGATTCAACATGGTCTGCTGGGTAAATGGAACACTCCAGAGTTCTCTAGAATGCTCCGTGCCCCAAATGCTGAGTTTTGCACATCTGCTGCAATGAGCATTTTGAGCTGTGACAGTATCATGCAATCCAGTAAGAACGGTCATGTTCTAATGGCCAAAGAGAAAGGAGGAAGGAACTTTCTGAGACACTGAAAAATATTGAGGCAAAATAAGGACTGTGTTATACATTTTAAAAGGCAGAAAAAAGTTTCTTTTGCAGGCATGAAATCTATCAGTCAGTTCATGCTGAAAGTAATTGGTAGATGCAGCATTTATTCTTTTTCTGTAATCATCAGGATTAGAGTGTTGTTCTTTTTGCTCTCCTTTCTTGAAACCTGAAATCTTGTTCTTACCCAGAACTTTCCTAGCATTGAACCACCTCTTCTCTCAAATCTCTTATCTCTCATATGGATAGAAAGTATTTATAGTTATGAAGAAAATGTTATATTATCAACACCATCTATACCCGACTTCAACTTTTGCTGATTTTAGGAAGGTTCCCCATCTTGGGTTGAGGGGCTCAGACAGATTATTTCAATCACATGATTAATAACAGAGATGGAAGGGACTCTGGAAATCTTCTAACACAACTCCCTGATCAGGCAGGAAACCCTATACCCTTTAAGACAAATGGTTATCCAATCTCTTCTTAAAAACTTCCAGTGTTGGAGCATTCAATTAGCATGACATGTTTCGACCCAATTATTATATAACACGGATGGAAATCCCTACCAAATATTTGTCTCAATAGCTCCACGTCTAGGGTCTAGGGAAACAAGGTCTTGTGATCTTGAGGGGAAACACAGACCAGGTTCTGCGGAACACCAGAGATCAAAAATATGCTGCTGTCCTCATTACAGTGTTTTAAGAATGCCTCATGTTTTGCATTCTGCTTGTCATTCATGCAACAGTGCTTGTAAGCATGACTACCCTGCAGAAGAGCTGGACCAGCTCTTGCAATATACTCAGAACACAAATTAACTCTTCGTCTTGTCCTCCTTGGTAGCTGAAATTCCTTGCAGACCAATCCCCTGAACAGCAGGTGTCTGGCAAAGTCCCAAACTCCCTCCCCAATACAACCATCTCAATTCCCAATATCCTAAGTACATCCAGGGTGTGTCGGAGTCAGCCGACAACTGCAAAGGGCAGCCAAGGCAGCAGATGATGGCACTTGCTCAGTGCAGGATGGAAGGTGACCCCCAGCCTGTTCTATCCATTACTTCTGCCCCCAACATGCATGCACAGCTATCTGTGACATGACAGCCAGCCAGATTTGAACAGAATTGAGTATCAAGATGCTTCCCACCCACTCAACTCACATCTTGCTTATTTGGGACATGGATTGTTTTTAAATCATCTCAATTTCCACCAGAACTCTAAAATTTCAAAATATTAACATCAGCTTATAACCTTGTACAAGATGAACTATTTGGGCTTTAATCAGCCTGTCAAGGCAAGGCACCAAAGTGGCAATTCTCTTTCTTTTCTGCTAAGTATGAATGTTATGATCCTAACATATGAATGTACTGCTTAAGATGACAAGGCATAACTTCTATGTAGGTCAGAACACTGCAAGTATTTTATCTTACAAAATTAAACAGTGAGGGAATCATTTCCAGAGAAATGATTTGCAATTCTATAGGCTGGTCCCATTTTTAAATTCAGAACTCCTGATACCCCCAACTCAGAGGCTGCTGCAAATAGCCCTCTGGAACAGTTCTAAACAGCTAGGGTAACTGTTAGCCCAACTCCAACTCCAAGCACATCTCTTGATATTATGGCAGTATCTCCCTAAATTGGAGTTAAAAAATTTTTTGTAACCAGAAAGGTGGGGGGAGGGAAAAACAGTTTATTTGTCTAAAAACTGCCTGGGAAAACAGGAAGCATGCCTGATGTCATGCAGATATGCTAGTATCATTAAAACTTTGTTTATAAATGTGTTTATAAGGTCACATCTGATACAGTACATTTAAATATGTAATTTGAGCAGGTGATTATCCACGAACTATCAGATTAACAATAATTCAAATATATTTTTCATAAATTACTAAAAATAAATTTTGTGTAGCTCAAATAGAATGTATACTGAATTCCAAATTCTCCTATTTCGATACAGCACTGACTTTCCTTTTTTTTTTCCTTGTGTTCTCTCAAGGACAGAAACCAAGAGGATTTTTTTTCAATCCCAAAAATCTTCTGCAGTCGTTTGCTAGTTTTTTAATCTAGACTTTATATGAATAAATGGACTGCTGCTCTCTTTACTGCACTCACTAATTGTTTGACCAAAACTTCCTCAGGAACAGATTTTTTTTAAATGGGGGAAAAAGTTTTTCTTGGGACAATGATGGTGCTTCTGGAGGCAGGAATGCATGTCTTGTGAAGAAATATTCCATTATTTAATCTAACAACCCAATGAGAGGTATTAAATTTTAATCAGGGATTAAGCCACAATCGTCTCCATTTCATAGCTGAAGAACTGACTACAGGTCACCTTTTCACAAAGCTGAGGTAGCCACTATACCACATGCTATCTGGCAAGCACAGTTTTATGAAAGAGTACTTGTTCCCTTGGGTTCTAAGGAACAAATATTCTTTGTAGTGTTCTATTAAATATTTGGTAACTAATTGAGCCAACATTAGCAGCAATAACTGAAATGAATACTTCCACGATTGGTGTTCAAGCTCTCATATGGGCGTGTAGCAATTTGGGTCCAATCCTCTATGGCAAACTACTTAAACTCAAGAACATTTGAGGGTTTTTAGCATGAAGTGCTTGCTTTAGATCCTGCCACAACATTTTTAGGGTGTTGATGTCTGGGTTACAGTTTGTGATTTAGTCTCAGATGACAAGCAAATTGTGTAGACAATTATTTGATAAAAACCAGAAATAATGCTTCTTTTGATGACAGTAAGTCATCCAAGCCTGAGAACAAAGTAATTCCAAGTATAATACTATCCGCTCCAAAACTAATTTCTGACAACTAATATGCACTTATTATTATGGAATCAATTTTAGTTTCACCAAACATAGTCATCCATATAAAACAAAACAAAAAGTCACATTTGATTTGTCAGTTCATAGCACATTTCTACAAAAGTCTGGAGGGTCATCCAGGTTCTTTTCTCCTAACTTCAAATGAGGAACTATGTTTTTCTCAATAAGCAACACCTTCTCTCCCATGGATCCCATTTATATCTAATGTTTTTTCTAATGGCAGAGTCATGAACAATTATTTTAGACTTGATGAAAGAAGTCTGTAGATACCCGAACATTATTTTGGGACATTTCTGCCATTTCCTAGACAATTTGATACTGAGCTCTTGGGAAGATTTTGATAGGATAGCCAGTCTTGGGAAGACTATTGTTCCAAATCTTGTGCCTTTTTCAAGAGGCTACTGGACTTTCTTTTTTTCTGAAGATGTTTTGCTTCTTATCCAAGAAGCTTCTTTAGCTCTGGCTGGATGGGGGGAAATGGAAGGATTTATATTTCTTGCAGACAGCTGGTCATTTGCACTCTTTTTGGAGAGTCACTGAGGCCACTTGGAGATTATGTGTGTCCTTAGGGTCACCTGAGTACTGCAAATGGGTGTGGAGCCTTCTTGGAACTACTGAAAGGACTGTGTTGTAGACTGGAGACAGATGATGTTGTATCCCTCACCCTCTGTTGAGATACCTCTGTTGAGAGAGGACTGTTCAACCATGACCTGGATGACTGAGAATCTCCGTAGATGTTGTTCCAAATCTCAATTTCAAGACTATGTCTCTGACATAAAATAATTCAATATATTTTTCAATTTTTTATTGACATTATACTTAATATTAATTGTACAACTTAAGCAATCATGTGTGCATTAACATTTCAAAAATCATATTTAACAATGACGTAAGTTTTCATCTACAAATGTTTAATTCATCTAAATCATCATAGTGTTAACACTTTCCAGTTTCTATTTTATAAATATCACTATAATAGGTATTTATTCTATAATGAATTATTCATAATTTATAATGCTATAAGACAGAAAAAACCTCTATGACTGTCAATAAGTAAAATTCTGATACTTTAAAAATAGTTTTGTAATCTCTTTTACACTAATAGGCATCAATGACCTTTTATGAAGTTTTTTTTAAGTCTTTTAAGTAAAGCAAAGGCGTGTTCTAAAATTTGTGTGGTGAGAATTTTATTGTGATGAGAGGAGTATACAACTTACACAGAGTTATAGTAATTAGAGTTGTCCCAAGGTGAGAAGGGTGACAAATAAATTTAATAAATAAGTAAGTAAATATAGAGCAGGGCTACCCAAATCAACCCTAATAGTTTAATGAAGTAGTCCACAACTTAATTCTCTTTTTAACTGAATTAGGATTTTTTTTCCACAGTACCATTCTGCATGTTGAGTGACTTTCTTTATGAAGAAAATGAAAGATGACTTTCTTTTATATAGCAGTAGGACCCTCATGGAGCTCTAACAAGATTTAGAAGCCAATGTATGTAAAAATATTCCATGACCGATATATGTAAAAATGTAAGAATGTAGTGTTTAACCAAGAACAAACAAATTTATTGAGATCCAGAGGAAACATCAAGAGGCAGTGTGGTTAAGGCACAAGGCTAGAACTCCAGCAGATTGTGAGTTCTAATCCCACATTGGGCATGAAGCCAGCTGGTTGGCCTTGGGCCAGTCATGCTCTTTTAGCCCTAGGAAGGAAGTAATGGCAAATCACTTCCCAAAAACCTTGTCAAGAAAAGAAGACTTGTCTATGCAGATACTACAAATCAAAACTAATTCAATATCTCTCTCCCTCCCTCCCCCTCCCTCTCTCTCACACACAGAAACATCACTTCATTTGATGTGAATTGCCCGTCTATGAGTAGCAAAATCTGGGTGTTGCACATGTCTTGCCCTTGGAAGAATGATTATTATTAGCAGCAGAAGTACTTCTGACAAGATTTGTTCCAGGGAACTGTAGGACATTAGTAAAATAAAGTCTTAAAGGTATTATATGTAAGAGCAGCCATAAATCTTTCTAAAAATATCCAGCTGTGTTAGTTGACTACTACAAAACCACCTTAAAGCCTAACAAAATTGGTATAGCTAAAAAAGTATTTTTGGCCATACAAGCTTTACCTTAGATGCATAGAATGATATCTAGAACTGGCAGATACATAAGCACACAGGTGTAGAGAGAAGAATAAAAAAGCATTAACGGAGGCTCCTGTTTCAAAACTGAAAATCCACATCTATTTATAACGTTTCTCGATGGGCAAGTAGGCTTACTGGACTTTAGCATACAAGCACACAATTTAATTGAAGAAAGCAAGAAGAGGCATCATGGCTAGTTGGATGGCATGCTGTTTTGGCCATCAATCAGCATCTTCCAATTAAAGGGAAACTCAATTGTTATAGGAAAGTAGCCGTGATACAGTGGAATTTACTAATCTGATGCCCTCCAGATCAGACTATGTACATTTACATACATAAAAACATCTACAAAGAAAGTCAGCCAGAGCTGACCCTTATCCTATTCTCGTCTGTTTTTCTCTGCTTTTTACCTTTTCTTATCCTAGAATAGGGAAGGGGAGAAAATTTTAAATTCTGTGACTTGCATGGCTAGCTTAGGGATATGTCCATCCAAACACATATGTTTACATAGACACATATTATTGTCAAACTATAATATGTAGTTGTTACTAAATCATAATGTACAAAATGACCTGATACTTCTAATCTTCACCAAAAGCAGATACTGTTCCTTCTTAAAATGACACCAGTTTGAAAAGGGAACTTAGTTCTTTTGTACTATCAAACCACACTGACCACTTCAAAGTCACAAAAGTAAGTCATAAACATAGATTATGGCTCTTGTATTTTTCCACTTCTTCTCTGATACTCTGTTAAATTTGGGGGACAGAGATGGAGGAAAGCTTTACTGAGAACTGCTTAGAAGTTTCCTGCCCCATTGACTGGCTGGCAGTGTTAGAAATAATCCTCTAGTCCCCTATAAAAGTCATAAAAAATGTAATAATGTGCTGCTTATAGCCCATTCGTTTCTATTTACACTGACTGCATTGTCTAAACATTGCCTGGTCTTTACTAGCCTTACACATATTAAAAATTTACATTTTTTTCACATTGAGGACATTTTATGAAAACTTACGCGTAAAACTTCTACCAACCACATGCTTATTCTACAGTGCTGTCCAAAAAAGGCAGCATTTAAAACTTTTTCTTTATTGTTTTGCTTAATTTCTCCCTTTGACGTATTTATGCCACTGACAGTGATAATTTACTACATTTTACATCCCATTGTTTTCTTTAAACAACATGGAAGCTGGCTTACAGCACATAAAAATACCAATTAAAAATGTAAGAAAACCAGTGCAATTAGAATCAGTTGCATTAAAAGCAAAATCAATTCAATTAACAATTAAAAGCTTGGTGAAAACAGGATTTTGTGCCATTTTCCTAAATAGAGGGAAAATAGTGGCTAAACATATTGCCTTGGGGAATGGGATAGAAGGCCATTTCTGACATCAAGGGGAATACTTTTTAAAAAAGGTTGGGAAGATTCACAGCAGGAGCAACATTTCCTCAAACAGCCAGATCTTAAGCCAATTGGGGCATTAAAGGTTAAAAAACCCACAGCATGTCAATGGGAATAGAGCAGAGGTGATATTCAGAGGAACCTCTGTGGTGCAGTTGTTAGAGTGCAGTACTGCAAGCTACTTTTGCAGCCAGCTGCCTACAATTTGGCAGTTCAAATCCCACCAGGCTCAAAGGTTGACTTAGCCTTCCATCCTTCTAAGGTGGGTAAAATGAGGACCCAGATTGTTGGGGGCAATACGCTGACTCTGTAAACCGCTTAGAGAGGACTATAAAGCACTATAAAGCGGTATATAAGTCTAAGTGCTATTGCTATTGCTATTCAGCAGGTTCTGACCAGTTCTGGAGAACAGGTAGCAGAAATTTTGAGTAGTTCATAGAACAGGCAAATACTACCTCTGACTGGAGATTTTACAGTATCCTTCCCCTGCCACCAAGCCACGCCCACAGAACCGGTAGTAAAAAAATTTGAATCCTACCACTGGAGTAGAGCCAGTTTGGTCTAGTGGTTAAGGCACCAGACTAGAAATTGTGAGATCAGGAATTCTAGTCCAGCCACAACTGAATCACTGCAGTTGTTAAGTTAGTAATGTGGCTGTTAGATGAGTCTGGCTTCCCCATTGACTTTGCTTGTTAGCAAGTCACAAAAGGACACTGCAACAATCATAAATATGAGTCAGTCACCAAGCCGCTGAATTTTGATCACATGACCATGGGGATGTTGCAGTGGTCTTAGGTGTGAAAAACATCATAAGTCACTTTTTTCAGAGCCGTTGTAACTTCACTTCAAATGGTCACTAAACAAAGTGTTGTAAGTTGAGAACTACCTGTCCAGACCTTTTCCTCCCATCTTTTAATTCAACAGATATTTGGCTGTTCCATGTTGTTACATTTTCAAAATTCTATGTGTGAATGTTAGCAGTGAATAGTTTTATCTTCCTTTTTTCCTTCCCAGTGCTAACCAGTCATGTTCAATATGAGTTTACATTTTGTTCTTTATATACTGCATTTTATTACTTGCATTTTAACCATCTGAAGTTTTAGGGTTAACCACTTTGAGACATGATGGTACAAGAAGTGATGTAGAAATACTATATTAAATAAGATGAACAAAACTAAAATAAAGAGGGCCTATGCCATAACCTATTTTATTTCAATATAGAGTTTTTATTACTTAAAATGGTTAAAAAAATAAAAGTTGAAAACAAAAATGGCAAATGAAAGAATGTATAGTTTGGACAGAATATTCTCATACTGTCATAGTACTAACAATTACTAGCTTATATGGATATAAAATTTAATATCAGAAAGCACTGAAAAACTATATGAATACTGGATGTATTTGTTGTATATACAGGAATTTCATTCCCCACTTTTGCAGGAAAAATATCCAGAAAAAAAATCATAAACTACATTTGAATAAGTCAAAATATTGTTTCACATTCCCCTTGTTCTAGAAGAAAATAATATTTGACAGAACTCTTTTTTCAGAGTTCCACAGTGTCCAGTTTTTATTTTTACAAATAAACAGAATGGAAAAACACACTTTCTTCCTGCTTAATTTTTCCAGATTTTTCTTTTCTCATACTTCAATTCTCAAGAATGGCTTCTGAAATCCCAAAGATCTTGTGCATATGCAGCCAACAATCAAATGCCTCCTAGTATCCTGAGGTAATTTTGTAAGTTACACCAGAATTAAGATCATAATCAAAACTGTTTATAATCTACACTTTAACTCACACTATGACAGTGCCAATTTCAAAAAGCCCACATACACAAGTGTGCACCATGTAAACTTGCATATATTATTTATTTATTTATTAGTGGGACTTATATGCCGCCCCATCTCCGAAGACTCGGGGCCGCTCACAGTTAAAAAACAACAATAAATACTTAAAAAAGAATTAAACTAGACAGCCCCAAAAACATAATTACAAAATACAAAACTTAAAATCAATCCAAAATCTAAAACCACCCCTCCCAAGGGTCACAGCCCGGATTGGTTAAACAACCAGGTCTTCAGGTCATGGCGGAAGGTGCGGAGGTCAGGGGCCAGGCCAGAGGTCAGGGACCGCGACAGCAGCCGGCCAGCGGGACCCCAAGGAGTCCCTGTCTATGACTTCGCACAGGGCGGTTAGTATTCAATGTCGGCAGCAGTCGCTCCCTTAGATAATAAGGACCCATGTCATGTAGGACTTTGTATGTTAAAGTTAAAACTTGAATCTCACCGGGCGCAACCGGCAACCAATGTAGGCAGCGCAGGAGGGGGTAACATGGGAGAACCAGGAAACTCCCATCACTGCCCGCTGCATTTTGCACCAGCTGCAGTCTCCGGATGGTATGCAAGGGCAGTCCTAAATAGACAGCATTGCAGTAGTCAGTCGGTAACAAGGGCATGAGTGACCGTACGCAGGGCATCCCGGTCCAGGAACAGATGAAGCAGCCGGACCTGGGCAAAGGCCCCCTGGCGGGCTCCCACCTGCTCCTCCAACCGAGCCGTGCATCCAGGAGGACCCCAGGTTCCTCGCCCTATCCACAGGGGCAACACCACTCCCCTATGGTCAACGATGGACATTCCAAACTGGACTGGGATGCCAGTATGTACAACCACTCAGTCTTGGCCGGGTTGAGTCGAAGCATGTTTCCATCCATCCAGATCCGTACCGCATCCAGACAGCGAGTCATCACGGAGAGGGCATCACTGATCTGGTTTGGGGTGGAGATATATAGCTGTGTATCATCAGCATATTGATGATACCTCACCCCAAAACCACAAATGATCTCACCCAGCGGTTTCATGTAGATATTAAATAAGAGGGGAGAGAGGACCGACCCTGAGGGACCCCACAAGTGAGCGCCTTGGGGCCGACCTCTGCCCCCTGCCAACACTGATTGCGACTGCCCGGGAGGAGGAGAGCCACCAAGAACAGTGCCCCCACCCCAGCCCCACAGGCGCAAAAGGATACCATGGTCGATGGTATCGAAAGCCGCTGAGAGGTCTAATAGGACCAGGACAGAGGAAAAACCCCTGTCCCATGCCCTCCAGAGATCATCCAACAGTGCGACCAATGCCGTCTCTGTGCATTGGTCGCACTGTTGGACTTATATAAGTCATATGGAATTACAAGCAGAGTCCTGCAGTCCTTTATTTCTTAAATGATGTTCTCTCTCAGATATTTTCCCTCCTACTTAATCTTCTGAAATTACAGCAGTTATTCTCTTATTTCCAAGCTTGCTCTCAGAATCTATTGACTGAGATTGCTAAATTTTATGCTCAGTACAAAATGCTGCACAAGCACAAAATGGGTCTAATCCAGACCCGGCAATTTTAAGTGAACATAACATTTTGGTTGAAAAACAGTGTCATGCCTTTAAAAGTCTCTCCTTCTTCTCCCTTTCCCTATATCTTAACTTTTCAAACTTTGGGAATTACATTGTCCATTACATGCAAACTTGGAAACTGACATTTGGCTTTGAACTATAGATCTACAATAACTTTGCAGACTACAATATATGATCAGACTATGGTTGCCCTGTTCAGCAGTAACAAGAAGCAGCCTTTCATGAGGTTCTATAACAGACATTGGAAAAAAGTAGGCTGGACTATTCTACCATTCGATTGATAAAGTACTACTTGGATAATCAAATATCATTTGGAAGGATGTGCTAAGAGGCATACAGAGCCCTGCACAGTTCCAACATATTTATAAATGATTTGAACAAGGGATTGGAAAATATCATGAAATCTGCAGATAGCACAAAGATGGGGAGCTTAGAGAACAGTATCAAAATTCAGAAGGAACTTTACAAATTGGAACAATGGGTAGAAATAGAAGGTGAGAATTATGCAGGAAACCATAGTGGGTATTAGTACATGCGAAAAGGATCCAAGCGTCTTGGTGGATCACAAGCTGGACATGAGACAGCAATGTGATGCAGTTGCAAAAAAAGGTAAAGGCAAGTCCTGAGCTGTGACAAGAGTAGTCTCAAAAATCAGAAGCCGCCACTGGCTCTTTCTATTCTGTACAGGTAGTCTTCGACTTATAAGAGTTTGTTTAGTGACCGTTCAAAGTTACAGTGGAAATTCAAAAAGTGACTTATGACTGTTTTTCACACTTATGAGCATTGCAGCATACCCATGATCACCTGATCAAAATTCAGGCACTTGGCAACTGACTCATATTTATGATGGTTGCAATGTCCTGGGGTCACATAATCTCCTTTTGTGACCTTCTGACAAGCAAACTCAAGGGGGAAGCCAGATTCCCTTAACAACCATGTTACTAAGTTACAACCTGCAGCAATGCACATAACAAAGGTGGCAAGAAATGTCGTAAAATGAGGGAAAACTCGCTTAACAAATGTTTCACTTAACAGGGGTGTCAAACTTCCAGCGTCACGTGACATATCATGACTTTTTCCCCCTTCACTAAACTGGGTATGGGTGTGGCCAGTGTGTGATGCATCTGGCCCACAGGCCGCAAGTTTGACACCCCTGATTTAGTAACATAAATCTTGGGCTGTTATGGTCGTTAATCGTGGACTATCTGTATATATCAGTCTACAGCAGGGGCCTCCAAACTTGGCAACTTTAAGATTTGTGGACTTCAACTCCCAGAATTCCTCAGCCAGCTAATTTTGGAGACCTCTGGTCTACACCAAGAACATTCCATCCAGTCTGGAGGACGTCGTTTAAATTCAAAGGATATTTACAAACTGGAGCATATCAGAGAAGAGCAACCAAGATGATAAAGGATCTGGAAAAAAAACATTTACAAGGAATGGTTGAAGATGTTGGGTATATTTAGTGTGAAGAAGATTATGGAGAGACCTGCTAGCTCTCCTCAAGCATTTGAAGGGCTTTTCTATAGAAGAGGGAACAGATCTGTTCAGAGGAGACAGCTGGACATCAGAAAAAAATTTCTAATGATAAGAGCTGTTCAATAATGAAACGATCTGTCTTCGTAGCTTCCTTCTCTGATGTGTATAAAAAGAGCTGGAAGGCCATGTATGGAGCATGCAGTATTAGTGGAATCCTACACTGGGCACAGAGCTGGGCTAGATCTGTGATGGCGAACCTATGGCACATGTGCCAGAAGTGGCACGCAGAGCCACTTCTGCCGGCACGTGAGACATCACCCAGAAGAGCCTCACTGTGCATGCACGCTTGCCACCCGCCCAACAGCTGATTGTCAAGTATCTAGCGTTGATGCGCAGAGGTGCACAGGAGGCACACGCGGGAGGTCGTGTGCACATGCAGAGAGATGCACAGCACACACGGGGTTGCACACGCATGTGGAGGAGGCGTGGGGAGACAGTGCGCATTGCCTTCTGGGTGCTGGCACGTGAGCGTGCATGCAATTTTCGGCACGGGAGCCCCAAAAGGTTGGCCACCACTGGGCTAGATTTGTTCTGACCCAAACCTTGTTCCAAGAAAACAAACATGAAACAGAGGTAACAGAAAACTCTTTTAATGATTCTTTATGAATTCTGTTCCTTCACGGTTAAAAGGCTGTTTCAAACTAATTGTCTCTGATAAGAATGAGCCTTGCCAAGGTTGTACAAGGCTGCCAAGAACACTAGATAAAGTTACTAAGAACTATTTCAAACACAAGTCTCCAAACACCAACCAAGATATTTCAAACGTCCACAAGGCTTGAGTGCAAAAACTTCTTTGCTTCCTGCAAAGAACTCCAGTTTCTCAGCTGGCTTTTATCTCTTGAGGGAGGGGCCATTACCTTGCAGCCTTACTCCTGAGTCGCCCGTGCTGCTGCAGCTTCTCTTTCCTTCGAGCAGCCCTGCGTGCACGCGCACTGGGCACAGACTCCCCGGGAACCTCTTCATCACTGCTGCCAGCCTCCACAATCTCCGAAGGCAGCAATCCACTCCCTGATGGTCCTGACCCCATCCCTGAATCACACGGAGGCTCTTCATCTGAGTCCTCGCTCTCCGAGACCTCAGCCATCCGCACATGCTGCTGCGAACCACAACAAGATTATCCCCAATCCTTCCATGTTATGACTATAAAATCTTGGGATTTTTGTATTCAAGGGCAAAAAAATTCAATTTTTGCATTCATGGACGAGATAAAAATGGGGAAGATATTTATAAAACCATTTTCTACAGTGAGATAAACCTACAATATATCAAACCTTTATATCTAAACTAGAATACCTAACTGTAGTTCAGACCACTTACTGTAGTGTAACAAAAACTCTGTGTCTTATGCTTGACTCCCCCCCTACATTGTAATTTTGCTTCTCTTACAGAAACTGTATTAACATTTTCTTACTGCAGGTTGTTAAGAGATGTCCAGAATTCTTTCTTAGCTTGTTCCCCAGATATCCAGATGTCAGACTGGAAAATAAATGAAATTATCTCCATTGCATGTCCAACACCGCACAACAACAACATATACTATCAAGAAGTCATGTGATACACTTCACATCAGGGGTAGGATTCTACTGGTTCTGTCCACCTCTGCAGAACCGGTAGCTCTGAAGAGCAGCAGACAGAGAGCATACATAGAACTGGTTCTATGTCTGCTGCTGTTTTGGCCCATCCACCTGCCCGGGCTCTTGCCTGACCTTTATTTCCTGCTTTTTCAACCTCAGCTGCTTTGCGCGACACAGCTGTGGTTGAAAAAGCAGGAAAATAGTGCTTTTTCAACCACTGCACACCCGCGCACAGTGCTGCTCAGCTGTCCAGGCAGCTAGCTGATGACACGCGTGCAGCAAAACGTAAAATCACCAAACTGGTAGTTACACCGGTCGGATCCGACCCCTGCTTCACATGCCAAAGAACCTCTGTCTGAAGAACTGGAAAGATGCTCCTGAGGCTTTTAAAACCGGACAGGCAGGCTTCTGCAAGAGGAAATGAAGACAGGATAGGTAGTGTGGTGTGGATGGAAAGAAAAGAGCTGAGATGTAAATCTAAGCATGTGCCTTTGATGACTGATGAAGCATTGGGATGGCAATGATAATACATTCCCACAGATCAGCTTACGTAACCAGAACATGGTGAAAGCAAGTTTCTCAAGCCATAATTTATAAGAATGAAATCTTTCTGAAATCTGAAGAGGTGCTCTCATGAAACATCAAATGATGTTTTCTCCAACACGAGTCACGAGATAAAACGATGAGGAGAAAAGTATACCACTTTCAGGTTTAGCAAACAGTTCAAAGCATGAAAAAGAGAAGCTCTTCTAAAATATTTCTCATCAATTTTGGCCGCTGCTCTACACTTCTTACTAGAAAGCAGAGGCCCACGGAGCTAGCCAAGAGGGCTCTGAACCAGGCCCACTTCATCAAGAGAAGTCTGGACAGAAACAGCAGCAGCAGCAGCAGCAGAGAATGGTGCCAAGAGGTTGGGAGAGCTGGAGGAAGTGTAGAAAAACTGGAGTTCAAATCCTCACCAACTTTTGTCCAGCTTAACCCACCAGCTTTGAAGATAAAATAAGGAAGGAAAGCATGTGTTCCATGTTCAGGTTCTCATGGGAAAAGTCAGATTATCAGCGAAATAAATTAATATGCAGCTATTTGGCCTTTTTAACTTTCCAATTTAGTGCACAGTCTCTGTGGCTTATAACTTCCAATACACATGTAATCTCCAAAGATCATCAGATAAACTATTGTGTCAAAGAGAATGGCTCTTCTCCCTAATATGGCTCAAGAAAATCAGCTAATATGCTTCAAGGAATTAAGACTAGGGAGGACTCAATAAAGGGAGGCCTCCATTTCTTATCTCAAGGAGCAGAGTCCCAAAGAGAAAGAAACCACTAAAGATGTACTTAAGTTTTGACTGAGCAAATCATTTGCCTTCAGGCCAATTAGGTACCTAATTAGGTACCTAACTTTGATGCACTGTTTAAAGATATCTGTCAGGGTAGTAATGGTTTAATTAGCTGATCAGCTGCTGTAAGGTTGTAATTCTGTAATACTGTAATGTTGTAATAATGATGCAATGGTAGCAATGAGTCAGCAGGGTTATTTGACTGCTACCACTTTAAGAGGTTGTAATATAAGAGAGACGCTGTGAAGGCGTCTCTCTTTCTCCATGTATGCTTCCAGGGTGTAGCTGATTACTGATTGCTGTTTGTTCAAGGCCTGTATCAAATATAAATAAATAAATAAATATATATATATATATATGTGTGTGTGTGTGTGTGTGTGTGTGTGTAGGTCTTGGTGTATTCAGGTCTTGTCCCGTGTAAGGTTGAGAATACCTTGGCAACGTTTCGATGAAATCTCATCCGTCATCTTCAGGCTGGTGTCTTCAGCTTCGTTCTCCTGGGAGAAGCTGAAGACACCAGCCTGAAGATGACGGATGAGATTTCGTCAACGCCAAGGTATTCTCAATCTTACAGGACAAGACCAATACACCAAGACCTACATACCTTTACCCGTGAAAATCTACGAATATATATATATATATATATATATATATATATATATATATATATATATATGCTTTTGTAGGGATAAAACCACTATATGTAACTACAAACCTGTGTGCCCATATTTGCTCCTGGGTTGTCTCATCTAGTCACTGTATGCACTCTGACAATATCACCACCACTCCATTTTCTCCTCACCCTACAAAAATGGAATAATAAAAAGGAGTCCAGGATGACACTATATGAGATCAAGTCCAGGTTACAAAAACAAACAAAAACAAGCAAGCATTCCAATTTAATAACACAGTGAACACAATAATCAGATTGTAACATCAATAGAATGTGGGGAGAATGTTTAGGTAGATATCATTGAAGAATAACATTTTTATTTGTAATGTGTAGGACCATCTGGCTATCCTGAAGAAGCCAAGAAATCATCAGGAATAATGAATAGTTATGTTCGATTCTTACCTCTATATTAGTTCAAAAGGGAAGTGAATTCTATACAGAGAAATGCAGAGACTTATCTGCTGTTCGATAATGAAGGCAATAAAGGCTCTGAAGATGGATAATATATCTTCCCTTTTCACTACAAGGCCACAACTCACCACAGACACTGAGCAAAATCCAGACCAATAATCAGTGAGCCTTTGATCCACAAAGTTACCATTGATTATTTTCATATTATGTGCAAGGTCTAAAGAATAAAAAACTAGAATTTATTAGCCAACAAATCTTTGAGATGAAGATAAATCAAGATTTTCCAGGCTATTATTTCTCTCAAACGAAAAGATGCCAATAATTATTAAAAGATGCCATATGCAACCACTATTTTGAATAGAAAGATGTTGGTCTTCTTCTTGTAAATACAGAAAATATTCCTCAAATACTGAGGATTGAGTGCCAAGCTACTGCAACCAGGCTAATTGTCTAAATGGCAGAGCCAGCCCAACAACTCAAGATCACAAAGGAAGTCAAAGGTGGACATGGGTACCAATGCTTGGAAGATCTGCCCTCTTATTTTACAAGTGAAAAAAATAGTGCATTGTATCTTGCTATCTCTGGAGGAACATTAAATTTACTGCAGTTAAAAATATGGGCAGTTGATACAAACTAACCCACAAATGAGATGCTGCTCAGGAGATAAAAATAGCCACTAAAGCTGTGTCTACCTGGTTACATAAAAGTAGCAAAAGCTGTCTGGATGCCTGACTCAGCCTGTGACAGAAAAGGCCTTAGGAGGGGCAGGTATTGCTCTAGCTGGGATCCTCCATTCAGAGGGATAGTTTGGAGCATCCTGTAAGCAGAAGAACGATCAGGGATTATCATCAGCAAATAAAAAACTTATATAAGACCTTAGACCCTAGGATGTACCTTTATGCAAAATGGGTATTTTCAAACAAGATCCCAAACAGATGCCTAATCAAAAATCATTATCTGTGTATTACAGATCCAATTAGAACCATGCTCACTGGGTGGCAGATAATTTCCCATTATATTCTTGAGTCAATGACATAGTTGCACCTTCACAGGTATTTCCCCATTTTAGGTTCCATGGTTTTCTTTTTAACAACCTGTTCTTTTCATATCACTTAACAGCATGTGCACACTTACTATCTTAAAGCTATAGAACATTTTCTGGATGTGATTATTCATTCTGTTATAGAAGAGCCCAGTCTGGCATCTTGATACCACGTTCACATGTCAAATTACAAACACTGAAAAAACACTGTAGCATTTTTACTTTAGTGGCATTTTTACTAAAGGTGAACAGATTTTCAAATTGAGTTTGACTCCTAAAGACTGTATCCACATGTTGCAGAACTGATTTCTCTTTGGGATGGTTTTTCAACTTTCCAGCCTAGCCAAAAGCTTTGGAATTGCCTATCTAAATATTATCTGGATTTCTGAGCTCAGTCAAAGACCTCTAAATGCTGCCGTGTGCTTTCTTTAAAAAAATGAAAATAGCTAGATTCTCCAGTAACAAAATGAGTTCTAGATTTTTTTTAACTATTGTGGCTTCATTTTTCAGAATTCTGGGAATTGTAGCTTTTCTGAGTTTCAGGGTTATATTTGAGAAGTTCCTTCCATTGGAAATCAAGTAGATCAAACAATCCGAACTACTAGGTTAGCTCCATCATATCAGGGTCTCCAGATGTTGAAGCCAAATTGCTTCCCTACTGTTTTCTTTTATGAAAAACTGAAATGATAGTCACACAATCTGACTTTCTATTGGCCTACACTAGCAACCCACCCCACTGCAACCATTTAAAGAGCAACTACTGTATAGCCAATGAATTACCAAAGTATTCCTAGACATGGTTTTGTAAAGACAATTGGGAAAATAGGTAAATGTAGTGATGAAGATATACAAAGAAGGAACACCACTCAGACCCATAGTCAGCTCCATAGGCTCACCTCTACAGAATCTCACCAAATTTCTCACCAAACAACTCCAGCCCTACACAGAATCCATCACCTCACATGTACAAAACTCTTTCCACTTCATAGAAACAATAAAGAAACAAAACCTACAACCCAGTGACCTACTTGTGAGCTTCGATGTCATATCCCTCTTCACCCAAGTACCTATTAAAGAAGCCTTGACAGCTATCCAAAACAAATACAATCCCCCTAAGCACATCCTAGATCTGACCAACCACTGCCTAACCAACACATACTTCATCCACAATGGACAAAGATACAAACAGATAGAAGGAGCACCTATGGAATCACCCCTCTCACCCGTCATCGCTAACCTATACATGGAACACTTTGAAACCAACGCTCTAGACAAATCCGAACACAAATCCAAACTCTGGCTTAGATACGTAGATGACACTTTCGTAATTTGGCCACACAGGAAAGAAA
This sequence comes from Naja naja, assembly GCA_009733165.1. Lineage (NCBI taxonomy): Eukaryota > Metazoa > Chordata > Lepidosauria > Squamata > Elapidae > Naja > Naja naja. Next base: position 168,225,783 of record CM019149.1, read on the forward strand.
AACTGGACAACTTCCTCACACATCTCAACAGCCTACACCCCAAAATACAATACACCATGGAAACAGAAGCCAACAACCAACTTCCCTTCCTGGACGTCTTAATTTTCAAAAAACCCAATGGCTCCCTAGGACACACCATCTACCGGAAGAAAACACACACCAACCGCTACTTAAACGCACAATCCCATCACCACCCTGCACAGATCAACTCTGTAGCCAAGACCCTCATCTCCACAACCAAATGCCTAGCCGACAAAGACCACCTCAGAACAGAATTACACACCCTCACTAACGTATTAATTTCCAATGGATTCCAAAGAAACACAATTACCAACCTAATCCTAAGGGAGTCACCCCCCCAAAACCGAGACACAGAACAGGATAACGGTATCGTCTTCCTCCCCTACATCAAAGGCACCACAGATAAAATCAGCAAAATTCTCCATAAACACAATATCAGGACAGCCTTCAGCACTGACCAAAAAACAGCCAACATCTTAAGAAACCCCAAGGACAAGATCCAGCTAGAAAACCAAAGAGTTTATGAAATACCATGCAAAAATTGCCCAGCCACATACATTCAACAAACCAACAGGAGAATAAATGCATGCATCACAGAACACAAGAATGCAGTCAGAAAAGAAGAAAATACTTCCTCCCTTTTCCAGCACCTTAAAGCCACAGGACATGTAATTGATTTTGAGGGAACTAAATTAATCTCCAATACTGAACACTTCAACAACAGAATAATTAGGGAAGCCATCAAAATAGAGAAACACCGCCATAACATGAATAAACGGGACATCTGGAAACTAGCCCTTATCAACAAATGAGTCCCAGCCACAAAAACCAACACTGGACCCAAAACAACACATGATGCCACCACCAATCTCCCTCACCAGACTCAAACGCAAACCCATCCCACAGACGAAAAACAATCACCATCCAGAAACCAGACCACGGCTGCATCACCAGCTGCTATACCCTCTGACCCCCAAACTAAGCAAACTGACACACGTCATGAACACATAGCCAGACCTCAAACTTGGAGCCAAACCAAAGCCCAGAACATTACATCACAGCCATCCGCTCAGGATATCACATCACGGAACTCGGGAGGTTACACCACAAAACCTCAGGATGTTACAACACAGCCAACGACCCAGGAGATTACAGCACAAGACCCAGGATGTCACAACAATAGAACTCAGAAGGTCATCACACAGCCCATTACCCAGGTTGTTACAACACAAAAGGCTGATAGACACACAGCCAGTACCTCAGCCACACAGGGTCTTACAAAAAAGCCAACCAAACTGCAAACATCAACTCCATCAACCAATCAAGAAGTAACAACACAGCCAACCAACCCGCTTACAACAGAGGCAGCACACCACACCTCACCACCAGTATTTATAGAGAGACGGCAGCTCCAATCACACTTTGCTCGCACAAGCACGAAGCCGGAAGTACCAGCCTGAATATGGCAAGTGGGACCTCATTGAAACGTCACCAAGATACTCTCAATCTTACACAGGAAAAGACCCGAACACGCCAAGATCTGCATATATATACATATATACACATATATATATACACACATATATATATACACACATATATATATATACATATATATATACATATATATATACACACACACGTATATATACATATATATATACATATATATGTAGGTCTTGGTGTATTCGGGTGATACTTGGTGTATTCGGGATGATACTTCCCGCCTACCAGACATCTGGAAACTAGCCCTGGTCAACAAACGAGTCCCAGCCACAAAAACCAACACCGGACCCAAAATAACACAGGATGCCACCACCAATCTCCTTCACCAGACTCAAACCCAAGCCCACGCCATAGATGAAAGGCAACCACCATCCAGAAACCAGACCATGGCTGCAACACCAGCTGCTACACCCCCTCCAACCCCCAAACTAAGCAAACTGACACACGCTATAAACACATAGCCAGACCTCAAACTCAGCCAAACCAAGGCCCAGAATGCCACATCACAGCCTTCCACCCAGGATACTACATCACAGAACTCAGGAGATCACAACACAAAACATCAGGAGGTTGCAGCACAGACAACGACCCAGGAGATTACAGCACCACACCCAGGACGTCACAACAATAGAACTCAGAAGGTCATCACACAGCCCATTACCCAGGTCGTTACAACACAAAGGCTGAGAGACACACAGCCAGCACCTCAGCCACACAGGGTCTCAGGAAAAAGCCATCCAATCTGCATACATCAACTCCACAAACCAATCAAGAAGTAACAACACAGCCAACTCTAGAGTTTAAAAGGGAAAACAGCCATCACACACTTCTCCCAGGAGAACGAAGCTGAAGACACCAGCCTGAAGATGACGGATGAGATTTCGTCGAAACGTTGCCAAGGTATTCTCAATCTTACACGGGACAAGACCCGAATACACCAAGACCTACATACCTTTACCCGTGAAAATCTACGAAAACATAATACATATATATATACATATATATACACACACACATATATATACATATATATATATACATACACACATATATAATTCCTGTTTTTTCTTCTTGGGCTATTGAGCCTTCAATGTTTTGATTTGTGATGCCACATAATTGCAATAGTAAAACAGATAAGCCACATTTACACTCCCTTCAGAACTTCCATGTTCACTGTAAGGATAACTGGCAAAGCAGTTGAGGACCCAAGGTTGTTGGGGGCAATTAGCTGACTTTGTAAAAATGCCGCTTAGTAATAAGCAGGCATATACAATGGAATGAAGGCTACTGCTGAGCACACTGGGTTGTATCCCAAAAATTGTAAGCCGCCCTGAGTCTCTGGAGAAGGGCGGCATATAAATGTAATTTAAAAAAAAAGCAAATAGAGAAGATCCAAATTTCATGTAAGGAATTAGGTCAACAAACATTGATAAGATAGATAGTCCAGGAATGTTGGAGATCAAGATTTCCAAGTTTTCCTTCCCAGTTTCAGGTGCTGCTTGGGGGGGGGGTCAATTAAGGCAATATCATTTTAACACAAAATCCACTTCCGTTCATACAGTAGGTGAGAGAATATTATTGCATATCCATGCAATATTGCATGGATAATAATATCCAATAATATTGTATATCCATGCAATATCAGTCTCAATATTCTGTGCCCCCTACCCCAAGAAGGAGCCCGTAAAAGAAAAACTTTTAATTTTAGTTAGTAAAGCGGTAAAGGAATAGCCCTGGGAAGTTCTTCATGTGTATTTTTAAAATGTAATTTCTAAAGAGAGACAGAATCCAACTCATCCAACTGATGCATTTTCTTGATCTAATTGTTCAGAAAAGGAAAGCTGTATATTTTTAAAATGTAATTTTTAAACAGAGACGGAATCCAACCCGTCCAACTGATGTGTTTTCTTGATCTAATTGTTAAGAAAAGGAAAGCTCCAAACTGTACAGGATTCTGCTTCAGATAAAGGAATTCTGCAAAATCCCTTCTAACGTAACTACAATTGAAGATTTACTCAGAAACTTCCGGGATCCAAATTAGTTTCTTTTGCATGTCGATGACAAGTAACATGGGAACTTAATTAATTTAACAAACTTGGATGATGCCTTACAGTAACTGGGGAGGCAATTTTAAGCAACATAACTCATAGTGCAAGTAGAAATGTGTTCACTTTTGCTACAGGCTGATTAGCAAGGGGAAAGGAATAGCGGGATATCAAACTTTCCATTTTATGGGTGGGAACCTACTGAACAAAGATTTCACTTCTTCCCTCCCTCCCCCCCTCCCCCCTCATACACACACACACACACACACTGGCTCCCTCACTACATCTCCATTTGAAAATAGGAGGTGAAGAATCAGCAGCCTCTTCTAATGAACTCAGCAGTCGGGGTCTTCCACCATTGCTCCCTCTGACCCTTCCATCCACTCCATTCCCAGCCGGTCTTAATTGCCCCCCAAGGAGTTGCTGCAGCCAAGGCCAGAGATAGCTGTGGCTTTGCTGCCACTCTACTCATCATGCCGGGCATTTCTCAGCAAAACAATCAATGCCACTCAGTAAACCCACATTCAATCGTCAGCACTCTTATATAACATATTCTGCATTTGCTGCTCAGCTTTGAAACAACTAGAGAGAGAGAGAGAGAGAGAGAGAGACACACTGAAAAAGCAGCCCTGAATGCTTTGGTCCTTACAAACTTTCAGGGAAACTTCCCTAAATTTTGCTGTGAAAGGAACAAAAAACATTCCCTATGAATGAACACACACATTACACACAGAGAGACACTCGCAGACACACACACCACTTGCTGTGCTATTGGGCTCCATTATTTCTGCTGTCTTTAATACACCATTCCTCTCATCCTGCGGGGGTACCTTCGACATTGGCAGATCTCCTACTTCCTCCCTCTGAGGAGAGTCTCCCAGGCTCTCCCCCCATCTCCACCTCCCCGACCCCCTCCCCAGCCTCCAACCCCTCTTCTGTCTCTCCCTGCACTGGGTGCTGCATGTTTCTCTACACCTGTAAGGAACAGAGCTTTTTGAAAGATCACCCGGAAAAGTACAGGCCTTAATAGTGAAATGAGGCTGGAGATGCTGCTGTATCTAAGGATAATCCCTGGAAAATAGAACATCAACGAGGGAAAGATACATTCAGTGATCCAAGCCAGGCCTGACCACACATCACTGCCCCTCAATATGTTTAGAACTGAAACCTTTTAAATATGTGTTTTGTTTTAAAACATACCCTACACTTTTTCACACGCACCTACTTACTTGGATAAGCAGTATATTTTTGGCTCCCTAAGCTACCCTGTTAACAAGAAGTTCTCTTCTTTCATCAAATGGCAGCATTCTCTCTCTCTCTCTCTCTCTCTCTCTCTCTCTCTCATACACACAAACACACATATATACATACATACAGAAACACACAATCCCGATTTTTCACTTCAAGTTTTCCACAAGGTGGGTTTTGGAACCATTTGCCTTGTGTATAAATCCCCCATAATCTTGCCCTATATTTTCCTTCTGATAAAGGATCCTTGGAGATCAGAAGTACAGCTCCTGGACTTGAGATGAAATGAAGCAAATTGACACAGAATGTGCTATATTTAATTCACAACAACAGCCAAGGGCAGTCCAAGGAGCCTGACTCTTCCCGTTCCTTCCTCCAGGCCAGGGCCTGCGATATGTTGGGCCTACAACTCTACCCCGAAAAATTCTGTACATCAGTTCCATGGTACCCTTTTCCCCACTACCACCTGAGGAAAGAGATAAGATAAATGCCAGGAAGAAAAACAACTAAGGCTTTTAGAAAGAAAGAAAAACAGTGATTCCAAGCAGAAGACAACACAGTCTGAAAACATTCAGCTGTGGGCATTATTGAAAACAACCACTCAGCCATGCTCAAGGCAGCACAAAGCAGATTTGGCTGAGAAATCAGGCAGGGGAACTAAAGTGCAAGCAATGCCCAGGCCAGTTCCGGCTGCCAGCTTTAGCAAGAAGGACCAAATTCTGTTGGCGCATGGATGGTCTGGTACGCTGTATCCTGGAAGGCATTCAATAGTCCAACAGGAGGGAGAGAATAAGGAGATGAGTGTAACTCTCTATGAAATAAAGATTTCTCAAAAGAAATGGATATTAAATTATTTGAGGGGAAAGGTAACAGGATGGATTGGTTTTAACCTAGACTATCCATAAGCACATTTGATAAATTATTTTGGCTTCTCCATTGTGTAGGAAGATTTGCTGTACAGTAATTCCCTTGTCCCGTACCCCAACATGGCTCACAAAATTAGACCACAGATTTGCAAAGTATATTCTGTACCTACCTCCACCCTACCCCCACTTAGTCACCATCACTGACTATTGCACCATAATCTTTTGCCTGACTGCAACTGTGGCTCCCAGATCCCATTATTACCGAACTGTTCAGTGACTTCTTACTCAGTTTACCAGGGCTACATAATTCTTACTGCTTGCCTTACCACCAGCCACACCACTCTTTCTGGTTCAGAGAAAGCATATAAGTAAACCCACATGGTTGGATACCCTCTTTGCCCTATGTTCAACTTCACAGGGTTACTTTCCTTGGCTCCAATCTCTGTTTTGTAACTGTGCTTGCATGGATCTTCCCTGGAATGTCATCACTGAAAACTGTCATCCCTTAAAATACTGTGTTGCAAATCCCTTCTTATTTATTAGTCATTTCTAAAGCAATATGACTCATGTTCATATCCATCCAGTTCATGATTTCCCCCCATTTTACAAATGCAAGCATAATGCTGGCTGTTGCCCACCTTGTCTGATGAATACATGGCAATACACAACTTGTGAATATAAGTAGACAAGGCTGAGACTCGCTAAGCAAACTGGAAGCCTCATTTTAATGTCTCAACTAGACCATGCCATGGTTTGTGTACTCAAAAGAAATAACTACGTCACATCCAGCATAGTCCCACAAAGGGATTAACCCATGGCTCAAATGCCAATCCTGATGTTTCCCATCCCAGTTTTACGTCAGAAACTTACTTGGGAAACATCAGGATTTCTGGCCCAGTTCCAGGTCTCTGCCACACAAACTGCTATGCAGCTTGAAACCCAACACTAGATCAGAGAGAGAGAAATGGATAAAGAAAGGTGTACTGCAAAGAGAAACTGGAAAAGCATGGAGATTTAGACAGACGGCAGATTTAGAATGATGCAAGGAAGCCTAAGGCAGGAAGAGGCAAAATATAGAGGGATGTGAGCAGTGATTAGAGGCAATGAGTGCTTTCTCTACAATAGCATGTGTGACCCTTTCTCTTTCCACTCCCGAGCTGTGGTTTCCTTTCTTGTTTAGCAAAATGGGGATAAAACTCTGGTTAAGCCGCTGACATCTATGTCAATGCTAGGCCTATAGATAGGAGGGAGGCAAGTGAATAGCCACTGTAATCAAGAAGTCAGGCAGGATTAGCAGACAATCCCTAGGATTCAGTGGCAGAGATCACAGATCAGAATGGCTTCCCTCCCTGGGCCATTCTTGGATGAGGCTTAGGTATCCAGGAAAGGGGAAGCGGTGGCAACCAGATCTGCAGGGATGGGGGTGAGAAACACAACATGTTATTTTGACAGTGGGATACAGTGTCAAAGATTGGGGGGACAATAGGGAGGGAAGAAATGTCCACATGACTGGGACTGATTAACTGAGAAGAATCTGGCCTGAGGCGAAGCACACAGCTGGTTAAAGAGATTGTAGAAGACAACCTGAAGCGTGTGGATTTGTTTGCAAGGTCAAAACAGGCTTCTGCAGAACTGGATAAGGAATTTGCAAACAGAGAAATAGATGAGAAAAGTATGACATCAAAAGAACGTCCGCTTGGGATGCTGGAGGTATTCCTGCTTATGACCTTTTTGTTTTTGTTGCTGTTGTTGCTGAAGTTCTTCTTTGAGTGATCTGACTCCAGACCCTGACAGCTTTAGGTATTTTACTCCCCCAGCCACCCATCAAATGCCGAGCAACACAAAAGCAGTACTTTTAGTGGTGGAAAAGCTGACCAGGATAGTGTGTCCTCATTTTCATTTCCATCCTCTGTTATTTTGAGACTTCCTCTCCTTTACAATCTCTGTTTATCCCCCTAGGCAACAGAGATCAGAAGGCTCTCAATTATGTCTCCTGGAATGCAGGGAGATATGAGAAAAGAACAAGCTTTCTCTATGTACCTCCATCCAAGCCTGTGCATTTTTCTATCCCCCTCCTCACCCCAAACCAGGCATACTCATAGTCCAGACATGCAGCCAGTTTATTCAAAAGCTGGGCCAGCCCCATAATTCAAATCTGTGGGGACATTCTTGTGACCAAGTGCTCCTCAAAGGAGTGCTGTTCATATACTGTAAACATGCCTTTTTTTAATTTTGCTATAAATTGAATAACTCGGAATCACCACCGGCATCTAAGTCAACTCCCACTAGAATTCAACTTTTATCCCTAACAGGCACTACATGGAGAGAAGACTTCAACCTTTCTCTAACGCCATGAATGGAAAGTGCCCAAGAGGATATAGTGGGTCAAAATTGAGAAGGGAGGAAATGACCCATGATCGGTACCCATTGAACCTGCATTCAACTTGAACCCTTCTTTTGCCCCTTCTAACTAACTCAAAATAATTCTCCTGAAGTATGTAAAGAGAATTGTAAGACAGTATCCCAATCAACATCAATGCCAATTCCAAATAAGGGGCAGCTTCATAATCTGACCCATCTCCGCCCCCCCCACTAAACAGAGAGAAAGTCTCTGAACGTGGGGAAAGAGAAAAAGGAGGAGCATCAGGCTGCATATGGGAGCAATCCATGCACAAAGATCTAGGTCAACACTGATGCTTCAAGCGTCAGTTTATCAAACAGTTTATCAGAATAAGGGATTCATCCAGTCAATCAGTCAGCTGCTCGCTCTTTCTTTCTCTCCCTCTCCCCCCTCCTCTCTCCCCCTCCACATCTCCTGCCTGGCAACCAGCTCTCCTCTCTCACCCAACAACCCTTGAGTAAAGTGGGGGGACGACGACTTATTCCATAGCCAGGCAATGCTGAAACAGGGTTCCCAAGTTGACGGGGAGTCTGGAGATGCTGTTTTCAGGGGTGTGCAAAGAACAAGGATGATCCATGTCTCTGGAGTTTTTATTATGGTCCCCCAATTGTCCCGCACAGCCTTCTCTTCTGCTGGGATGTCCTCCTCACTGCATTGTAAAGCTCTCTCTCGCCCCTCACGGTGCATCTCATTTCTCCCCACCTCATCTTTCCCTGGGTGCTGCTGTTCAGAACAGTTCAATAACTTCCACCTTGTGACGCAGACCTGAGCCTTGTTTAAAGAGGGGAGGGGAGGTTATAATGCAATCAGGTTGTGGGTTTCTTTGGAATTCCGATGCCGTAAAACTGCATAGACCTGGGAGGGGGAAATACCAAGCAGGGATCTTAAGGAAGTGCCCTTCACCTACCACCTTTTTTTTTTTTTTGGACAGGCTTTCGACAGCCATCACTTCTCATCTGAAAAAGAGGCTATCCTGGTTAAGGGCAGCAGGGGAAATTTTGCTATACCTCCGTGGCTTTGAGGAAAGGGCAAGCTAGAGAATCCACACTGGGATTATAAGGAACGGCACGACAAGAGAGCCTACGGGGCAAAAAAAAAACCAAGTGAAGCGAGAAGAAGGAAAACGGGGGAAGGAACAAGCTACCTAAAAGAGGGCGAGGGGAAGAGCGAGGAGACTCAGGAAAAACTGAACGACGGACGCCGAGGTGCAAAGATGCGGGGGGAGTCAGAAGCCCGGAGAAGCCGCCACTCACCTAGGATCATCCCTGTTCAGCTTTCGCTGCGGAGCAGCACCTTGCGTCTGGTCTGGCCGCGGCGCAGCAGGGATGGCAGCTGCCTAGGCAGAGGATCAGCAGCTGCTGCTGCCTCCGCCGCCGCCTCTTCCTCCGCCTCTCCCGTGTCCGCTGCAGCGGCGGTGGCGGCGGCGGCGGCAGCGGTGCTAGGAACGGCCCAGACTACACAGCAGCAGGAGCAGCGGTGGCGGCAGCAGCAGCAACGATGCAGGGCCCCCCGGAACAGCAGGGCTCGCGACGGAGAGAGCCGGAGTAAAAGGAGGCATCGCCAAAAAAATGTCAGCGCGGCGAAGCACAAGCTTTCGCTCTGCCACCCCCGGGCAAGGCGGCTCGCGCACACCCTCCCTGCTTCGCGATTGGTCGCGGCGCCAATTCGGGCGCCCAATGAGAGGGACCAAAGACAACTCGGTTCCAAAAAGAAAAAAGAAAAAGAAGGAAAAGAAACTGAAGAAAAGAGGGGGGGAGAACACCTCAAACGGGAGGGAGGCTTTTTTTAAATACTTACCCATCCCCGCCCCCCCCCGCCCGCACGTCCGAAATGTTGCCGGCGAACGCTCACCGCAGTGGCAAGCCAAAGCAGGTAAAACGCACCTTCAGCGCGTCGAGAACGTCGCCGCTCGCGCTGAGGCGCGCGTACTCGAGAGCGCGCAAAACGCCCGACGGCTGAAAGATCGAATCCGGGCCGGGTTCCAAATCCCTTACTTGGCGGGGTGGCACAAAAAAAAAAGAGGTGGGGGGGAACGGCGCGTCGAATGCTACAAAACGTATAGTCGCAAGACCTGCTTCGGTCTTCCCGATTAAATTTGTGGTAGCAGTTCAGACTTTTCCCATAGAATAGAATAACTTTATTGTCACTTGGAAATTGTGCACTAATCGGCGTACATTAAAATATTTCGTTGCATAACGGCTCTCAAAGGGTCATCACCTCTGATATACACTGCATAAGCATGACAGAATAAATAAATAAATAAATTCAAAATTATGCACTATGTATAAAATTATGTGTAATGCAAAAGTATGTATGTACCAAAGACAAAGAGGGCAGTCGGTTGGATTCGTTGTCTTCACTGAGTGAATCCCATAACCGAGATACGGTTTGAGGAAGCCTCAGTTGCCTGGTGCTAGAAGACCCCTCTAAATCAAAGCCAAAAACATATCAAAAGTGACCCTTGAGTCGAGCTGAACTCCTGCTGACTTCATACAATAGGCTCCTACAGCTTTTCTTCAAACCATTTAGTCACCTAATCTGCCTATGCCATCTTCTGGCTAGCAAGTTATCTGATTAGCATGCAACTTTATAATCTCTCATCCAAATCCTGACCGCCTCCGAGCCTACTCAGCTTTTTGGCAGCAACTGTGATCAGTCAAGTATTGCTACTTTGCTATGACATCACTGACTCCTTTTTTTATAAAGTACAAAAAGATTTATTTATTTATTTATTTAGCCTATGGCAAATACATGAACTTATAGTGGTTCAAATGTGTTAATGTCCAGTCTACCCAGCCATTCAAGGACACTGTTATGTATGCAGGTTTAAAGTCATTGGTTTAGTTTGAACTGTTCTTGTAAAATGTAAGAAATGATTGGTTTAAAAAGTGCGGGAAAACCCTGCATTCTGATTGGCTGGAAACTGCGGCTGCTAGCTATAAGTAGCAGCCGCAGCCCAGCCAAAGTGGGTTCATTCTGAGCTGTAGTCACTAATAAACAAAGAGCTTGAAGCACTCCGCGTCTGTCTCTTCATGCAAACTTAACAGACACGGTGGTCTATGTTGAAAAAAAAATCAGACATTGGGCTGGTGTAAGCTCTTGATGGACATTCAGACACAATGGGATGGATATTTTGTTGAGGAGCACCACAGTCACACTGAGGGGTAGAGACAAGACCCCACTTAAGCAATGAGTCTGGCAGACACCATGTTGGGTACGGATCCTGTTCAGAGTTGACGAATGGTGGCGAGGAAGGTCAAAACCTGGCACCTTTTGTGTAGGGTCATCTATGTAACTGCCTGTATCTGGGCATTAGTACAAAAGATAAGTGGGTTAGTACAAAAGATAAATGGGTTCCAGACAAAACATGTTAGATCATAATGTAGTGACCCAGGCATTAAATCATAATGTAGTGACCCAGGCCACCATGGTATGTTATGTTTGACATGTTGCATGAACACAGCAATGTAGCAATTTAATTTTTTAATTGTATGTATTTTGCCAAAAAATTATGAACGGATTTACTTTCTGATGTATAGGGTGTTCTTTTGCTAGCAAATGAATCAAATACTGATCGCCCTGTGCGAGCACACAGTCTGGGACTCCTCGGGGTGCCATCCACACAACAATGTTGGCTGGCGGTGCCCTGGGGAAGGGCCTATTCTGTATCGGCTCCCGCCTTATGGAACCAACTACCCATTGAGCTCCGGCTGGCTCCCGATCTCTCCTCTTTCCGGCGCGATCTAAAAACCTGGTTGTTTTTACAGGCTGGGCTGGACTGATCTCCTGGGGGAGAGGGTGGGATTTAATTCAATTTTAATTCGGTTTTTATAGTTGTATTTGGCTTGTCATGTTTAATCTCTTTTTATATTATTTATTGTTCTATGTTTTTATCTGTGAGCCGCCCCGAGTCCTTTCAGAGAGTGGCGACATACAAGTCAAATTAAATAAATAAATAAATAAATAAATAAATAAATGAATGAATGAATGAATGTACAATGCCAAAAATTTAAGGCTTGGGGTAAAACCCGAGAGCCCTCACGCTCTGAAGTACCTCAAATAGAGCATAAGTAACAACTGCTTGAAATGGTTTGATGATTCACACACTTTACCATTTAGAGAGAGCCTCACATAAATAATTACATTTGAAAACTAACATTCTATATCCACAGTTTTCTTTCGGAACATTACATGCTGAAACTACTAGCTATTTGTTATGCATGGTTTTGATAATATATTACATGAATCCAGTCACTGTATTTGTAAACTTTGATTTTTATACTGTATTTGTAAAATTTGTACATTGGAACATATAAAGTCAGTAAGAACAGTGGGGCTTAAAAGTTTGTAAATTTTGAATTTTTGATATTTCTGCATAAATATAACCTAAAAGATTATTTGTTCTCTGCACAAATCCTAGAACTAGATAAAGAAAATTAAACAAATGAGTCAAAAGCATTACACTTGCTCATTTATTCATTGAGGAAAATGATTCAAAGCTAAATATTTATGTATGGCAAATGTATGTGAATCTTTGCTTTCAGAATCGAAGTCCCCACCTTGCAGCAGCAGTAACTGCAATTATAGGTAGTCCTCAACTTATGACCATTCTTTTAATCATTGTACAAAGTTGTCCCAAAGGTGCTTTTTCAAAAGGCTACTGGACTTTCTGATTTTTCTTTGAAGACATTTTGCTTCTCATCCAAGAAGCTTCTTCAACTTTGACTGGATAGTGGGGAATGGAAGGATTTATACTCCTTGCAGACAAGCTGGTCATTTGCATTCTTTTAGAGATCCATTGAGGCCACTTGGAGGTTTATTTGTGGTTGTCAGGATCACCTGAGTACTGCAAATGGCTGTGGAGCCTTCTTGGAACTGCTGAAAGGACTGTGTTGTAGACTGGTGATAGATGATGTCGTATTATCTCTCCCTCTGTTGAGAGAGGGCTGTTCAATTTTGACACAGATGGCCTCTTTGACCCCTCTTTCAAACCAGCGGTCCTCTCTGTCCAAAATGTGGACTTTGCTGTCTTCAAAAGAGTGGCCTTTGTCTTTTAAATGCAGATGGATTGTTGAATCTTGTCCTGATGGGTTTGCTCTCCTATGTTGTGACATGTGTTTATGAAACTGATCCTTGAACTTACAAGCATCCTAGCATCCCTGTGGTCACATGATCACAATTTGAGCGTTTGGTGACCAGCATGCATTTACAATGGTTGCAAAATCCCAGGATCGTATGATTGCCATTTGTGACCTTCCCAGAAACTTTCAACATTGCATGCTGCTTCATGTTTGTCTGTTGTGTTGCTGGGTGTTTGCCAGTCATCCATCTTTGCTGCTGCTTACTATTGCTGCTGACATTTTTTGATGCAGCTTCACGTAAACTTAAGAGTTGTTAACCTAATCCTATGTAGCTTTTTCTCTGGTAATATCACACTATTAACTAGAGCATACAAAACATTTGCTAGACCAATACTTGAATACAGCTCATCAGTCTGGAACCCGCATCTGATATTAATACAGTTGAGAAAGTCCAGAAATATTTCACAAGAAGAGTTCTCCACTCCTCTACTCGTTGCAGAATACCTTATGCCACTCTTGAAATTCTAGACCTAGAAAACCTAGAACTATGCCGCCTTCGGTCTGATCTAAGTATAGTATATAAAATCATACATTGCAATGTCCATCCGGTCAATGAATACTTCAGCTTCAACCATTACAATACAAGAGCACACAATAGATACAAACTCAAGGTAAACTGCACCAAACTTGATTGCAGGAAATACGACTTCAGCAACAGAGTGGTCAATGTCTGGAATACTCTACCTGACTCTGTGGTTTCTTCCCCAAACCCCAAAAGCTTTAATCTTAGACTGTCTACTATTGACCTCACCCCTTTCCTAAGAGGTCTGTAGTGCATAAGCGCACCAACATGCCTACCGTCCCTGTCCTATTGTTTCTTTTTATTTTTCTTATATGTATCCATTTCATGTATTCATAACTATGTTATACCTGTTATCTTATAATCGCTTGACAAAATAAATAAAATAAATTGTCATCTGTGACTTCTGACATCTATCACTATTGGCATTGTGACTCTCCATTGTTCATCTGGATAGGTTGGTCTCTTCAAGCGTTGCTGCTGTGGCTGTTTTGTTTGGCCTTGAGATACACTGGATGAAGTTCCAGGCCGATATCTCTGGGACAACTATTAAAACTGGCGCCTATAAAAATGGTAAGTTATTGCTTAGGTATTATGGCTTCTTTTGTACCTAATACTTCTTTCTGATATGAGGAAGAAGTATTAGGTAGCAGGATAAATCATTTATTTAGGATGAATGCATTTTGGGGTGGATTGTGGGTTGTAACCTGGGTGGGAAGACTATTTGATTTTTAGTTTTCAGTTATAGGAAGAAAGACAGAATAATTTAGAGCTTGTGGAGAAAGTGCTATTGTGATGGACCTTCAAGAGACAGACATGCAGTTATGTGAAGTCATGGGCATATCTCAGCAATCCCACTGTTGCCTCTCTTCTACCAATGGCATGTTGATGATAAATAAGACGTATTTTCTGCGGGACTAGATCTGGGATAAACAGGGTGGCCTAATATGATGGAACCCTAAATTATCAAACTGGGTGATGTTCTCTATTCCCAGAATCTCATGTTTCTGTGTCCAAGAGAAAAGATATCCCATCTTTATTACGTACGTCAGGCTCTCTGGTAGACTCCTGCTGTTACCAGATTGCAAGCTGAATGAGAGACAACAGGCTAAAATTGAATCCAGATGGTTTGGTGGTCAGAGGAGGCATAATCTGTTTGGATGAGATGATACCTGCTCTAATTGGGCTTCTTTTTAAGGAATAATTATCCATTCTAGGGATGCTCTTCGATCCTGTGTAGTCCCTGAACTCTCAAGTCAATGCAATAGCAAGGAATTTCTTGCTACAAAGAATTTATCAGCTATTTTCCAGCCTGGGTATATCTATTGCTGTTGTTCTAAATCAGAGTCGGGTAGCATTTTTTCAATCAACGATTTTATTAAAAGGCATAAGCAGATGCACAACCAACATTTTCCCCCTCCTCCACATCCCCCCCCATCCAATCTAAACCCTATATCAGTCTAGCCAATCTATGCATCTGATAAAACAAGCTGCAGCTTATGAAAACCTACGGCTTTTAATAACATTTGTTAGTCAGAAAAGATGCTACCAGACTGTAAGGGTTTTATTTTTCCTACCATAGATTAAAATGGCTCTCCTACAATGGTTGTCCAAGCTCTTTCCTTTCCTCGTGTTCTGGCATTGCTTACCTCTTAAATTCTAAGATTAAATTCAGAGTATTTTGAGAGAGAAGGCATGGACATTTCTTATCAGAAAGAATGGTTTCTCCTGCATATTATAAACCAGGATTTCAATTATTTTGATCAGTCAAAAGATGTAATGCTGGAGCCAGTCTGGAGAGGGACCTAGTTGAATAGGGCAAGAAGAACCCCTTCAGTAATGTAACTTTCCCTGGGGAATTAATTCCCTGAGAAACCTCCCTCCCCTGCCTGTTTCAAGAAAAGATTTACTTTTATCCTCAAATCTACCTCCCTTGGGATTTCTGTCTCTTTTTTTTTCATATTTATATGCCGCCCTTCTCCAGAGACTCAGGGCGGCTTAAAATTTTTGGAGCGCACCCCAATGTCCTCAGCAATAGCCTTCATTCCATTGTATATGCCTGCTTATTACTAAGCGGCATTTTTACAAAGTCAGCTTATTGCCACCAACAATCTTGGATCCTCAATTTACCTACCCCGAGAGGATGGAAGGCTGAGTCAACCTTGAGCCTGGTGGGATTGAGCCTGCAGTAATTACAGGCAGCTGGAACTAAGTGCTAGGCATTTAGCAGCCTGTACCACTAAGGCTCTTTTAACATTTTTATATCCTGATATTTTGAAGTTTGTATTCAGGTATCGTTTGAATACAGTATTGTTATTTATGAATTTTATGACTGAGGTATATTATATTGTTGAATGTTATTTATATTGTTTCTGATTTATGGTATCTGCCATAAGTTGGTTTGCTAGGAATATGTGGTTTATAAATATGTCAAACTAATACAGTAGCAAGTGCTATAAATTGGTCAAGGCAATACACATTTATCCAGATTATGTGGCAAACAGCTGAGTAAAGAGATCTGCACAATATTTAACGTGTGTTTTCCAGAAGATTGCTCTGTCTGCTTGCAAGGAAGTGCTGCCTTCTTGGTGAACCTTTAGGCTGATCCAATGAAGGATGAAACAGATGCTAATCTTGTCATGGAGATAATGCTAAAAATGGCAACGTAGAGCAACTGAGTTTTCCCCCCTATCCCCGGTATAGTACTTCGAAGTATGTCTGCATGCATAGAGAGCTATGGAGGAATGTATGTGTTCCTGCTCTTCTGTGTTTCAAAAAGAATCTGGATGAGTATTCTTGCACATATAGTAGTACAGTGTGGTTGAGTTTATCGCCATTGTAGAATAAGAAAAAAAGTTAATAGCTACTACTGCCTGCTTTTGAGACAAGGTGTTGTAGCCTTCAACACAACATCATAAGGGACGTGTTGTAGGTAGCCAGGAGATTTGTAGATCCACATTCCATATGGCAACCATAGCAGCAATGTATGTAGTATCCAGGGACAGAAGTATATTTTCCCCTCTCTGCAAAAGACTGCTGTGTGAGTACTAGGAACATTAAATATCTCAGCAATAGAAATAGAGTCCTATGGGAAAAGGTAAGCAGACTATGCTGAGTAAATGAGACCTTCATTCACATTAACAGACAGCTGACTCTTCAGAAAAGGAGCTTTGAAACTATGAAGTGTATGTATACACAGAGAGAGCGAAAGAGTAGTGTTAAGGTGTTTCTGCTGAACAAATTTTTTATATATAAAAAATAATAATCTAAATGCTATAAATTAGTCCATGACTAACATGTTTCATTAATGGGTACAAATCAGTGGTGGGATTCAATTTTTTTTACTACCAGTTCTGTGGGCATGGCTTGGTAGGCATGGCAGGGGAAGGATACTGTAAAATCCCCATTCCACCCCACCCTACTAACCTGCTTTCCAGCTCCGTTGTCCTGTGCAGGGCAATAAAAGAAGACCCAGCCGATCAGCTGGGACTCAGGAGGCAGAGAATAGATGAGGGCGGAGCTAGTCAGAGGTGGTACTCAAAATTTCCGCTCAAAATTTCCGCTACTGGTTATTCAGAACTGGTCAGAAATTGCTGAATACCATCTCTGGTACAAATATGAAAGAATGTACTAAGCCAGGATTTCTATAACTAATAATCTAACAAACCACAGATCTCTAAACAACAATAAGAACAATTAGTTGGATATATCTATCATATTAAGATAAATCATGATTTAAAAAATGACAATGACAGAACTTATGCATTAAACATGGCTTTTTGGATAAACAATAATTAGTGGTTTTCCATAGCCTCTTTCCTAAGACTGAAAGAGTGTGGCTGGCCCAGGATCACCTAGCTGGCTTTATGCCTTAAGCAGAATTAGAACTCATGGTCTTCTGGTTTCTAGCCTTAAGCACAACAGCAAACTGGCTCTCAATACATCTAGTTAGTTTGCTATAAATTGCAAAATATTTTTGTACTGATAACCATCTGTCACTTTCCATGTTAAAAAAAATAATCAAGCAGTAGACTGGACAGTGAAACTTGTGCCTACATTCCATACATGTAAATAAAGAGACTCTGGTCTTTAAAAATCTATGCAACAATGAATTAATTACTCTTTAAGACATCATATCAATAGGATGTTTTTCTGGCAGTAAATTAGAATGTATGATTCTAAGATGAATTTTCATAGAAATGTTCATCACCATTCAATAACAGGGTTGCCAGCTTTTGGGCAGGGCAATGCTCACCTGTTTCTGACAAGCAGAAATTCATCAGATGAAGCTTTTTCCGAATGCAGATGAAATAGGAAGCTGTTTCAGCTGAATCTCAATTTTGTCATGTGTTTGTTACAGTGTGGTCAATAAAAACAGACAGACAAAAGAGTTTAGCAATGTCAATATGATACTTTAGCACGATATGATGCTTTGCATGTGTGGAACAACCAAAAGTAATCTATCACCTCAATCTAGGCTTTCATAAATTTAAATTATAGCACCTGTAATAAAAATTTGCAGCACAGAGTGTTACTGTTCAGATCAGTTATATGTCAACTCATGAAGCATTCCTGACCTGCTCTCGAGTGCCATAGGCAAGGGCGATGGGGAATCGAACCTTGCAGCTGCATTGAGGAACTTGCATTGCAGTCAAAACAAAGCACATTCCAACCGGCAACGTCAAGATCATCTCCACAGAGACCCACAGTGGCCGGAGGGAGTGACTTCTACAATCTGCGAAATTGCTTCGTTGGGGAATGTGACTGATGACACATCTTGGGAGGAGGAGGAAACAGGGTCAGAACCAAAGCGCGAATTAAGTGAGGTCAGAGTTGGCTTCATTTGGTCCGTGCTGACAGGAAGCTCTAATAAATAACTGGATTTCTTTTGAAGCTTGGCCTGAGGCTCATGATTTAATTAGGGTATCGGTCAGAACCCGGACAGCATAACTGTTACAGGTATTCGTTCTTTTCAGCTAACAATTGGCCAACATTCCATATCTGAGGGCATTTAATCCTCATTAGCTTCTGTTTTTAAGGGAGAGTTCTTCATTTTGGAATGCCCAACCCATCCTCACTGCCAAGTTTTCTGCCAGAAACCTGGCAATACTTCTTTTATGAATACATAAACAATTTCCAAGAATAAGTCTAATGTTATTATATAACAGGCCACCTTTCTTTCAAAAATCTCAGGATAAGTTAATACGGTAGTTCTTCTCACCCATAATGAATGTACCTTTACCACAGGCCCATCAACTGGACTAGATTAGACTGGAAGATAGTGATTGGTGAAAATTTATCTACTGCTTGAATAGAAATGTAATTCTAGTTTCTCTTATTCTAGGGGATAGACACATACCTGTACAAATAGAATAGAATATTTTTAACTCAGGGTTGAACTGTGAGGTGTTTGGTACTGTCTAAGCTTGGCCATTTTCTTGCAGACATTTCATTATCAAACTAGGTAACGTCATCAGTGCACAACATCTGCAAGAAAATGACCAAGCTCAGAGGGTAACAAGGACCTCTACCAAATACCTGTATTTATTGCTTCTCTTTTCCCAGCCTTTTAGATAGACATCCATATTGCTGATACTTCCTTGGGGTCCTCTTTGTTAGATTTATATCTTGTCTTTTGGGGGGGGATCAAGGCAATTTTTATGGGGAAATCTCCATCTTATCACCCCAAGAACAAGAGGCAGTGACTGTCCCAATATAATCTTGATGGCTCAGAATGAATTGAACTCCGGCTTTCCAGTCCTAGTCCAACCCCTTAGCCCCATACCTCATTATTTGTTCCTGTAATCAAATATCTTTCATTAGGCCATCTTTGGCTGACAAAAGAAGCCTTTCATTTACTCAGACCTCTTCAGATGGAAGAAAGAAGCACCTGGGCTTCTGTGATTCTTCCCGAAATATAATATTGCACACCTCTGCTCTCTTCTGTCACCAGTTTTATCTAACATTAACACTTTGCTTCCCCCATTTTATTGAGGCATTGTGGTGCCATCTGCATTGTTTGTCATCTGTCTTATGGGATGAGCTCAGTTAGTGAAAATGGCTCCAGCTCAAGCAGATATGGGACAGGAAGGATATGGAGCTTTTCTGAGAGATAAAGAAACAGAAGTAAGTGATATGTAGCACGATGGTAACATGGGATGGCTTGCAAGTCAGGAACAACTCTCAATGATAGTTGCAGCATCAATAGCCTTTTCATAACCTTCATGGCCTCTGGCTCTTAAAATCAATTCCCATCTTCCTGTTTCTTTTAAACTCTTTTAATCGAGAGTCAAAATAAATGCTGATCATCATTTTAGGTTCAATAATAAAGCCCTGATAAAATAACCAAGTGTTGGTTATCCTTATAAAATAATACACAGCAAGACTTCAATAACAGAATAACAGAGTTGAGTGGGACCTTGGAGGTCTTGTAGTCCAACCCCCAGCTCAAGCAGGAAACTCTAAACCATTTCAGATAAATGGTTGTCCAAATCTCTTCCTAAAAACTTCCAGTGATGGAGCATAGAAAAGAGAAATTCTCAACTGGAAAGAGGAGCACAACCTCCCCACACCCCAAATATAATTCCATTTTAGAAGTAGGCAGTATTATATCGGACACACACACCCATCAAAAGCATATGCTTTCAACATTCCAAGTCAAAAGTGTAATATCTTTATTCAGAAGACTATTTTTGAACAGTTTTAAAGGGATATCAATAAAGCACATTCCAATCTCAATTCCTAATTTTATTATAGCACAGATGACTAAATTCCAATTTTAGTCTTCTCAGAACAACTTCCATTGGATAAGTCAATATAGCTGATTCCCCTCCCCCCTTATATGATCCATTACTATTTTTACTATGTAAGCAGATCCAAAAGGACCTATATACGTCCTTCTTTTGTTTTTTGTTAAATTCTTATGCCACCCATCTCACTGATACCATTCTGGGCAGCTTACAATATAATAAAAAGTAAGAAAAAAAATACAAGGCGATTAAATTTAGTATAATTAAATAGGAAGGCTAAAAATCAAGATAATATACAGAGGAGAGGTACCCAGCTTCCCTCTACCTCTGGAAACGGTGTAACAACTATGGGACAATATTTCAGAATTTTTTCTTTTTCAGAGGAAATTAACTTTGTTTGAAATGTCAGTGACTTGATGAATACTCTGCAGTCGTAATATAGAGAACTCACTCCATCTTCTTTAAAGATGGAAGTATAACTGTTAGGGCCAAGCTTGGTGCAATGCTAAGGATACATCATGAAAGTGGTGTTGTGCAGTATAAATTGTAACACTTAATAGAGTTGTTGGAAGGAGGTCCATTTCAGATCATAACATACCCAGAAGGAAATTGCATTCCTTTCTTCCTGCATTGTAACTTTAGAATCACTATAAGCCTCCAAATGGTTTTTTTTTAAATCTCCGATTGTCATCAGAGAGGCATCTTTTTATGTGGCTAATATGGTAACAAAGAATTAGTGAGATGGAGAATTTGTATCAAGATTAGGATGGGAAAGAGAAGTGTTAAACCTGATAGGATCTCAGTTAAATCCTCCCTCCCATGTTGGCTATTAACTGAAGAATAGATATCATAATGAAGTGTGTCTCTTTGGCTATATGTCTGACTTTATTGGTCAAGGGTAATACCTGGCATTTAGTGTTTAGTATTTTGAAGTGAGTTGCACTAGACCGAAATTTAAATTTGATTTGATTTAGTCACAAACCTTAGTAAATTGACTTTTAATTAATCCCAGTTAACATGTACTTAATCATTTCCTTCGTCCATCATATTAAGAATGACCAACAATGGCAACTCTTGGAAGATTTCCGAAAGCTTTTGGCTAAGCTTTTGGAAGCCACAATGAGCTGTACAATTTGTATATTATAAAGGCTCCCCATCACAGCACAATCAGGGCATTCTGAAGAACAATTTTTAACAAGTGCTGAAGTCTGCATTCAAACCATGTGAGAGATTCCCACATTATCATGAGAGTATTGCAAAATAAAGTTGTTTTTTGGAGTGATTCATCTGCCTCTGGTGTGGTCCTTTGAATTAGTCCACAGCGAGAACAGAAGAATAGGAAGCAAGTTTGCATGCTTAATGTGGGTTCTTTTCAAAGACTGGATCATTCTGAGAAATTTTCTTTTAGGCTATTTGTTGGAGCTTTTGCAAAAAAAAAAAAAAAAGGAAAAAATAACCACAGCAAAATGCTTCAGTCATCTCCATAATGTGAACAGCTGAATGCCATTCACAACTACTAGCCTGTATATTAACTCGTACACAAAGACAGGTGCAGACATGCTTATAAAAAGCCACATTTAATTGCATCACTCACAGCCTACTCCTGGGATAAATACCAACTAATGGCCCTGTTGTCCTTTCCCTACAAAATGCAGCTAAACACATTGATTTTAAAGTCAAGGGACAGTTTTTATATAATAGCAACACTTAATCATTTTCTTTTTGACACACTGCCTATCTAATGTTACAGCACCTAAGGAAGTTCTGAATCATCAACGTAGATACAGCAGCATCTTCAGACTGGTGTCTTGCCACAATTACAAGAACATGAGAATTACTGAATTCTCATAAATTGTTGAATCAGATCAATGATTGTGGGTCTGGTCCATGACTTTGTATTATTCCTCAAGTGCTTTCTAGAAGTTCACAAGAAAGGCAAGAAGCTGCCCACCCCTGACAATTATAGACACACATCTCTTGAACCTCTCTCTTCTATTGCTAGCTTTTAATGGCTAACATCCCCATCCCTACTCCATCCTTGACTTTGCTGAAGGCCATGGTACCTATGAAATTGCTGTGTCATAGCAGGTTTTTACAATACTAGATCAGAGCCTTCTCATACAGAAGGTTTCCCAAGCACAACAGTGGCAGATTGCCATATTAGATATTGAGACAATACAGTTGACTATGCAAGCAAGGTTAAGCCACCATAACATGCTCAAGTTGAACATGTGGACCCAACTACTGCACACTTGTTGAAAATCAGATGGCTGTGCTTCAGAACAGAAAAAATAAATTCTAGAAAAAGGACTGAAATGGTGACTCATTGCTCCTCTACTCTGAATTCCTATACCCATACCTTGTCCCTCTCATCAACACCATCATTATGGGATACATTGAGGAGTATTTTGGGGGGCGGGTTGCATACAGTATATACCTATACAATGGATGGATCCCTATCATCTTGTGGGTAAAAGTTCTGTCTTAAATGTAGGTGCACATGAAGAAGGGTGGACCATTTGTGGCCCATGGGCTTTAAGGGTCTCCCAGCATCCCTTTTGAAGTCCCAAGAACATTCCTGTAATGGAGAAAAATATCCCAGCTAGTAAATGTACAAAATGTAAATGCCTAAATGTAAAACTAATACATGCTCAAGTGGAGGCTCTTAGCAGATAACAATACACTATGTGAATATGGAAACACACAGAGCCTGGCCCATCTGCTGGCATGTCGGCTACTACCAGAAACATGTACCGATAATGACTTATTTTTGGCCAATGACAAAACCAAGAAGGTGGCTTCATTCAGGCAGTTTAAAGTTTGATCTAGGCATGGAAGAAGAAGAAGCTCAAGCAGTATAAAGAAAGCCCCATTTCCAGGCAAGAATAATTTTTCCATGCTTCCATGCTGGCAGTTTCAAAATCCAGGTGTTTGGCAACTGGCTTTGATTTACAATAGTTCAAGCATTTAATGTCCATGACAAAAAAAGTGAACAGAACAGAACAGAATAGAATAGAATATTTTGTCACTTTGAATGTACAGTAATCGGCATACATTAAAATGAAATTTCATTGTATACAGCTCTCAAAGGGTCACCATCTCCAACATACGCTGCATAACCATGACAGAATAAACAAACAGATAAATACAAAATTATGCATATGCCCACACATATGACACAGAGAAACAACAAAGTCTAGTTCGGATGTATACATGTACGTGGTGAGAGAAACAAATCTTGCGAGTTTACCAGACGGATGCCATAGCGAACAAAGCTATTACAGAATCTGGTAGTCTTGCTAGAAAAACTTTGAAACCTCCTCTCAGAGGGGAGCAACAGAAACGGACCATAGAGAGAGTATGTGGGGTGTCTAACAATGATTTGAGCTCTAAGCACATAGCGCTTATCAGTAATATCCTGAATAACGAGAAGCAAGCTTCCTATAATCTGCTTCCCATAACATTCAATGCAACTCATTTAACAATCACATCTAATGGTTTTCTTGTTTTTCTAAAAGCCCAATTTGATAGCTCCAATGATTCCAACTTCTTGTCAAAATGGCCTTTCAGAAATTCTAGGGGCTGACCGGGGTGTTTTAGATTCATCCCTGCTGCTCTACAAAGGAAGGAGTAGAGGAAATACTCATTTGTAAGAGTTGCTCCAGCTGCCACCCACAAAGCTTATTTTCTGGTTCTGGATTTTGAGGCCAGCCAGGTGCACCCCTCCCACCCATCCCTGTGCCCAGACTTTGAGCAGACGGCAGACCGAGAGAGCCTGTTGCTTTGTTCCAAGGTGAAAGACAGACAAGTGAATGAAATCTTTCTTCCAAGCCTTCACCTGTGGTATTGTATTATCTACTCAGTCCCTGTAGGGCATTACACTACCATAGTGAAATAGAAACTCTATGGGAGGGGGGTGATGGGAAGAGGATCATATTTTTCCATCAACAATACATTCTGTTCCAAAACCTTATTTCCGTACAGTGTGGTTTTCTTGCTTGAGCAAAGATGACTGGCTCCTCCTGGCCTGCCCTCCTTGCAATACCTGAGTAACAACTGTGCATCTGCTTGGTCCCAGGAGTTACTTCAAAGTATCCTGGGTTGCAACACTGCTAAAATGAAGGAAGGGTTGGTGCTTTGAATGACACTAATTCTGGGAGCCCTGTTTTAAAGATCTGCCATGTATTTAAACACACATAATTTTTTAATTGCCTTTATTGTGGAATAGTGCTTAAATGAGATGACTGACAGGTGGGGGAGGGAGAGGGAAGGAAAGTAGGCTAAATATCATAAAGTATGACTGACAGAGATATATTTTTAAAAAAATTGGCATGCAGCTTGGCTCTGGAGGTTCACTCTTGTCATAGGTCCAAAAAAGAAGACTGATTAAAGCAAAAGGAGTGTCAAGCCCTGTTGCTCCTAGGCATTCTGAAGACAATTTTCCAGTAAAATTAAAAACCTAAGAAAACAGCAAGTAGTGATACTAATCAATAAAGGTACAGCCAAGGTACAGAAATTCCTGTAATATACCTGATGCATGGAGCTGGACTGTGGGAACAATTTTATCACACAATTGGTAACGAAAAAGCTTTTAAATTTCCTTCTCATATATTTATTTTCTCCCATTTCACTTTATGAAATTGTTTGTTAAAAAAAAGAGTAGGAAAATGTTGCGTTGAGTAAGAGAGAATAAAGTTGAAGCCTGACAATGTTTCAATCATGGTTTGCTGAACATGCTGTAGGCCATCTTGAGAGTATTAAAATAATCTTTGTGGCTTGGCAAGATGTATGGGATAAAAACACAAAATCAGACTAGGAGTAAGCCACCTTGCCGAGATGGGCGGGAATCAGTCTAATAAATAAGCCAGGTATAACAATCCATCTCCTTCTATGATCAGGGCCTTGACGAGGCTTGTGTGGGTAAATGAAATTGTGAGCGAAGTTGTCGGACATGTATGTGTCCGGAAGGGTCTCCCAAGGTGAATAGGCCATGATGAATACCCCAGACTAACACCGATCACATCTGCCAACCCGCATTGGACCAGCCTGACAGATTATGGTCTAATTTCTTCCCACGGCCAATACAACCTCAAAAATGGCCTTCATTTCCTGGAGGCCCAAAGGCAGAGGGTGATTGGTTGGAAACATGTGGAAGAGGCCTTCATCCTGCAGTGCTTGAAATGATGATAATGATGATGACAATCCATAGTTAAAACAAGCAGAGATATATTAACAGTCAACACTATTTTCAAATTGTGGTTTGTTGACTGGATAAATAATACATAATAAAAATATATAGATAATAAAAAATAATAGATCTATTATCTAATATATATATTATCTAATATACTTAAACCATGATTGCTTTGCCTAGGATAATAAACAGATCAGGCCAAAGTAAACTCAAGCCAGTATCCTTGTCTGGGTTATAAGTAATATATTGAAAGTAGTGTGAAGACAAACATTACTGCACTTAGTGCTTCTGAAGTGGTTTGGCAAGGCACCAAGAAGCAGAACATGCACTCACAAATTCCATGAAGCTTGCAGAGAAAGAGGAAGGCAGCATGCTTCCCAGACTGGTTTGTCTCAGATCCTGTAACTAATTACACACATCAAACTAAACCAGAAGTTTTGCTTGGCTTTGGCTTAGAATGCTGTGTAAATTTAGCCACTATACTTTATAAACCATGGCTTATGGTTTAATAGGGGTAAATCCAGCAAATTCAACAAAATTTGACTTTTAATAAATTATGATACAGAAAATATGACTTAATTATTCTGATCTGTGAACATGGCCACTAATTTTAGTACTCTAAGGGAGTGATCCACAACCTTTCCAGCTTGGCAGTCCAGCGCACGGGGGGGGGCTGTGACTGGCAGGCGCAACACAGACAGCTCTGCAGGTACATGCTTGCTTGAGTGGAAGGTGCTTGTGTTAGCATGCAAAGCTCCACTTGCACAAGCAGGGATTGCGCAAATGGAACTAGAATGGAGCTTTGTGCACTCATGTGAGTGGAACTTTGTGCGTGATCACAAGTGCCCTTGGCTCGTGCAAGTAGAGCTTCACAAACGAGTGCAAGCGCCCTCCGCTCATGTGAGTGGAGCTTCGTGGGTGAGCACAATGTGTGCTGTCCAGTCAGTTTAGAGTTAATGGGATTTGGGATAGGTAGTTAGGAATTGAGAGCTGTCTCTTTAAAGGAATGCATCATGGTAAATGTAGTTAAGGTATCTTGGGAAATGTAGTCCATGTCATGTGGTCACATCTGTAATCCTGATTGGTCACTAAATTGACCCTTGTTGGGGTTGGGGGAAGCTCCCTCACTCTAGCCTGAATCCTGTGCCATGTGGTCACTACAATCAACATAGGGATGAGAGTTTAATATCTTTCTACACCACAATTCAGATATGCAAAGGATTGGACATTAAGGAGAACCTCATCATAACTGTGAGTTGACAGGATGCCTGATGAACCAATAAAAAAGACTTTGTATCGATGCTTTGTGTTGCTCTTTCTGCTTTATACCCATCTAGAGCGTAAAGCAGAACACAATGGCTCACCAATCCCACTTGCCCATCACTCACACGGCGCAGATTTGAACAGGCCATGGCCTGTGGTTGGGGACCCCTGCTCTAGGGGGGGAAAAGTCACCGTAATGTTTTATTCATATAATCCCACATCTTACATTCATGCATTGCATTCCATGGAAGCAATATCAGACTGGAAAAAATGCATAATGTACTGTAGAGACATACATGTCTATTGTCTTGTCCAATCCAAATCCAGTTCATAACATCTATGCGATCAGAAGGTACAGTATGGTATACTTTTTATCTTTTTTTTCTATCACCTGCACAGAAAGTTGAATTTACTTATCAGATATTATGTTTATGATGAGAACATTTTTCTACAGGTTTTGTTTTGTGGCTTTGAAATCAGTTTTGACTCCTGGCATTTACCAGGACAAGCTTATGCAGTTTTCTTGGCAGTATTTTTCAGAAATTTAATTTATTTATTTATTTATTTATTTATTTATTTATTTTATTTGAATTGTATGCCACCGCTCTCCGAAAGGACTCAGGGCAGCTCACAAATAAAACATAGCACAATAAATAGTTTAAAAAGAAATTAAACCTAACAAGCCAAATAATAATAAAAACCCAATTAAAATCCCACCCTGGTATGCCCTTGCCTTCTTTCAAGGGTTGAGAGATAGCGACTGGCCCAATGTCACCCAAATGGCTTTGTGCCTAAGGCAGGACTAGAACTCACAGTCTCCTGGAGCCTGAGGCCTTAACCAATGTACAATGAGACTATGTCTCATAGGTTTTTAATTCCTTAAATCATTAGTTTGAGAAGACACGTCAGTGAAAGATGCCTTTTCTAATCTCATAAATTCTGAAGGAAAAATCAGCAGATTCTTCCATCTTCCATCTTCCATAATATTTCATAGAGCAGTGTTGATAGTGGGCATATATAGGATTTTGAGAATACATTATAGCCACTGCCACAAAATGGCACCTGAGGCATCTTGCATATTCACAAAATGATTGCCATGCATAAACAATCACAAAGCCTCCATTTACTGGAAGGCAAACTGGAAAAATTGCTCTTCATTATTTCTTAAAGTCCCAGGATATGGGTTTTTTTTTACCATGCCAGTTTCTCGTTCTCTCTGTCTGCCTCTTTGTATGGATGGACACAATTCTAAGGGGAAAAAACACAGCGAACATCATTGCTATTTTCCAAGATAGCCAATATGGCCTATATATGCCCCAAAGGCATTCTTGAAATAAGCTCTTCCTTTACTCCCAAAATTCAAATCAGTGGGATAAGGTGGAAGGATGTCCCTGGACATATTGGTGTGTGCATGGATAGAATGTAATATACCTGATGCGTGGAGCTGGATTGTGGGAATAATTAGGTTGGCTATACCATCTTATAGTAGTCCTGAACTTAAGACCACAACTGAGTCCAAAATTTGCATTGCTAAACAACACTGTTGTTAAGTGAATTTTGCTCCATTTTACAATCCTTCCTGCCACAGTTGTTAAGTGAACCACTGCAGTTGTTAAGTGAGTAACACAGCTGTTAGTTGCATCTGGCTTTCCCATTGACTTTGCTTGTCAGAAGATCACAAAAGACGATCACTTGAACCCGGCGCACAGCAACCGTTATAAATACATGCCAGTTGACAAGTGTCTGAATTTTGATTACACAGGTACATTAATGGTCCTAAGAGTGAAAAATGGTCATAAGTCCTTTTTTTCAGTGCTTATGTAACTCTGAATGGTCACTAAATGTGTTCTGTTGTGGATGAAGGAAGACACGCAGTCGAAGGTAACAGTCCAACTTGTTTATTCAGTTAACAGTGAGAACAGAACGGATGAACCCGTCTGACAGCTCCCCTTTTATAGGAGCTGTCAGACAAGCCAGCCAATCACATTCAAGAGATTTTCCCGCCTAAACTGCGGACCTGAGTGAAAACTTCAGTTATACTAAAAACACAACAAAATGAATGGTTGTAAGTCGAGGACTACCTGTAAAACACTGTTTCTCAACCTTGGCCACTATTAAGATGTGTGGACTTCAACTCTGAGAATTCCTCAGGAAGCATTAAAGATGCCAAAGTTGAGAATCACTGTAGCAAAGGTATAAATTGAACCCTGATATGTAAAACAGCATAAAAATTCAGCTGTCTCTGTTATGCAGTAGCTAACTTGCTTACAGCTTACAAAACCTGAACTGGAAGACCATAACACCTTTCCACTGTAGATTCTCAGGAACCAATATTGTAAGGCATGTTGAATCAGAAAGGTATTTCAAAATTGCTTACTTTGTGTCATGTCTGCTCAAAAGTTATTTGGTAAATAATTCCGGTTTTCCTTTGGTTTTTATTCAGCTCTGTTTGTTGCTGGTCAAGATTTTATTGCAAAAAGACCAATGACAATTCCAAACTTTTCCCTTTCTGATGGTTGAAAATGATTGGACACTTACAGGTAACAAGCACTGGTGGAAAGTCAACATGTATATGCATATTTGGTCCCCCCCCCCTTTTTTTTTTAAATTCAATGCCAGCCTCTTAAATATTTTTTTTCCTGTTTTCCTGACATAACCTGTGACTTTGAGGTGTTCTTCATGCCTCCTGTCCCTTTGGCAGTGGAAACTTAGATAATGGTTGCTCAAGTGGAACAACTATTTCAGCTTCCTAGGCCTAGGAGGGAAAGAAACTTCCCAATGCAACAGGATATCAATAGCAGGTAGTCCTCAACTTACATAGATCGTTTAGTGACTGTTCAAAGTTACAATGGCACTGAAAAAAGTGACTTATGACTGATTTTCACACAACCGTTGCAGCATCCACTTGGTCACTTAATCAAAACTCAGATGCTTGGCAACTGGTTGTTATGTATGACGGTTGCAGTATCCTGGGGTCATGTGCTCAACTTTTGCAACCTTCTGACAAGAGGGGCCAAGGGAGAAACCAGATTCACTTAAAAGCCGTGTTACTAATTTAACAACTGCAATGATGCATTTAACCATTGTGGCAAGAAAGGTTGTAGAATGGGGCAAAACTCACTTAACAAATATCTTAGCCACATTTGGGCTCAATTGTGGTTGTAAGTTGAGGACCACCTGTACTTCAACACAGCCTTTGGGAGAAGAATTTTCAAGGGTTGATTTTTATGTACTTCTTGCCTAAGTGAATCCTTCAAATAACCGTGTGTGTGTGTGTGTGTGTGTGTGTGTGTGTGTGATCCTGCCTATGCCACCCTATTTCAGGATATAGCCTGATTTTCCAAATTTGGAGACCAAGCCTGATTATACTAAGAACAAGCATGCCTTCTGGCATAAAAATGTGTTACATCAAATTATCTGGAGCAATGGGGAAGGATCGCTTATTCCTGGCTACTTCCTACTATGGGATGCCAACATCTCTTTTTAGCCTTTCAAGAAGAGAACAGACATTTCTGCTTCATGGCATTGGGAAGCAGTCAATTTAGGAAACGAAAGATTTGAAGAATTGCCAGATTGTGGCTGCAGAAATCAGCACAATCACTAGATGGCATAAAAGAGGTACAGAAAACACTCATCTGGATTTCTGCAGCCCTAATTTAAAAATCTCACATAGATAAATACATATATACACACACAATCATGAGCAAAAGCCTTTTACCATTAGAAACACTTTTACAAAGTATATGGTGGTTAAATATGGCTTTCAAATTTAAGAAGCACTTCTTAAATTCAGCAAAATTAGAAAGCAAGAAATCAGAATGGTGTCAGTTGGCTTATAAATATGGTTCGCCATATATAAAAAAAGAAGCTACCCTAATGTCTTTGTTTCACTTCAAGGTTAAGTGATAGTTAATCAGCAGGACTCCATATAGTTAATAATGCAGTCCTTTGCATGCATGTTGAGAGGTAAGATTCAGCCAGCTCACAGCAGCTTAATCCCAGATAATTATGGACAGAATTAAAACCACTCCAAATAGGGTATTTACATTCAAATCCAGTCAAATTCAATGAAGCTTACTGTATGTTTGACTAGAGATGCATAAGGTTGAACTATTTAAAAACGATGATATGAGAAAATAGGCAAAGACTAAACATCCTGCATTCAGATTTGCCACTTCAGCTGAGGAATGCAAAGTTGTAGTGCTCCCCTCAAATATGAGGTCCTTATTTCAGTTTGCTGTTGGCCATACACAGGTGGAAAATTATTCATTTATTTATTTGTATCCCACCTTTATCATTTTTACAAATAACCCAAGATGGTGAGCATATCCAACACATCTTCCTCCTCCTATTTTACCTATAACAACAACCCTGTGAGGTTTGTTGGGCTGAGTGAGGGTAACTGGCCCAAAGTCACCCAGCTGACTTGGTTTAGATGAGGCATGTCCAACCTGCGGCCCATAGGTGACATGCAGCCCTGGGCAGCTAGTAATGCAGCCCACAAAATGTGGCCCAAGACAATTCCTCTTCACTCAGTGTGGCCTAAGCAAGCCAAAAGGATGGATACGCCTGGTTTAGATAAAAGGATTTTATGAGAAAAAAAATTTGTGAAAGTATGCAGACTGTTCTGCCCTCACCAGTGATTATATATGGTAATTACCCTCCATTTCAGACTTGAGCTACATTTGAAATTGATAAGACTTACACTTTACATGATCATTCTTATTTTTAGACTCTACCTGCATGAAATCCCTTTCCATTTCCACTTGGTAAGGTCCCTAAGATTTGTGGGAGAGATTCAGTTTTGAGTCCCCTTTTCTAGAAATATTCACTGGATGGGGATATGGGATAAAGAGGCTCGCTTGCTCTGGCACTCCCTTTCTGAAATCCCAAGCCTGCCTAAACTTGTCTCAGCTTCTTGAGGAAACTCTGGGTAAGTTCCAGACTCTTTTGTTCCTACTCTGTCTTCCTGAATTTTTGTTTTGTTCAACGTTTTGCTGCAGCCGTTTAATTAATTTTAGCATGCACCATCTTGCAAAATTGGTGGTGGTGGGAGGGGTTGTTTTGTGGAAAACACAAGTGACTGAGGCAGACTGAATGAAATGGGCAGAGCAGGCACAAAGCAAAGAGGTAGGTTGTAGGCAGAGTGACTGAATGCCCCCCCCCTTAAACACAAGGCAAACATGGCCTACAACATGAGGAGGGGATTCTGCCACATCCACATGACGTTGCTCATATCCCTTACCCAACCCGTGAGTGAGACAGGCTTCAGACATCTTTGTTAAAGCAGTATTTGCACCTTTATTCAGACACTATCCAAACTGGAAGTGTAAGCTCTGTTATGCTTCTCCACCTATTACATAGCGTAGAGGAGAGGTCTCCAAACTTGGCAACTTTAAGACTTGTGGACTTCAACTTCCAGAATTCTCCAGCCAGCTATAGCTGGCTGGAGAATTCTGGAAGTTGAAGTCCACAAGTCTTAAGTTGCCAAGTTTGGGGGGCCCTGGAGTAGAGTCACAATAAAGTCGAGTAAATGGAATTCAAACAGTATGTAGTGGCTGTTTGAAGCTGAGGTGGGCATACCTTCTCTTTTCCGGTTCTTTGCAAATCTTGTGTGCCGCCATTTTGCTGTGATCAGATACACCAGCAATATGTTCAGTGTCCTACCCACATTGTGCAACAGTACTAACATGCTCAGCCAGCAATACACTGTAAGTTTAATGGCTCTAGGACCTGTACTGATGTAGTGCAAGAATGTGTAACACGCTGAAATAGTGTAATAGGGAAATGAAAGGATCACTGATGCAGCATGTGCGTATGTGAGCTGTGCTGGCTGCCAGTTTGCTTCCAGATCTGATTCAAGGTATTGGTTATTGTCTATGTAAGCCTTTATGGCATGGGTCCTGGTTATCTGAGCAACCAGCTCACCCCAATGGGATCAGCCCACCCAACTCAATGCTGCTGACCTGACCCTGTCAAGCAAGGAATTTTGGCTGGTGGCATCCATCTTTTCTGTTGCAGTGCCCACCTTCTGGAACATCTTGACCTTGATGTGAAAACTGGGCCCTGCCAGTTGGCCTGGGAACCTGTCACACTGGAGGTATTTATATTATTATTTAAAAGACCTCACCTCCACTCTAGTGCATACCCCTGCTATCTTAGCTATTTCTTTTTAATGTATTTATTGTTTCATTGTTTTACTGTTTAAATTTTTATACTAAGTTTTATCTGATTGTAAGCTGGCCAGAGTCATGCGACAGCAAGATGAGCAGTGAATAAACTTAATAAATAAAGATACCCTTTCCCAATGCCCTCCAAATATAGCACTGAGGAATCTTGAAATTGGCCATTTATATAAAGAAGTGTGTGAAAAAAGAGATAAATTGGGGGGGAGGGGGGAACTACTGCCTGTGACTCAGTTCTCTTCCTGATTCCAATGCATTGTTACTGAGGGTTTTTTTATTATTCAATTCAGGTTTATAACAGAATAAGATATAGAAGGAGAGGAGTGCAGGAAACAGCCTAGAGATGTTTGACAGGGTCCTGTAACCAGACTCAGCCCATTCCTGCTGGAGCCCCATGACAGGCAAGTGTTTTTTTCTCAGCAGATGATTATATGCTGAAAGGCGAGGGTGACAAAGTTGAAGAATTAACCAATTCCTTTATTTATCACAAGCTGCACATGCAGAATCAGGCCAGTGTTATTTGTCAGAAAGTCAGAAAAGACACAATAGAGGTGGGGATAGAAGTTTCATGCCTATAGAGTTTTCCAGTGACTTAAGGATGGGTGCTGGTGTTAACCTATAAAGCCCTTCATGGCATTGGACCAGGTATTTGCAGGAAACCCTGCTGCCGATAACAGCTTCCTGATGACCCATGCACTCCCACCAGCAGGACCTGCTCAGGGTGCCATCAGCCAGGCAATGCCAGCTGGCAGGTCCCAGGGGTAGGGCCTTCTCTGTGGGGGCACCCACCCTTTGGAACCAGCTACCCCTGGAGCTCCGGGTGGCCCCTGACCTCCGATCCTTCCGCCGTGGCCTAAAAACTTGGCTGTTCCAACTAGCCTACCTGGACTGAAGGAAGGGGGGAGGGTTTTTAGTGGTTTTAGTGGTTGTTTTTAAATTTTTAATCGATTTATGAGATTCCTGGTTTAATTAATTTTTTAGTATTTATATTGTACTGTTTTTAGTATTGTAAGCCGCCCTGAATCCTCAGGGAGATAGGGCGGCATATAAATCTCATAAAATAAATAAATAAATAAATAAAATAACTGGGAAATAAGGAAGGCTTGTGAGCATCTTCTAGAGCAGCAGCCCCCAATCTTTTGGGCACCAGGGACCGGTTCCTTGGAGAAAGATTTTTCTGCAGACCGGAGAGGGCGTGGTTTTGTGTGCTGCCTGCATCTCGCGGATGAGACTTTGCTTGTTTGCATGGCCCAGTGGCTGGCATGCCAGGGCCCGTTGCCAGTCCACGGACCAGGGGTTGAGGACCCCTGTTCTAGAGTCTTCCCACTACTCTTAGGATGATACAACAGTAAAACTAAGGTTTATATCATTTGAATGCTGGCTGGGTGGTGCTGGACCACAGATGTCTAACTTTAGCAACTTTAAGACTTGTGGACTTCAACTCCCAGATGGAATGGGGAGTTCTGGGAATTGAAGACTTAAAGTTGCCAAGGTTGGACAACCCTGTGGTAGATGACGCTATAAGTCATGGTTGTCAAACTAGCGGCATCAGGTTGTCGTCACGTGGTATTTTGTAACGCTTTTCCCATTTGCGGAGCTGGGGTGGGTGTGGCCTGCACATGATGTATCCGGCCTGCAGGCTACCAGTTTGATGCCCTTGCTCTAAGTCTTTAGTGGGAAAGGCTATACTAATAATCCAGATGATATACAGTTTGAAATGAGCAATATAACTGGTTGATTATACACATGAGGTAATGAGATTTATTATGGCCAGAGAATAGGCTGCATCCTGATAGAAATGGAAGCGGTTGGTAACCAGAATAATCTAAAGCAGTGGTCCCCAACCTTTCTGGCTGCTTGAACCTGCAGCAGCGGTGGGAGGGGATGGCTTCACATGCCTATGCACGGCCCAGTTCCAATGGGCCACAGCCCAATAGTGGTCTACAGCTGAGGTGGCATTCAGCAGGTTCTGACCAGTTCTGGAGAACCGGTAGCGAAAATTTTGAGTAATTAGGAGAACCAGCAAATACCATCTCTGACTGGCCCTGCCCCCATCTATTCTCTGCCTCCCATCGAGTCCCAGCTGATGGGCTGGGTCTTCTTTTGTTGCCCTGCACAGGAGAACAGAGCTGGAAAGCAGGTTAGTGGGGTGGGGAGGGAATGGGGATTTTGCAGTATCCTTCCTCTGCCATGCCCACCAAGCCACGCCCACAGAATCGGTAGTAAAAAAAAATTTGAATCCCACCACTGGTCTGCAGGCAAGAGACTGGGGACTCCTGATCTAAAGCTTGCTGTAACTTAGCCGAAGAAGCAGGGGTGGGATTCTACCAGTTTGCACCTATTCACTAGAACCGGTTGTTAACATTCTAAGCAGTTCGGAGAACCGGTTGTTAGAAGAAATTACTGGTCTAATCCTGTAAAGAAAGCAGGAAGGAAACATTCTGGTGTTGCTTACAGAAACTGCCTCTCTGTTAACCCTTTTTACATTCTTGGCAGGACTAGACTTTCTGTCTCAGGAACATCTCTGGAGTTTTTTTCCCTCCTTTACTGGTACTTTGCTTATGTGGAGTGACCATTCAAAGTTACAATGGCACTGAAAAAAGTGACTTATGACCATTTTTCACACTTACGACTGTTGCAGCATCCCCACAGTCATGAGAGGCCAGGCAAGGAGATGTGTGCCTCGATGTGAGTGATATTGAATTGGCCACACCCAGCCAATAATATGACCACCAAGCCATGTCCACCCAGTCACATGACCACCAAGCCACGCCCACCACCTAAGCCATGCCCACAGAACCGGTTGTTAAAAATTCTGAATCCCACCCCTGCGAAGAAGCCACTAGCCCGGCATTCCCTGGTTTGCAGGGTTGCAGTCTGCACATGGCTGAAGTGATTGTTTGCCACAATGTATAACTGAACTTGAAGCACGTGGCAGATTATAATCTAAAATCCATCTTTATGTGGCTTCATGTACAACAAAGATCTTGGTGTGTCTTTATACTAAAACCATGTACAGTACGTTTTAAAGCTCTCCAAAAAGGACTAGGGCATTTAAAGACCAAAGGAAGCACCAAATGGACAAAAATAGGCAGAAGAGTTCTTGCCACAATGGGCAAACGAAAGTCTGGGTCAGAAGATCAAATTTTAGCGTTTCCGCAAGAAGGCCAAAACGTTTGTAACACTCAGTGCAAAAGTGCTGCTAAGCATCCAATATTATATCTTTGAAGCTTCACTTTCCACCACTCTTCTTTGAGAAGCCTGGCCCACCAGGTAGATGAGAAGTCACCTATTACTACCATCAAGCAAGCTTCAGCCCCGACCTTCAAGGGAAGCTCACATTACCCATTCTCTAGTGGCATTAATAATGCAGGCTGGGTCATGTTGTGCTCAAGAGTTTACTGCTAATTTGCTGTTCCATCCTTTTGTATGCTGGCTGAACGGGACTTTAATGGATGTAATGATGAGAGGGGGGAAACCTGAGAGCTGGATACCAACCCAGCCATGCTGCCAGCTGCCTGGCTCAGGTGCTGGGCATGCCACCCCCTCTGCCTTGCCATAAGACAAACCTTGGGTTTCCACCGGATCAGGGAAATTTGAGGATGCCCCCCCCACCCTCTAAAATATACACCTTTTGGTATCACTTATCCCAAGGACACCTTCTGCTCCACCCGAATGAGTCTTCTGTTTACTAAAGGAGGGCCAAATGGGAACCAGAATCCACATTGGGAGGGTCTCTGGGGGAAAATTCTCCTTTGGGCATATCTGTTTGCAACTCTCAGGAGATGAGAAAAGTCGATTATAAAACCTGCCTGGCTCAGTTGCAGTTGGTTCTTTCCAGGGTTTGGACTGAGACCAACCTGGTTTTAATGCTAGGATTGTTTGTTTTTTTTTAAATTCATATTTATATGCCGCCCTTCTCTGAAGACTCAGGGCAGCTTACAATGTTTGGAGCACAACCCAATGCGCTCAGCAATAGCCTTCATTCCATTGTATATGCCTGCTTATTACTAAGCGGCATTTTTACAAAGTCAGCTTATTGCCCCCAACAATCTTGGGTCCTCAATTTACCTACCCCGAGAGGATGGAAGGCTGAGTCAACCTTGAGCCTGGTAGGATTCGAGCCTGCATTAATTGCAGGCAGCTGGAACTAAGTGCTAGGTGTTTAATAGCCTGCACCACCAAGGATTGTGCCTTAGAAGTTAGCAGATAGTGTTGCATGGTGTAGTGTGCAAACTCTTAATGCCAGGAAGTGGTCAGTTTGGATTTTAACTGAGTTATTAATGCACTGCTAAATAGCCTTAGGCAACTCTCCGCCTGGCCCCTGACCTCCGCACCTTCCGCCATGATTTGAAGACCTGGTTGTTCGACCAACCCGGGCTGTGACCCTTTTGGGTGGGGGTGGTTTTATTTTTTTTAGTATTTAATTGTCTTTTTGGGCTTGTTTAGTTTAATCTTTTCTTAATTCACTATTGTATTTATTGTTTTAGCTGTGAGCCGCCCCGAGTCTTCGGAGATGGGGCGGCATACAAGTCCCAAAAATAAATAAATAATAAATAAATAGTTTCAAAGCCTTTCCCCCCCCTTGCTCTACTTGCAAAGAGGTCAGATCAGATATGGCCTCCTTATCTTTCTGGGTAGCTAATAGGAAGGAACTCAATTTAGCTAAATTGCTTAGATTTCCCTAACCTTCCTTTCTATTTTCCCGTAACTTGAAAGGTACCTCTATTACTCTCACCTCCTAAAAATGAATATTTTACAGATTTAATATGAGGATTACAGAGATGTGTGTGAGAGTAGAAATAATTTGGATACTTGAAAAATGCTGCGGCTGCTGAGGCTATCCATTCAGTTGTGTCCAACTCTTGGTGATTCTATGGGTCATGTCTTTCCACATCTTCCAATCTTGCACTACTTCTTTGAGTTTTTCTATGCTCTGGCTGGTGTCAGCTTTGTTGGTGTCCAGCCATCATGTTCTTTGATGGCCTGGTTTCCTTTTACCATTAAATCTTCCAAGCATAATTATTTTCTCTACCGAATTCCCCTGCATGACTTGGACAAAATAAGTGAGACACAGTTTCATGATTTTGCTTTCCAGTGTCATGTCTGGTGTTATGAGCTCCAATACTTGCTTGGGAGTCACCTTTGTTGTCCAAGGATGAAAAACACTACTTAGTGTTAAATCATGAGACTGCTTTTGTCCACATACAGTGTACATTTCTTTCTTAATTCCAACCCTTTCTTCCTCCCATCAAAGACAAAGGGTGTAAGGCAGGGATTACAGCAGCCTCTTCTAACTTAGTCCCCTTAGGGAAGAGGTGGGCAACTATGGCCCCTTTAAGATCTGCGGACTTCAACTCCCAGAATTCCTGAACCAGCATGGCTGGCTTAGGAATTCTGGAAGTTGAAGTCTACAGATCGTAAAGGGGCCATAGTTGCCCACCGCTGCCTTAGGGTATGCTGAGCTACAGTTGTCATCATCACTGATCCTCCACTGCGGTGCAGTGGTGGGATTCAAATTTTTTAACTACCGGTTCTGTGGGTGTGGTTTGGTGGGCATGGCTTGGTGGGCGTGGCAGGGGAAGGATACTGCAAAATCCCCATTCCCTCCCCACCCCACTAAGCTGCTTTCCAGCTCCGTTCTCCTGTGCAGGGCAACCAAAGAAGACCCAGCCAATCAGCTGGGACTCAATGGGAGGCAGAGAATAGATGGGGGCGGGGCCAGTCAGAGGTATTTGCCAGTTCTCTGAACTACACAAAATTTCTGCTACCGGTTCTCCAGAACTGGTCAGAACCTGCTGAACACCACCTCTGCTCCACTAGCTAACAGAGCTCCTTCTTTTGATTGGAAAATTTGAAAGAAGCTTGCCAGCTACAGTGATGGAAATAGTACTCGGAATGTTGCACTGGCCACACTTAATGAACTTTGGCTCCAAAAAGAGAAGTCAGACTGAATCTGATGGCTACTTGGTTCAAGTCCATTTAGGAAACTCTAAGGTAGTAGGCTAGACTAGAAAGTTAGGAAAATATCTCAGAAGAAAGCAATAGAAATTCAATTCTCTATTATGGCTTTAAAAAACCACATGGATGTATCCATGAAGTCATACGCAGTCACGTATGACTCGAAAGAGGATTTCCCTTACCTTTATATTACTAGAAATACTGTATAAAAGATTCATCTGCCACATGGAGGAAAATGAAATGGCAGGAAATCAATTCAGTTTGCCTGAAGACTAAAATCTAGAAATGAGGAACAGGAATCTAAGTTTGAAGAAAATATTCTTGTACAGCAGCTATACAGTTGTCTACATACATTACTAAGGGAAGCCATTTTAACTGTTATGGTTTCCTCTTAAGAATCTGCAGGGTCTAATTTCAAACATATCACCTGGCAAGAATGGCCAAAATGCAGCTCAGACTTTAAACCAACCCTACTGACTCCTGATCAGTTGATTAGGCCAATTCAGAAAGTTAGTCTTAAGACCTAGACTGAATCTTTTAGACCTAAATTCTGCTTAGTAGATGTCTTTCCAAACATAAAATCAAAAATTGCATCATGGACTTTTGGGGCAGTCAATTTACTAGATACTCAGCCATGATTTCTTTTAATCACAGTCTCTTGAACAGGTCATCATACTCGAATGCACTTATACAAGTAAGCCATAAATCATGGGTTAAAACCTCAGTGGTTCACAAATCACATTAGTAATTAATTAAATAATAATTGATTAAATTTGTAAAACACCTGACTCCCAACATTAAGCCCAAAACAAACATGCCATATTATTTCTTGTGAGACTGTGCATCCAAACCCAACCTGTAAAAGATGCTTGTCAGATTCTTTACTCTATGGAGTAGGAAGCAAGCCAGCTCTGGAGATTATATCAATAGAAGATGTCTCCAACTCTAAGTCAGGGACAGAGTACTTGTATCCCTCCAGGTGTTGCTGAATTACAATTCCCACTATCTATGTTCCTTGGCACAGAATGTTGGTTTAGTTCAACAGCTTTAAGAGAACCATCCTTAAGTTCACAGCTGGAGAAAGCCTATTGTATTCTCATTGTAGGCTTCAATAGCTATTACAACAGCCATAACTATTCATGTACCATAGTAGTTGTAGATTTACAGTCATAACTTTTTAAAATTTATTTTTTATAATAGCAGCTTATTACTTGTCAGTTTTGGTTGTAAACATGGTTCGTTCTTAAGAGCTATGTCTTGCAATATTTGCCTTAGATATATTATTATATTTAGAGAGGAAGTGACTGCATGATGATAAAGGAAGAACAATCTTTAAAAACTGAATGTCAAGCTATAATTTCTCAGATGGAATGCAAAGGAATACTTACAGTAAGTAGGAAGGCCTCGGCAAACCCTCCATTTTCTCAGAAAGTAGACTGTAGTCTACAAAGGCTTATGCCATAATTGCCTTTAAATTTGCCTGCAACAAACTGATCAAGCTGTAACTGTCTTGAAATGAATCATTTGATCTGCTGTGACAGAATCTCCTTGATCAAGTACCTATGGAGCAACATTTAAACTTTCATACAATGAAAAGCCTTAAAACCATCAAGTTAGGACTGACCCCAGTAAACCATCCTGGATTAGTTTATTAGGTATTCCGAACTCTTGCTAGTCCCCCCTATAAGCTATTACACCTGAGTACAATTAGTGACCAAATGAAGCACTGTATGGCTAGATTAGGGCTGTCACACTCGCAGCCTGTGGGCTGGATGCGTCACACACTGGCCACACCTGGTTTAGCAAAGGGGAAAAAAGTCGCAATACGTCACGTGATGACGCTGTGACGATGCAAGTTTGACACCGAATTAGATCAAACCAAAACTTCTCTAGCCCAACATTATGTTTCAATAGCAGTCAAACCAAGTATTTGTGGGGAACCCACAACAGAAGAGCGCAATAACACCTTTCTGATTGTGGTCTCCAAAAATTAGAATCTAGGAGTATGATTCTTCCATTTATAATTTGCACACAGTCACTAATAGCTTGATCCCACTTTAATTGATCAAATTTCCTTTTCAAGACATCCAGATTGGTGACCATTTTATCTCTTTTTGGATCTTGTCTTGATTGCACAAACAGTAGTAGTGATTGTTCTCTCTGTTTCAGCAATTAATAGTGCAAAGTGCATTCAAAGGTGCTTTTTCAAAAACCAACTGGATTTTCT
Organism: Naja naja; assembly: GCA_009733165.1. NCBI lineage: Eukaryota > Metazoa > Chordata > Lepidosauria > Squamata > Elapidae > Naja > Naja naja. The sequence goes on from CM019149.1 coordinate 168,267,110, forward strand.
TTTTCCTTGAAATGCAAAATGCAGTTTCTGTCCACTCTTTAAAATGGCTCGTAATTGAATACTTTTAGTGCCCTCTAGTGTCTAAAAAGGAGAAGGCAGGTTTCTTCTCTTTTTTTAAAGTTTTATTTGTTTTATTAGTTCGATCCTGTTTCTGAGGATGAAGTGGACAGGATCATGCGGCGGCTGAGCTCCACCACATGTTTATTGGACCCGTGCCCTTCCTGGTTGGTTTATGCCTCCAGGGAGGTTATGTGCGGCTGGCTCTGGGCAGTGGTCAACGCTTCGCTAAGAGAGGGGTTATTCCCTGCCGCTCTGAAAGAGGCGGTGGTGAGACCCCTCCTGAAGAAGCCTGCCCTTGACCCAGCCGTGTTGAACAACTTTCATCCGGTCTCTAAAAAGCGAAGGTTGTTGAGAGTGTGGTAGCTCAGCAATTGCCACTCTTCCTGGAGGAAACGGACTACCTGGATCCATACCAATCGGGCTTCCGGCCTGGGTACAGCACGGAGACAGCATTGGTCACGCTGATTGATGATCTCGCTAGGGCTCGGGACAGGGGTTTTTCCTCTGTCCTGGTCCTGTTAGATCTCTCAGCAGCTTTCGATACCATCGACCATGGTATCTTATTGCGACGTCTTGGAGGGTTGGGAGTGGGAGGCACTGTTTTACGGTGGTTCTCCTCCTACCTCTCGGGACGTTCACAAACAGTGCTGGCAGGGGGACAGAGGTCGACTCCAAGGTACCTCACTTGTGGGGTGCCCCAGGGCTCGGTCCTCTCACCCCTCCTGTTCAACATTTATATGAAGCCACTGGGTGAGATCATCCGTGGCTTTGTGGTGAGTTATCATCAGTATGCTGATGATACTCAGCTATACATTTCCACCCCAGGCCACATCAGTGATGCTCTCTCCGTGATGTCCCGTTGTCTGGAAGCGGTACAGATCTGGATGGACAGGAGCATGCTTTGACTCAATCCAGCCAAGACAGAGTGGCTGTGCATACCGACATCTCGGTCCAGTTTGGAGGTTCCATCTTTGGTCATGGGGGGGGAGGTGTTGCCCCCATGGACAGGGCACGGAATCTGGGGGTCCTTCTGGACTCACGGCTCAAATTGGAGGAGCAGGTGGGGGCCGTGGTCAGGGGGGCCTTTGCCCAGATCCGGCTGGTTCGCCAGTTACGCCCATTCCTGGACCGAGATGCCCTGCGCACAGTCACTCAGGCCCTCGTTATTTCCCGCCTCGACTACTGCAATGCTGTCTACCTCGGACTGCCCTTGCATACCACTTGGAGTCTTCAGCTGGTACAGAATGCAGCCGCGCAGGTTGTGATGGGAGCTTCCCAATACTCCCATGTTACACCCCTCCTGCACGGCCTGCATTGGCTTCCGGTTGCCCTCTGGGTGAGATTCAAGGTTTGGTGCTAACATTTAAAGTCCTACAGGGCATGGGTCCAGGCTATTTACGGGAACGGCTCCTCCCAATATCAAATGCTAACCGCCCTGTAGGGCGCAGGCGGGTCTCCTCGGGTGCCTTCTGCGACACAGTGTCGCTTGCGGTGACCCGGAGAGGGCCTACTCTGTGGCTCCCACTCTGTGGAATCTCCTTCCGCTGGATCTTCGTTTGGCCCCGATCTTGCACCTTCTGCCATGATTTGAAAACTTGGCTCTTTTTACAATCTGGGCTGTGCTGATTCTCTTGGGGTGGGGTTTTTAATTAGGGGTTTTAAAACTTTAATTCGGCTTAACTGTTTAATACTCTTTTAAATGAATCTATTTATTGTTGTTTTTAATTGTAAGCACTCGAGTCCTTTGGAGAGGGGGTGGCATATAAGTCGAATTAATAAATAAATAAATAAATAAATAATAAATAAAAAATCCATTTCAATCGAACAGTGTGTTGTCTGGGTACAATTATTTGTAGGCAATCATAATCAAAGTGTTTACAATAACATACATCACAATAACATTAATACTGTAGTAACAATAATATTTTGTTTGTCCATTTTAACAAATTTCCATTTTAATATTTATCCTTTTTATGACCCTTTCTTTCTAACTTCTGTTTTTATTGTCTAGCCATCGATAAAATAAGTCAGTTTCTTCTCTCTTGAGTGTTTTCTTTCCTAAATCTGCAATTTCGTTTCCTTCCAGATAAACCTATAATTCCTTAATTGTAGGCTGGAATGCACAATTCTCTGAAAGTAGCATCTGAGGGAAAGTTACATCTTGCCTTGAAATAGTGGAGGAAAAAAATGCAGGAGCAGCGGTAGTTCTGTGAACATGGTACCTTTCTACCCTGCTGAGTCCTTTCCAGCTGTCCTTTGAGTCAGCAGAAAACTAGATTGGCATTATCTTTGCTGAACCTAATAGCCTCCTCCTGTTGCTTCTGTTAAAATCACTGTGATCATCTACCTTCCCTCCAAATAGGTACAAAGTCTAACAAAGTTCATGCTCCATGAGGCTGCTTTTGGATAGTGCCAGAGTAAGGGAGAAAATAGTACACATGGCATCTTCAATAGCACCTGATGAGTTCATTCTCCCAAATTATATATAAGTAGTTTACACATACTTCCAAAAAGGGCTTGCAGAGTGGGTGAGCCAGGTAAAGATGTACAAAATTCCATAATTCAGGAATGGAATTTCTGGAGAACTTTCTATAACCCTTCTGCAATATGCTGATTCCCCTCCGGACCAGGCCATTCCTAGAGTGATGTGTTTCCAGAAGTAAATTTCCTAAATAGGAAGTGGTTCAAGATATTAATGACATGGTGCTCTAGAACATTCGGTTTCCAGAGGGTGGGGCTTGTGTCCCAGTGATACTACGTGCGATCAGGAAGCTCCTGGATTGCTGTAGATATCTTCTCCTGGATTGCTGTAGATATCTTCTCAGATGGATGGTCCATTTGGACCTAAACCGTCCCGAAGAGACGGTGAAGGGAAAGAGCACATCCTGTCGATCCCAGGGACATCGCAAAGTCCCTGGTTGATCCAGGAGAAGCTCTTTTTGCCGGTGGAAAAGAGGCAGCCATCAAGCTGCTGAAGCTGGGACAGCTCCGAAAGGAAGGCAAGATCGGATGAAGGTGTGTCGGTTTGGTGAGAGGTTCTTTTTTATTTACTTATTTCTGAAGAGAACACCCCAATAACTGGAAACTGGATTTAAAAAGTAAAGAGAACAGTTTATAAGCGGCGAGATTAAGCTTTTCTTAAGATTGACGGCTTTTTTCTTCCTTTTTATCTCTTCTGGAACTATTTGATTTTAAAAGGGACTGGCTTTTCCTCTATGTAAAATAATCTTTTGTTCTGATGGTCTTTTCCTTTTTTTTCCACCAATATTTTTTTGGATTAAATGCTGTTTATGATTTTAAGAACTTTTAGAAAAGAGAGCAATACCAATGTGCCTTTTCTCTTTTTTTTTTTTTTTTGCTCTTGAGGGGGAGGAGTGAAAGTGAAAGCACTGCCATTTAGAGGCTTGGATATACTGTATTCCTTTCTTCTTCGTTTGTTTATCTATGTGAGCTGCATTCAAGGACATAGAGTTCCTTCTTGAAAGAGATAGTGGGGTGAGCACGACGGATTGTATACACAGGTGCCCATCTGTGAACTATTGATAGCAGAACTCAGAGTTGGAACTGAAAGAAAGAAGACTAAAGTGACCTTGAAAATATATTCTACTGGAAATTTGACTTGATATTCTAAAAAAGCCTTGGACATCTGGTGGCAGTAGTTTTCTTTTTCTTTGGCTGGATTTGTGGCTGCTCTATCTTTTCCACCCCCATTGATTGAATTTTTATTGTTTGATTATCCCTTTTTCAATTTTTAGCCAGGAATTTTTCTTTTTCCCTTTTCTCTGCCTATGATTTGCTCCCCTTTTCACTTTTTTTTCTTTTTTCATCTTGTTGATTCGCCATTGATTAGGATATATAAATACCTGAAGTCTCTTCCCTTTTTTCCTTTTTATTTTTTGAACTGGTAACCACCTATTGTTGCTTTTTGAGACCTTCATTTTCTTCTTTACTTTTTTTCTATTTTTGTATACAAGTGGAACCAACTGGATTAAGGTGTACAAGAACCTGAAGAATTTTTTTTGTTTTTAATTTTTTATATTCCTTAATATTTTTAATTTTTTACTTTTTTCCCTTTTTGTCTACTTATTATTATTTTGAGGGCCCTCTGCTTTTTGGGGCCCTACTAGGAAATAACTATAAAATGAGTAGAAAAGCAATAGCTCAAGCTCTCAATCAACAACTCCTGCTTCTTCACCATCTGGAGGTCAGTGATCAATACAGGCAATGTTGCAACAGGAAAAGGAAAAACATTACAGAAGATTTTGCAAGGAATTCAAATTCTACAGACAAAAGTAGAAAATGTTGAAAAGAGTAATGAGAATATCTCCCAAAAATTGAACAGACAAATCAAAAGGTGGAGAACATTCAGCAGAAAATAGATAAGACAGATGAAAAAGTTGAAAATATTCAACAGAAAATTGGAAAGACAGATGAGAAAGTGGAAAATATCCAAGAGATGATGACCAAATATGATGAAAAGATTAAGAAAATTGAAGAGCAGGACTAACAAAGAGATAAGGAAATTGGAAATATCAATATCAGATTGAGTGAAGTTGAAAAGACAGGATTGAATCATTGAGAGGAGAGATGGATAGATCAGAATTTTACTTGAGATTTCAAAATGTGGAGGAAGAAAAGGGTGAAAACCTCATTGGAAAAATGATAGAAATATTGGCGGAAGCACTAGAAATAACGAAAGAGAAAATGATGGATGGAATGGATGAAGTGTTTCGTGTACATACAAGATATGCAATGAGGAATAAGCTACCAAGAGAAGTCCATATTAGATTTACTAAGAAAATTATTAAAACACAAATTTTGCAAATGACAAGAGAAAAGACATTAAAGTATAAAGACAAAGAAATTGTGATGCTGAAACAGGTACCAAGAAGAGTAAGGGAGACGAGGAGAGAGTACCTCTTTCTAACCAAAGAACTGCTTAGAAAAGGAATAAATTATAGATGGCTGATACCAGAAGGCCTTCTGTTTACATGGGGAACAAAGACATAGAATTGACACAGTTGAAAAGGCGGAATCATTTTATTATGAATATATTAGAGGAAAGGAAGAAGATACAAGAAAAGAAGAGCCCTGATTGAACCTCAAAAGGAGTTGATAGCAGTAATTGAAAAAGAAAAGGAAAAAGAAGAAGGCGCAGTAGGCGGGCCCCAGAGAACGAAGAGAAATAAATCCACCAGAGCAATAAATCCTCTTACAAAATCTAAAATGGAGGAAAGAAAACTGGTTACGATGAATATAAATGGACTCAATTCAATCATTAAAAGAAGGAAAGTATTTCACAAATTGGAGAAATTAAAATTTGATATAATTTGCCTACAAGAGGTACATATTAAAAACAACATGAACACGTACTGAAACAAAAAAAATTAGGAAAATTGTTTACTTCATTGGCACAATGTAAAAAAAGGCGTGGTTCTATATATTAAAGAAACAATTTCAGCTGAATTAATTTATACAGATGATGATGGAAGAATCTTAATGGTAGAAATAATGGACAATAATACTAAAATACTTTTAATAGCAATATATGCTCCAAATGACCACCAAGAGGAATTTTATAATAAACTCCATAAAAAATAATTGAACTGGACTACGTTAATTTATGCATGATGGGAGATTTTAATGGAATAATTAATGAGCAGCTGGATTATAAATCACAAAAAGCCACAAAGAAAGCTAGAAAGAAACTACCAAAACCCTTTTTTCAAATGATAGAAGAAATAAATTTAAAAGATGCATGGAGAGAGAGAAATATAGGAAATAAACAATATACATTTTACTCAAACAGGCATGAATCATGGTCAAGAATAGATATGATATGGACATCAGCTGATCTATTTTTTAATATACAAAAAATTGAAATAGAAGCAAG